>OX439473.1:89073312-89546904 GCA_949320105.2 Crepidodera aurea | reverse complement strand
TGCCGTTGCTAGGAAATAAAACTAAAAGCTTAACTTTTCTTGTAAATATCTCGGAAGATCGAATTTTCACAGACATGAGACCTTCATTTTTTGCCGATTTAGATAGGAGTTAGTCTACCCTGAAAGTTTCATTGAATTCTGACGAGTGGATTTCGAGATCCTCTGGACACACACACACACATACATACAAACCTTGCTCGTTTAATAGTATTTGATATCTATAAGTATTTTTTTGTTATTTGTTAAATTTCTTAATAGAGATTGATATCCTTTAACAATTTTAAACTTTTTTTTATATAATTTATATTTTTAAGCATATTTCTATGTTTCGGGGAATTGTTAACTGACGTCTAGTATGTTCATATTTTGGGCAAACTAGTAATATATGGTCTATTGTAATTGGTGTTCTACATAAGTCACAATTGGGTTGATTTTCACGACAGAGCATATATGAATATGTATACCTAGTATGGCCTATTCTTATTTTAGTAAGTATTAGTTGTTCTCTTCGTTGTAATGATTCTGGTCTAAGTGTGGACCGATTTTGTCTCCAGAATTGATGCCATTGGGTAAGTATTTGTAGTTTAAGTTATGATTTAAGATCATCTGCTCGGATTGGTATGTTTTCAGGTAATTGGTATAATGCTTCTTTGGCTGCCTGATCTGTGGACTCCCATGTGGCTTGAAACCCATATATTTCAAAGCCTGCCAAATGGCATATAATTCCGCTGTATATACCGACGCGGCTGGTAGTAATATCCACGAATGTGAGGAGATTTCCATATATATTGCGCTGCTAGTTTTCTCTGTGTTTTTAGATCTATCGGTATAGAAAATTTGTTTATTTTGGTAATTATTTATTATTTTTAAAAATTCTTGTTTTATTAAGTCGTCTGGATTTTCTTCTTTTACTTCGGCTCACCCGAAGGGGGGACGAAGTCTTGCAATCCTGGGAAGAAAAATAAAAATTAAAGTTGCTCAAAATGACTTTTCTCGAGGTTTTGAATGTCCTAGAGTCCAACCGCGACAAAAAATTGTGTCTGTCTCTCCGGATCTCTGTGGGTCTGGATGTCAATGAGAACGATAACTCGAGCAAATTACGTAAGAGGTAGAAATTAATAAGAAAATTATTGGTAATAAGTGAAAAGCTAGCGGAAAACCTTCCTTGAAAATGGAAAAGGGAGCATACAGAAATAAATTTCTGTACACCAGGGGTGAAAACTACTGAAGAAAGAAACCGAAAAATTTCTGCCTCAGGCGGGAATCGAACCCACGTCTCCAGCATTCCGTGCTGACGCCTTAACTGCTAGACCACCGAGGTATGTAATCCGGCGATGATCTAGCTGGTTAAGAGGAGATATATTTGGGATGTTCTTCCTAATTCAGATCTTTTACGGTTTCTTTCTTTAGCCACTTTTTCAGGATATCAAGGTTTCCCCAAACTTTGTTGAGATTAAACCCCTGCACCTGGGAGTGGTGTTTTCTAATACCACGTGGGGGTCGCAATGTGAAAGTACAAGTGAAAAGCTCAAAAGCTTAAAAGGTTAAGGCGTCAGCACGGAATGCTGGAGACGTGGGTTCGATTCCCGCCTGAGGAAGAAATTTTTCGGTTTCTTTCTTCAGTAGTTTTCACCCCTGGTGTACAAGAATTTATTTCTGTATGCTCCCTTGGAATTTAATTCCATTTTCTAGGAAGATTTTCCGCTAGCTTTTCACTTGTACTTTCACATTGCGACCCCCACGTCGTATTAGAAAACACCACTCCCAGGTGCAGGGGTTTAATCTCAACAAAGTTTGGGGAAACATTGACATCCTGAAAAAGTGGCTAAAGAAAGAAACCGTGAAAGATCTGAATTAGGAAGGACATCCCAAATATATCTCCTCTTAACCAGCTAGATCATCGCCGGATTACATACCTCGGTGGTCTAGCGGTTAAGGCGTCAGCACGGAATGCTGGAGACGTGCCTGAGGCAGAAATTTTTCGGTTTCTTTCTTCAGTAGTTTTCATCCCTGGTGTACAGGAATTTATTTCTGTATGCTCCCTTGTTATTGGTAATACCAAGACTCGTAAAATAAGCTACATGAAGCTTGGGCCAAAGTTTGAAAAACCCTTGGGTTTCTCCCATCAGCCTGTTTTATATATCAAACATTCATTGTGGAATATTATGTTGTTTAAAACCCGCGGAGGTATTTCATATTCTCGCATATCTGGAGATGTCTCATTAAGGTTTTCAAATAGTTCCCTAAATCTTATTATTGCTGGTCTTGTTATGGTGGATCGTCTATTGTATATTTCGTCTTCAGCTGTGTTGAGATATATTTTATTCACAGGAACATGATATGGAGGTGATAATATAAGATAGTCTCGTCTGTATTTCAAAGGTGGAACAGATGCCTCATACACAGAGAGAAGTAAGGACTGGTCCTGTATGCGCCCAATGCTTCCCTTTGTATGGAATCTAATGGTTTTAGAGTGAATTTGCATACAAATGAGTAGACAATACTTCCATAGTCAATTCTAGCCAATATAAAAGTTGTAAAACATTAGAAGACTTTTATAATCGCATCCCCAATTAATGCTGGACATTGATTTTAAAACCAGTCCAGTATTTTTGTAAAAAGTAATTATATTTTATTTAAATTTATTTTAGTTAACAATAAAGATATATATTATTCATATATTCGAAATAAAAATAATGTATTCATTCAAACAAATTTTAATTCAAATATATGAAATAAAATATAAATTAGTATTATATTATAATAATATATTGTGACGATGTTAAAATGGGGCAAAATTTGGAAGTGTATTTTAAAATAAATTATAAAAAATTATGTGAAAAAGACTTAAAAAAAAGTGATAGTAGTGTTGACATGTTTTTGAGTTTGAAGTTTATGTTAATGATATTTAATATGTCAGATGTTAAAAAAGTTAAATAAAGATTATTAAAAGTATTTAGAAGAATTTCATTAGCATAACAATTGGCATCCCAACGTGGGGCTCTTTGAAAACGGCCTAAAACATAATTTATAAATTAAAATGGATTTATGAAACCGTACATTGCCTGAATCTCAGGAGGTTCATAGTTCCGATGAATCACAGGATGGTTTGGTAAATTTGGAAGAAACAGTAAGGGTTGCTGAACTAGGGGAGACATCATTCCAAATGGGAGAAAGAGGAGACACTGGCACACAGAAGAGGGAAGAACAACAATGCAACTTCCAGGAAATGATGAGATGTTTTATGGAGAAGATGGAAAATATGGGTCAGAATATAAAACAAGACATGGGGAAAATAGAAAATAAAATGGAAAGTATGGAACAGAACATAAATCAAAAAATGGGAAATATAAGGCAAGACATCAAAGAAGATATGGGTCTTATGAGACATGACATAATGGAAAATATAAAACAAGAAATAGAAATAAATATTAAGAAGAACAGAGAAGAATTTATGGAAAGGGTAAATAAAATTAAAGAAAATAGACAGATACAAGAAGAAGTAGTAAGCATCAGAAAAGAAGTGGACACAATCGGATTGAGAGTTCACCAGGAATATGATGAAGTTGTCCAAAGAATAGAAGAGGTGAAACAAGATGTGGGAACTATGGCTGTTGCAATACAGGGGGAACTCAAAGAATACGAAAAAGAAATTAAAGTTGATGTTGAGAAAATGAGTAAAGACAATCAAGAAAAATTGAGAAAACTGAAACAAGAAATAGATGAGAATGGAAAATAAATAAGAAATATAAAAAGGAATATTCAAGAAGGAAATATGACAGAAGAAATGCAAG
This sequence comes from Crepidodera aurea, assembly GCA_949320105.2. Taxonomy (NCBI): domain Eukaryota; kingdom Metazoa; phylum Arthropoda; class Insecta; order Coleoptera; family Chrysomelidae; genus Crepidodera; species Crepidodera aurea. The sequence goes on along the minus strand of OX439473.1, from coordinate 89,543,110 downwards.
AAATAACAGAAAACAGAATCAAACAGATGAAAGAAAATTTAAGAAGGGAAATGGACAGCCGAGTCAGGGAGATAGTTATTATCACTACAGGAACAACTCAAGGATCAACTAAATTTGACGGATATATTAAAAAATTGCATCCTAAAATATTTCTAAGCATACTAAGAAATAAAATTGACCAAAATTTAGATATACAGCATTTGAGGGAAACAATAAGGGAAAATTTTAGTGGTAATGCACTACTATGGTTTGACAGCAGAGAATTGAGCATGAGGAATTTTGAGGACTTCCAACAACAAGACAAGACAAGACAAGAAAGAAGAAACTTTGAAGGAGACATATCAGGTAGAAATGAAGATTATGGAACAAGAAGAGTAAATTTTCAAAGAATAGAAGGAGATCGGAGAAGAAGTAGATCAGAAGAAAGAAGAGAACAAGATAGAATAGATGAAACTGACGCACAAACAAAATTTTTAGACATGCACATACCAAAAAGACAAAAGCTGTATATTTGTATATTTGAGAATACAATAGAATTTATATAGTTTTACAATAATTCAGAAGAAAATGAAAATCTTGGTTTAATAATTATAAATGGATTAATTAATGCCATTAGTTCTAAAATACTTATAGATACTGGATCTGAAGTATCCTTAGTAAGTCAAAATTTTGTAAGTAAATTAAATATTTCTCCAAATTATATTATCAATATTCCTAAAATAAATTTAATTGGTGCTAACTCTAGGAAATTATGTGAGATTAGCAAATCAGTAAATATAAATGTAAATATTGAAGGTATTACAATCAATTTACAAATGTTAATAGCTCCTAACATAGAAACTGATTTAATAATAGGGTCAGATGAACTTAAAAAACATCAAGCAATAATTAATTATAGCGACAAGAAAATTCAAATTAATGGAAAATGGATAGAATTAGAAATGAAGGCTTTAAAGAAAAATAAAACAAATAAAAATATGTACAAAGAATATGAAGATGAAATGATGCAAAGAAGCATAATGGAAGAAGTAGAAGAAAAGGAGATAGATTGTTCAGAAGAATGGAAAGAAAGAATGATTAAATTAGTTATTAAATATAAAAATTTGTTTTCTAAAGAAAATAGGGTAGCAGAGAATTATATACATAGAATTGAAGTCAATGATGACATTAAGAATTTTAAAGCAAAAACCTATCCAATTCCCTACAACCATAAAGATAAAGTACAGCAAGCTATAACGGAATTATTAGATAACAAAATAATTGAACCCTATTGTAATTGTAGTAAAAAAATGGAGAGTTAAGACTCTGTTTAGATGCTAGGAACATTAATAAATTTTCAAAACTACAATATGAAGCACTGTCTGTTGAGGCTATTTTAGGTCGAATTACAAATACAACAATATTTTCTAAATTGGATTTAAAACATAGTTTTTGGTTGATTCCATTACATGAAAGCAGCCGAGACTATACGGGATTCTCAATAAATGGAGAAATCTATAGATTTTGTGTAACGCCATTTGGTATACAAAGTGCTTGTTCGGCGTTAGTGAAGGCTTTACATCAAATATTAAATAAATACGAAGCGTTTGTTCTTCATTATATCGATGATATTCTTATTTTTTCAAAAACTCCTGAAGAACACTATTACCACATAGAAACAGTGTTGAGGGATCTGGACTCAGCAGATTTGAAACTAAATAAAGAAAAATGTCAGTTCTATAAAAAAGATGTGATATATTTAGGATATAAAATTGATCAAAATGTTGTACAATTGGACCCACAGAGAATTAAAATTATTCAAGATTATATTAGACCTAAAAATATTAAAACTTTAAGAGGATTTTAAGGTATGCTAAATTATTATAAGAGATTAATTCCAGATTTGAGTAAGAAAGAAATACCATTAATAGAGTTACTCAAGAAAAATGTAAGATGGGAATGGAAAGAAGCACAAGAAGAAGCGTTTCAAGATATTAAATGACAGTTTGTAGAAAATCTTAAAATCTACCATCCAAATTACGACAAACCATTTACACTGAGAACTGACGCATCAATAGAAAGATTAGCAGGGGTGTTAATCCAAAATCACGATATAGGAGAATATCCTATATGTTTTATATCAAGAACAACAAAAAAGAGTGAGAAAAATTATAGTGTAAGAGCTAGAATTAGCAAGTATAATTTTTGCAATTACTAAATTAAGATTTTATGTAAGTGGTATTCAGTTTACGATAGAAACTGATAATTTAGCATTAACTTCTATTTTGAACAATAAACATGGCAACAATAGAATAAATAGATGGGCTTTATTGTTACAAGAATATTCATTTGAAATTAAATATGTCCCTGGACGGTACAATGTAGTACCAGATTCCATCACTCGGATGGAAGAAACTTCTAGAAGGAATGGAAGGCAGATTAAAATAGGAGTAAATTTTTTGAAAGAAGAAGAGGGTGTATTCTGAAAAAAAAGATTTTGGAGGATCAACAAAACTTAACAGAAAAGGAGAAAAATCGAGCATTATTTAAAGATCAAATTTATTATAAGATAGTAGATGAAATAGAATTATATGTCATAACTAAAAATCTAGCAGAAGTATTAAAAGAGATACACAATAGATATGGACCTGGCTTGTTTTTAGAGAAAATTATATTTCAAAAAGAGATTTAACTACTAATGTAAAATTTGTAGATGTCAAAAGATAAAAATTTACATAATCAGAATATGCCAAATAAACCATTACAAACAATAGCAATAGATTTTATGTCTAATTTGGTTAAAAGTGAACAAACCAATAATAAAAACATATTAGTAGTGCTAGATATTTTTTGAAAATGTATTAAATTATACCCAACCAAGAAAACAAACAGTAAAACTGTAAAAATTGTTTAGAAAAATATTTTGAAGAAATAGGAATTCCAGAGTCGTGTATAATGGATAATGCTACGTATCTGCATAATCAAATACTATTAAACGAGCAAGGTTTGTATGTGTGTGTGTCCAGAGGATCTCGAAATCCACTCGTCAGAATTCAATGAAACTTTCAGGGTAGACTAATTCCTATCTAAATCGGCAAAAAATGTAGGTCTCATGTCTGTGAAAATTCCATCTTCCGAGATATTTACAAGAAAAGTTAAGCTTTTAGTTTTATTTCCTAGCAACGGCACATAATAATAACTTGTTTCTATAGTAATATATAGTATAAAGGAAAGATGAGTACAGTAAAAGTGGGGATATAACGTCACATTCCATAGGCGTACTTTTCGAAATAAGTTTCTATAATAAATAAGGTCACAGCATATAAAATATATATACGCACTTCGTAGATTAAATTTTGAAGTTATATTATTTACAAAAAATAAAAATAAACTTTATGCATCTGACACTTTAACATTGAACGAATTAAATTTAACCAATAAATAACAACGCTTCAGTACTTACCTAAACTAAAAGATTAAAAAAAAAGTTAGTTCAAGAACTATCTTTAAAAGTCACTGTCTTCACTAAAACTACTGGTATAACTATAATTGTCTTTTCTGAGGTTTATTATTATAGGTTCTACTAAATTATCCATTGATATATCCACTTTCCTAGATGAACTTTCCACATTTTTAACATGATTAATGTATTTTCCCCAATGTTCTCTATTTACATCTGAAACTGCCTTCAAAAACAAATTTCGCACATCAAGAAATTTAAATGTTTTATTGTTATGAGAAACATAACCTTTTAATAATTGTGACCAGATCAGTTCAATGGGATTTAACTCTGCGTGGTACGGAGGCAATCTGAGAATTTTAATTCCTTTTTCTCTGGCCATCTCATCTATAATATATTTTTTGAATTTGTTTTTATGTTGCCTTGCTATTACTAATAATTCTGCCTTCAAGGATTTAGGAGGACTGATAATATTTTTAGAATGAAGCCATTTTGAAATATATATTAATACAAAATTCTGAATCAATTAAAATACATACGATACGGCTATGAATAAATAAAGTCTGACTTATCTGTCAAAAGAACAGATTTATTACAGTAAAAACCATGGAAACAAGAATCTAGACAAAAACTATATTAGGCCGATCAGATGTATTAAAATTTAAATTTTAACTACAAATAAGCATTGAAGGATGAGGTAAAAATAAAATTTCTACCTCTTGAACCTGTACTACGTTCTGCAAATTAAATACTGCACTCCTTTCTTCTGTATAGTATAGCAGTAAAAAGGTTTGACTTTATTTAATTTCTGGCGTTTCAATCTGAAAGAATTCAATTTTAAATTTGCCGCATTATATAAAAAAGGAAAGGTTCATTTGACGGACATAAATAATTTGCTTGTCAAATGACAGCCATCTCATAAATTCAAAGTTGAAAATACAACGTTGCCAATTTAATTTCAGAAATCATGGGTTTAGGTAAATATTTATAGGAACGTTGAGTAACACTGTTAAAATGGACACTTGTCAAAATGTGACACCTGTAAAAACGTGACAACTGTTAAACTGTGATACGTGTCAGAATGTAACAACTGTCAAAATGAACAAATCTCAAAATGAACAAATGTCAAAATATGACACCTGTCAGAATATAACTAATGTCAAAATGTCACACGTATCGTACTTTTCTTTATTTATTACAAAGATCTAACCTAACCTAAAGCTAATCTATTTTTTTTTGGCGGGTGGAAATGCTTTATGCATATCGGGTAAAGGTTCTTCCCTTCCCCGATAGTGTGATACTACCCCTTACGGCTACTATTTTATTATGCGGACAGTTTTAATATTTAAATTTTCATTATCATAGAGAGAGAGAGAGAAAAAGAATGAATGCTTGTACACGTGTACTATTAACATAGATTTCAATTTTTTATTTTACAAGAAACTTTAAAAAGACATTTAAAATTCTCTATTTTCATAGTACATTTTAAGGTTGATTGTGACTTTGTATTTTCCAAGAACAAATTGTAATGTAATGTACGAATGAACTATTTTTGTAACTGAAAAACTTTGAAAAAATATGATATCAATATCTGCCACACGTCGAGAGTCTGGTCACAGGTTTTTGTGGAGGTTTTTACCCAAGTATGAATATCAGACCTATAATTTTCCTTCACTGCAGATCAATAAATAATAAAATCAATTGAACATAGAGTTTTTCTTATATAGTGATAAATAGAGTGAGCTGAGCGATCTTCTGTTGAGGGGACCTGTGCCCTACACGCTGCTGTTGTTCGTCCCGGAAACGGGGCCTGTCCGCCGTGACTATTCGCGCAGATCAAGCGTCAGTAGATGTTGCCCTAAAAGGGTGAAATCCCCAGAAACTAGGCAACTTTTAATGCATTTAACTAACCTGTGACAAGCAGTTGATAAACGTCAACAACAGCTGCAGCTAATTGAAAATTAACACTGACAGCTTTTTTAATTTTCCCGCTTACTTTCAAGCCAATCGCCAATTAACTTTTTATTTATGCCCCTTTCAGTAGTTCAAGTAGATGTTGCCCACTCCGTGATTTTCGCGAATTAATTAATAATTTGTCATGTTATAAATATACTTAAATTATATACTCATTGGGCTGCTCAAAAATGTAGATTTGAATATTAAGAGCGAAGCTCGGTGACCAGATATTAAAAATATAAAGTCATGGATGATCCGAAATAAGGTAAACACTATATATACCAGTGTTCGACATCCATGTGCAAATCCATCTGAACGCTATATCAGGGAAGTGATACAATTTCTCCCTGTACTAACACATAGTCACCATCAAAATTGGGACAGATATTTAATAACCATAGAAAGTTTTATAAATGAAATTCCTAATACTATTACAGAAATTCCTCCAATTATGATAATAAAGAATATAATACCTGACAGACCATGGATTCCTGAAATAATAGAAAACTATGAAGTATTAATAAATAAAGTAAATAAAAGGATTCAGAAAAATGGAGAAATATTTATTAAACGAAAATTAAAATCTATTAAAAATAAACTTTTAACAAAGGGGATTATGCCATAGTGAAAGCATTAAAGGTGCCAAATAGAAAAGAAAAGAAGTGTGCTAAACTTCAATTACCATTTGAAGGACCTTATATTATAGATAATGAAAATGGAATAAATAGTTACCGATTAATAGATCCAGTGACTAATAAAGTCCGAGGAGTATTTCATATTAGTCAATTATACAGATTTTGTTAAAAAAAATAAACAAAATACAAGGACATAAGTTGAAGATTAAAATGGGGCAAAATTTGTAAAATTCGTTGAACTTTTCTTATTCATTACTTTGCAAGAAAAGTTCAACGAAATTTTAGGGAATGTTGTTATGATGTTAAAATGGGGCAAAATTTGGAAGTGTATTTTAAAATAAATTATAAAAAATTATGTGAAAAAAACTTAAAAAAAAAGTGATAGTAGTGTTGACATGTTTTTGAGTTTGAAGTTTATGTTAATAATATTTAATATGTCAGATGTTAAAAAAGTTAAATAAAGATTATTAAAAGTATTTAGAAGATTTTCATTAGCATAACAATATATCCTGGATATCTACAGCCGCCTTCCTGCCTTCTACATTGGTCTCCAGGTGTTGCTATCTTACCAGTTTTGAACCTGTAGATCTCCTTTTTTCTTTGACTCATCTATCTCATTTCTTCATAATCGTGGTTTATCTCATTTTCTTCTTTTACGCAAAACAACCTACCGGCTTTTGTAAGCCATTTTAACATGTTCTGTCCCATAAATCATTATCCTTTGTAGTACCATATTCCGGTTTTATTTGTCTATGTTATGTTTTCGTATAAATAAGCTTGTTCTTTCATGTTTTATTTAAATTTAGGTGTTCCTGTTATCTCGTGATCTTCATCTATTTCCAACTTTTTATTCTTTAAGGGGCTGTTGACGTATTCAGTCTTGGTTGTATTGGGGGTCTTGACCATTTTTTGTGTGTTGCTCTTCTGGTTTTCCTAGCATAAAGCTGAGGTTTTCATTATCCTGTGGGCTATCGGCAAAACTTGGTGTATGTAGTTGATTTATATTATGCATTTATCAGATCGAAACTAGAATATGCCTCGGTTGGCTGGAGTCATTATTTGAAATTGTTAAGTTCAAAAACCGATGGAATTTATCCTCCAGTCGGCATATCGCTCGCAGACTTACTTCTCAAACATAACTTCTTTACTCTTGAAACAGGTCGTAGATAATACAGCTTTCTACTCTTATTTAAATTAATTAATAATCTAACAGATTGTTCTAACTTACTGGAGAAACGAAACTTTTGTATTCCCTGATTATCATCAAGAATCAACAATACCTTTTATCTCGAAACTCCTCGTACCAATATTTTAAAGAATTCTCCGTTATATGTCATGACGTCTACCTGTAATTCGGTAAATGAAGTAGATTTATTTTGTGGCAACTTGTTGAGTATCAAAAATCATTTCCTTAGTTAGTAAGTAAACCTTACGCTGTTTTTTTATTTTTATATGCAGTTATTATTTTTATATTGTTTGTAAATTCAATTCCGTTCTATAGTTCCTATTCTATAAATGAATTCTCTGTAGAATAGTGTAATAATAACTAAATAAATAAATTATTTCTGATTAGTGTCCCCATTCTTTACCTATTCACCTATTCTCTTCCACGGCTCTTGAAAATCAGCTGCAACTTTATTCAAATTAGGCACAGAAACAATTCTCTTTCGATTTCTCTTTTTACAATCATGGATTGATATAAGAAATGTATGAAAGGTAAAAACGAACTAGCATGCCAAGCCAGAGATTTATCTGAACTCCCGATCTTTAATTCGCAATAAATTTCAATGTTCCAGTAGCCGCCGATAGCTGTTGATAGAATTATTGATGTTCTATCTGCAGCATATAAACAAACTAAAACGACCTGATGTGTACACCTTTCGAGAAGATCTCGCATCCGTTTCATCTTTCTCACCTTTCCGAATAGCATATAAGTTTATCGCGTCCTAACTCTAACACCTTTAGTCGCTGTCTAATGTAAAAGTAAGGAAAAATAAATCTTCCGTTTTATCTAAAGCAAATGGATTTTAGGGTGAGTCTCTGGAGAGGGTTTTATCTTTTACCCAGCAGCGATATTTTTTCCGTCCATGTTTTCTTTAAATCGCAAGGTATTTCAAAAAGGATAACTCTGAAATATGTGTCTGCGATTAAGGAATTGTTTGTTTTTTGCGATTTCAGAGGTTTAGGTTTTAGCGCACCAAAGAAAAGAAGTGATATTCTAACGGATAATTTTAAAATAAAAACATAATATATAAACATATTATTTTCAACTATTCCCTTAAACTTGGTATCTTTCTTTTGGAAATCTAGCTTCGTCATTCCAGTTTACAAATCTGGTGACAAATCTAATGTATCCCACAATAGGCCTATATACATTCAGAGCGTAATCCCCAAATTATTAGATAATATTGTCACTAAATTCTTAACGAAACTCTTGGATCCTTACATCATCGACCAGCAGCTTGGCTACCGTTCAGGGAAGTCAACTGAGCTTCATTTCCTCACATATGTAGAATATCTGTCTCTGGTTATCAAGTTCACTCTTTGTACACAGACTTCTCTACGGCATTTAACAGGGTTGACCATGGTTTTCTGATTCAAAAGATTAATAATATGGGCGTTAGCGGTAGTCTCCTAAACTGGGCTCAAAGTTACCTCACTGACCCTATCCAGATGGTCCGCATGTGTGGCTTCTTATCGTCTGGCTTTGTAGTTCCTTCTGGTGTTCCCAAGGATCACACATAGGGCCACTTTTGTTTAACATATTCGTCAATGATATGATATGAATCTTATGTTTTGCTGACGATTTAAAATTATTCATGACTGTACATTCAATATAGGATTGTCGGAACCTTCAAACAAATTTGGGCAATTTAGCCCGGTGGTGTACTGCTATTGGTATGGAATTGAATCCTACAAAATGTCAGTCGATTAACTTTAGTAAAAAACGTAACCCTATTGTGTTTATTTACAAATATCTGCTCACCGAGCTTCGCTCTTAATATTCAAATCTACATTTTTAAGCAGCCCAATAAGTATATAATTCAAGTATATTTATAACATAACAAATTATTAACTAATTCGCGAAAATCACGGAGTGGGCGACATCTACTTGAACTACTGAAAGGGGGATAAATAAAAAGTTGGTTGGCGATTGGCTTGAAAGTAAGCGGGAAAATTAAAAAAGCTGTCAATGTTAATTTTCAATTGGCTGCAGCTGTTGTTGACGTTTATCAACTGCTTGTCACAGAGGTTAGTTAAATGCATTAGAAGTTGCCTAGTTTCTGGGGATTTCACCCTTTTAGGGCAACATCTACTGACACTTGATCTTCGCGAATAGTCACGGCGGACAGGACAGGCCCCGTTTCCGGGATGGGCAACAGCAGCGTGTAGGACACAGGTCCCGTCAACAGAAGATCGCTCAGCTCACTCTATTTATCGCTATATAAGAAAAACTCTATGTTCAATTGATTTTATTATTTATTGATCTGCAATGAAGGAAAATTATAGGTCTGATATTCATACTTGGGTAAAAACCTCCACAAAAACCTGTGACCAGACTCTCGACGTATGGCAGATATTGATATCATATTTTTTCAAAGTTTTTCAGTTACAAAAATAGTTCATTCGTACATTACATTACAATTTGTTCTTGGAAAATACAAAGTCACAATCAACCTTAAAATGTACTATGAAAATAGAGAATTTTAAATGTCTGTTTAAAGTTTCTTGTAAAATAAAAAATTGAAATCTATGTTAATAGTACACGTGTACAAGCATTCATTCTTTTCCTCTCTCTCTCTGTCTATGATAATGAAAACTTAAATATTAAAACTGTCCGCATAATAAAATAGTAGCCGTAAGGGGTAGTCTCACACTATCGGGGAAGGGAAGAACCTTTACCCGATGTGCATAAAGCATTTCCACCCGCCAAAAAAAAAGATTAGCTTTAGGTTAGGTTAGATCTTTGTAATAAATAAAGAAAAGTACGATACGTGTGACATTTTGACATTTGTTACATTCTGACAGGTGTCATATTTTGACATTTGTTCATTTTGAGATTTGTTCATTTTGACAGTTGTTACATTCTGACATGTATTAGATTTTAGTTTTGACAAGTGTCCATTTTAACAGTGTTACTCAACGTTCCTATAAATATTTACCTTAATCCATGATTTCTGAAATTGAATTGGCAACGTTGTATTTTCAACTTTGAATTTATGAGATGGCTGTCATTTGACAAGCAAATTATTTATGTCCGTCAAGTGAACCTTTCCTTTTTTATATTTTTCAGGTTTATTCTACTTGGGCTTTTATAGAAAAGTTATGTATGCGTTTGTACTGGAAAAATATGTTAAATAACCGTTTCAACGCACTGAATTTGTTTTTTTTGGGAGTGAGTATCCCAACATACATTTTTTCATAAAAAAATGTGAAAAATATTTTTCCGCGCAAAAATTTCTATTGCTAAGTATATTGATTTTATCATGTTTTATAGCATCTGTGAAAATTTCATGAAAATCCCAGTCGGCCCCATTTTCTTAACGTTTACCCAGAGATGTACGTGTCAGTAGTTGTCAAAATTTGTAGGTCATTATGGATAAAAAGCGGCAAATTTAAAATTGAATTCTTTCAGATTGAAACGCCAGAAATTAAATAAAGTCAAACCTTTTTACTACTATACTATACAAGAAAGGAGTGCAGTATTTAATTTGCAGAACGTAGTACAGGTTCAAGAGGTAGAAATTTTATTTTTACCTCATCCTTCAATGCTTATTTGTAGTTAAAATTTAAATTTTAATACATCTGATCGGCCTAATATAGTTTTTGTCTAGATTCAATCTTGTTTCCATGTTTTTTACTGTAATAAACCTGTTCTTTTGACAGATAAGTCAGACTTTATTTATTCATAGCCGTATCGAATGTATTTTAATTGATTCAGAATTTTGTATCAACATATATTTCAAAATGACTTCATTCAGTCCTCCTAAATCCTTGAAGGCAGAATTATTAGTAATAGCAAGGCAACATAAAAACAAATTCAAAAAATATATTATAGATGAGATGGCCAGAGAAAAAGGAATTAAAATTCTCATATTGCCTCCGTACCACTCAGAGTTAAATCCCATTGAACTGATCTGGTCACAATTATTAAAAGGTTATGTTTCTCAAAACAATAAAACATTTAAATTTCCTGTAATTTCCTTTAAATGTGACCTTAGTAAAACTAATAATGAAAATAAAAAATATATAAAAGAATTAATTTGAAAAAAGTAAAAAGTTAAAAAATGAGCGTTGGGATGAGGTATATGAACAAAATGAAATTCAAGAATCATACGACATTTTCATTGGTAAACTGCATAAATATATGGATAAATGCTTAGAAATTAAAACAATAAATAATAAATATAGAAAACTAAAGCCATGGATTACCGCTGCATTGATTACCTCTATTCATAAAAGAGACATATTAAAAAAAAGATTGATTAAAAACCATACCGCAGAACTTCAAATACAGTACAAAGAATATCAACATCAACTAAATACATTGATAAAAAAACAAAAAACAATTATTATAAAAGTAAACTAAACGAAGCAGCTGGATATTCTAAAAAAATATGGAATATCATTAAAGAGGTTTCAGGAGGTAAGACTGTAACACAAATTTCAAACACAAACATAATCAATGAACACGGAGTTGCTGTTAAAAGTAATATTGAAAAAGCAATCTTGTTTAATAATTTTTTTACTTGCAATGGAACGAATGTCTAGTAATGCCGATTTATAAGGCAGGAGAACATAATAAAGTTACTAACTATCGACCTATATCGGTTATAATAACTTAGCAAAAGTTTTTGAAAAAGCGTTAAAAAAAAGGTTAGTTGAGTTTATGGATGACCATCACATTCTTTCAAAAAATCAGTTTGGTTTTATTAAAAAGATGCCATATTGAATCTGCTAGAACCTGTGATTGGAGCCTTGGACAGTTCAAGAAAATGTATTGCAATTTTTCTGGACTTAGCCAAGGCCTTCGATATTTTTTCACATAAGCACGGGTCAGACTAGGCTGGTTATCAGCCGCTGCCGATCAGCTGGATAACGTGACGCGCTACCTGCTACCACAAGTTGAACATGTCCAACTTAGCCAGCTGCTGACAAATATTCGCCGGCTGACGGTGTCAGCTGCGGATTCTGTGATCACACCAAGCTGAAAGTAGCGGCTTCTTTAATTCGCGGCTGGTAACCAGCCTAGTCTGACCCGTGCTATAGTAAACTTATTAATAAAATGAGTAATTACGGTATTCGAGGAATAGTATTAGACCTCTTTAAACATTATCTATCAAACAGAATACAAAGAATTAAAATAGGGAAAGTATTAAGCTGCGAATCAGTGGTTAAGATAGGTGTACCCCAGGGGACCGTATTAGGTCCGGTTTTATTCCTAATATATGTAAACAGTATTTTTAACATAAAAAACTTCAAAGGAAAATTAGTTTGCTATGCTGATGACACAGCACTTAACTTTTCCGAGAAATCTTAGAATGAAGTTCAGTCTACTACAGAAACCTGTCTAAAAATTTGGTTAAATCACAACTTACTTAGTTTAACTATAGGGAAAACAAAATATATAACTTTCTCTCCTACATCGACAGATCAGCCCATATTAAATCTCAAACTACATAAACCTACACGTGATGAAAATAAATGTTTCTGTCCTGTATTAGAAAAAACCACAGTGATCAAATACTTAGGAATCACAATTGACCAGCATACAGGATGGAGTGAACACGTAACAAATCTCACCAAACGAATAAGAGCGCTAATGCACAAAATTTATATTATTAGAGACATTTTATCTAGGAAAAATTTAATTATGATGTGAAATTCGCTTATAGAATCTATTAGTCCAGGGCATTTAGATCAAAATCACCCGAATAGCGGAACTTTTTACATACACCAGATATCGAGATGCGGTTTCCGGCATTGTGTTCAGGAAGGTCCAGGGAAAAAAGTTTACATGGTCTGGTTTGGCGCGTTTTTGGAAAAATGCCTTCTGGGCCGGAAAATGCATTTTCCAATTGCATCATAACTTGCACCATTATAGGAACGACTGGAAACTCGGAAAAATCGCTCGGAAATCATTATTCGGGAGTTTTCGGGGCTGCCGAACTCGATTCTGGCATTAGAATTACCCGGGGGTGGCTCTATGGGGGTGCGCGGGGGGTGAATTGTGGGAGAAATGGCAGCGTGCATGAAAGTCGCTCCAAACTCGTTACTCGGGTGTTTTCGGGGCTGCCGAACTCGATTCTGGCATTAGAATTACCCGGGGGTGGTTCTGTGGGGGTGCGCGGGGGAGAAATGGCAGCGAGCGTGAAAGTCGCTCCAAACTCGTTACTCGGGCACTTCCAACGGGGCCGAGGATACTGACGAGGAAGAAGATGAAGAAGGGGGAGAAGATAAAGAAGGGGAAGAAGAGTTTGAACAAGATTTTTAGTATTTAAGTTAAAAATTGAAGTTAATTCAATACTAAAAATTCCTATTTGTTATTTGAATAAAGTATTATTTTCATAATTTGTGATTTTTCACTTTCTCCTTTACCATTTCCCACAGCGGGATCCCCGAGCGCCCCCGGGGAAATCTAATGCTGGAAATGAATTCGGCATCCACGAAAACCCCCGAGTAACGAGTTTGGAGCGACTTTCACACACGCTGCCATTTCTCCCCGCGCACCCCCACAGAACCACCCCCGGGTAATTCTAATGCCAGAATCGACTTCGGCAGCCCCGAAAACACCCGAGTAACGAGTTTGGAGCGACTTTCATGGACGCTGCCATTTCTCCCCCAATTCACCCCCCGCGCACCCCCAAAGAACCACCACCGGGTAATTCTACTGCCAGAATCAAGTTCGGCAGCCTCGAAAACACCCTAGTAACGAGTTTGAAGCGACATTCATGCACGCTGCCATTTCTCCCCCAATTCATCCCCCGCGCACCCCCACAGAGCCACCCCCGGGTAATTCTATTGCAAGAATCGGGTTCGGCAGCTCCGAAAACTCCCAAATAATGATTTCCTATCGATTTTTCCGAGTTTCCAGTCGTTCCTATACTGGTGAAAGTTATAATGCAATTGGAAAATGCATTTTCCGACCCAGAAGGCATTTTTTCAAAAACGCGCCAAACCAGACCATGTAAACTTTTTTCCCTGGACCTTCCTGAACACAATGCAGAAAACCGCATCTCGATATCTGGTGTATGTAAAAAGTTTCGCTATTTTTCCTAAGTTCCCTGGACTATATGATTGGATACTGTTTTACTAGCTGGGGAGGTACTTTTACCACAACATTACAAAATTTACAAACCACACAAAACACACTTCTAAAAATAATACTCCACAAAAATAGACTGTTTTCAACTGAAGAACTTTATCGCGAAACAAAATTATTTAATATCAGACAGATATATTTTTATACATGTCTCTTAAGGATGAAAGGAAAAAAACAGTTCTCAAAAAAATCTCAAATACTAGAGCTGCAACTAAACTGAATTTAAATATTGATCTATTTAATAAATCGGTAACTCAAAGAAGTTTTTTTTACTATGGCCCGAAGCTTTTTAACTTGTTTCCTATAAATATAAAACAAATTTCCAAACCAGTTAAATTTATATCTGAAGTAAAAAAACTAATTCTAAGAAATCCTGATATTTTCTTTTAATTATATTTTATTATAATACAATTAGCATTCTAGGTTTGCCCCTCTCTGCCGATGCTAACAAAAAAAAATCTGTAACTATTACTAGTTTTATTTGTCTCGTTTACATTTGATATCTATTTCTATTTATATATGGTACCTTTGGAGGAGGACTACGACAAAACAGACTCTCGTGTCTAGGTCACCCCTCCTCCGAAGAAGCTATATATATATTTATTTGAATATTAATTGTAACATTATTTATGTTTAATTTAATAATGTATATAAACTTTGTGATGTAAGAATATAATTGAAATTTGAAAAATGTATGACATATGCTAATAAATTCTAATAAATTCTAATGTGTGGAGGATTTTTTATTTAGGTCATTTAGTTGTCTTGCAACCAAAAATGGAAAAAATCCTGTTTAGATTGTTGAACTGAACTTTTTAAAATTAGAATTTCCTGTAGCTGTCCGCTTAAGTACGGTCTTGTAAACATATATAGCATAAAAAACATTTCTTTGACTCCCCTACAAAATACACACTCCACCATTTCCTTTGATTTTCCTCTACATTTGAGTTTCATTACTGGCGGGTACACTTCTCCCAATTCCACATTTTTAACAACAATCTCCCTTGGTTGTGGTCACAT
Organism: Crepidodera aurea; assembly: GCA_949320105.2. Taxonomy (NCBI): domain Eukaryota; kingdom Metazoa; phylum Arthropoda; class Insecta; order Coleoptera; family Chrysomelidae; genus Crepidodera; species Crepidodera aurea. The sequence goes on along the minus strand of OX439473.1, from coordinate 89,527,737 downwards.
ACCGTTCAAACTCAATCAGTTTTAAAAATACCGGAGTATAAAACGATCCGCGGAAGAACCTTGACCCAAAAAATTCGCGCTTTTTGAACTCCTCTCTAATTTTTTTTATGCTTGAACATCACATATTTGCGTTGCCGTTCATTTTCTGCATCGAAGCAAATGGTTTTTGACGTGAACGGTGTTGTAAATCAAATGTTAAAATTCGATTTTGAGAGGATGAAAATATGATTATTTTTCAATAAAGGTGTGAATTTGCTTCGATTAATGGCGTTGGCATAGTTGGGTTGGTGGAAATATTAAAAAAAACTAGTTTCACCTGTGTACCAGTATAGGTATTTATGTAAAAATACATCTGTAAATTAAGTTTTTAAAATAAATACAAATATAGATGCGAAGAAGATATTTTAAGAATAAAATTTTAACATTAACTCTTAAAATACCCCGTAAATTTCTAAAAAAAACTAATTTTTAATGGAAAAATTTAGTTTATTGTGTCAAAATATACCTTTAAATAAAGTTTTTAAAATAAATACAATTTTATTCAGATTAGTAAAACCGCCTCTTCATTTTTGTTTTTTGATAAAACTTTGTTTACCTTTTTTGAACTGTCAAATATAAACATTTAACAACTTTTATTTATTATTATCAATTATTATTATACTAAAATGTATTGTAAATCTATGTTAATACCTAAATTTCAAAATATATCTGTAAACTAACCTGTTTTTATTCGTTTATTTTAAATCGCTTTAACACACAATATCTGGTCCGAGCTTCGCTCTTAAAATTCAAATCTACATTTTTAAGCAGCCCAATGAGTATATAATTTAAGTATATTTATAACATGACAAATTATTGTGGGCGACATCTACTTGAACTACTGATAGGGAGATAAATAAAAAGTTGATTGGCGATTAGCTTGAAAGTAGGCGAGAAAATTAAAAAAGCTGTCAGTGTTAATTTTCAATTGGCTGCAGCTGTTGTTGACGTTTATCAACTGCTTGTCACAGAGGTTAGTTAAATGCATTTCACCCTTTTAGGGCAACATCTACTGACGCTTGATCTTCGCGAATTGTCACGGTGCACAGGCCCCGTTTCCGGAACGGGCAACAGCAGCACTATATAAGAAAAACTCTATGTTCAATTGATTTTATTATTTATTGATCTGCAGTGAAGGAAAATTATAGGTCTGATTTTCATACTTCGGTAAAAACCTCCACAAAAACCTGTGACCAGACTCTCGACGTGTGGCAGATATTGATATCATAATTTTTCAAAAATTTTCAGTTACAAAAATAGTTCATTCGTACATTACATTACAATTTGCTCTTAGAAAATACAAAGTCACAATCAACCTTAAAATGTACTATGAAAATAGAGAATTTTAAATGTCTCTTTAAAGTTTCTTGTAAAATAAAAAATTGAAATCTATGTTAATAGTACACGTGTACAAGCATTCATTCTTTTTCTCTCTCTCTCTCTCTATGATAATGAAAACTTAAATATTAAAACTGTCCGCATAATAAAATAGTAGCCGTAAGGGGTAGTCTCACACTATCGGGGAAGGGAAGAACCTTTACCCGATGTGCATAAAGTATTTCCACCCGCCCAAAAAAAAAAGATTAGCTTTAGGTTAGGTTAGATCTTTGTAATAAATAAAGAAAAGTACGATACGTGTGACATTTTGACATTTGTTACATTCTGACAGGTGTCATATTTTGACATTTGTTCATTTTGACAGTTGTTATATTCTGACACGTATCACATTTTAACAGTTTCACGTTTTTACAGGTGTCACATTTTGACAAGTGTCCATTTTAACAGTGTTACTCAACGTTCCTATAAATATTTACCTAAACTCATGATTTCTGAAATTGAATTGGCAACGTTGTATTTTCAACTTTGAATTTATGAGATGACAAGCAAACTATTTATGTCCGTCAAATAAACCTTTCCTTTTTTATATAAAGCGGCAAATTTAAAATTGAATTCTTTCAGATTAAAACGCAAGAAATTAAATAAAGTCAAACCTTTTTACTACTATACTATACAGAAGAAAGGAGTGCAGTATTTAATTTGCAGAACGTAGTACAGATTCAAGAGGTAGAAATTTTATTTTTACCTCATCCTTCAGTGCTTATTTGTAGTTAAAATTTAAATTTTAATACATCTGATCGGCCTAATATAGTTTTTGTTTAGATAAACCTGTTCTTTTGACAGATAAGTCAGACTTTATTTATTCATAGCCGTATCGTATGTATTTTAATTGATTCAGAATTTTGTATTAATATATATTTCAAAATGGCTTCATTCTAAAAATATTGTCAGTCCTCCTAAATCCTTGAAGGCAGAATTATTAGTAATAGCAAGGCAACATAAAAACAAATTCAAAAAATATATTATAGATGAGATGGCCAGAGAAAAAGGAATTAAAATTCTCAGATTGCCTCCGAACCACTCAGAGTTAAATTCCATTGAACTGATCTGGTCACAATTATTAAAAGGTTATGTTTCTCAAAACAATAAAACATTTAAATTTCCTGATGTGCGAAATTTGTTTTTGAAGGCAGTTTCAGATGTAAATAGAGAACATTGGGGAAAATGCATTGGTCATGTTAAAAATGTCTAAAATTCATTTAGGAAAGTGGATATATCAATGGATAATGTAATAGAACCGATAATAATAAACCTCAGAAAAGACAATTATAGTGATACCAGTAGTTTTAGTGAAGACAGTGACTTTTAAAGATAGTTCTTGAACTAACTTTTTTTTTAATCTTTGAGTTTAGGTAAGTACTGAAGCGTTACTTTTAATGCCAAGAGATTAAAAAAAGTTTAATCCCAACATATAATCCTCCTTGTTATTTATTGGTTAAATTTAATTCGTTCAATGTTAAAGTGTCAGATGCATAAAGTTTATTTTTATTTTTTGTAAATAATATAACTTCAAAATTTAATCTACGAAGTGCGTATATATATTTTATATGCTGTGACCTTATTTATATTATAGAAACTTATTTTGCAAAGTACGCCTATGGAATGTGACGTTATATCCCCACTTTTACTGTACTCATCTATCCTTTATAGTATATATTACTATAGAAACAAGTTATTATTATGTGCCGTTGCTAGGAAATAAAACTAAAAGCTTAACTTTTCAGTAGTAATACCCCTAGGGCCTTGATAATACCGAGATAATTTTGTCATAGAGAATGCTGAAAGCGTGTTGCTTGATAATGGCCCGAGGCCGAAGGCCGAGGGCTATTATCCTTAAGCAACACGCTTGAAGGATTCTCTATGACAAAATTTTGAGGATTTATCAAGGCCCGAGGGGTATTCGATAAGATAATTTTTTACTTTGTAGATTTAAACATTTTTAAACTAGTTGTCAGTTTGACGTTTAATTAATTTTTAATCAAAAACTTGACTTGTTGAAAACACCAAACTGAAAACACCACATGTAGGGTGTTATCGCTGTAATCCATAGCTGATTGGATGAAATTTGACACATGACTCTAAATTAAGTAATTTGATTGGTTACAATAGTTAGTAAAAAATTATCTTGTAAATATCTCGGAAGATCGAATTTTCACAGACATGAGACCTACATTTTTTGCCGATTTAGATAGGAATTAGTCTACCCTGAAAGTTTCATTGAATTCTGACGAGTGGATTTCGAGATCCTCTGGACACACAAACTCACATACATACAAACCGTGCTCGTTTAATAGTATTTGATAAATCACTTCAACACTAAACTTTTGTTCATTAAACATTAGTTTTTGAATACCTAAACACTTCAAATTAGCTAAATTAAGAAAGACTTTCCATATCAGTCTATAAATATATATACAGTGTGTCCAATTAGGCAAGTCGGCATCAAATGGGAAACTTTTTTATTCTTAGTTTTATGAAAAAAAGTTATTCTTTATAAAAAGTGGTACATGGTCTAAAACCTAATATGCAACCATCAGATATAACATTTTTTTCAGTCGTATACGTGGTTTTTCAAAAAATATGAATTTTGCTCAAGAGTAAAGTACCTTTAGCCGTTTTTGCCAGATTTGCGGTACCACGCACAGTCCCAAAAAAAATCAGTCAGTTGTGTAGAATTTTCTCTCAGCGTAATTTTGAAAAATTTTATAACTTGTGTCTAGCTACCAATTGGAATGGTCTTTCTGAAGATATTAACTCTAAATTCTTGGAGCTCCTAAATAAAATAATTAAGTGTTTCAATACAGCATTTCCCCTTCGCCCCATTAAAACTAAACGTCATAAACCTTGGACAACTAAAGGAATAAGAATTTCTTCAAAAAATATGAGGTCACTTATATATATTAAAAAAATCTCAGAAAACCCCCTAATATTAAATTATATCAACAACTACAGAATACTGTATCGGAAAATTATCAAATCTACTAAGAAAAACTATTATAAAAATCGCACCTCAAGAGCTAAAAACTCTTCCAATAAAACCCGTTCTTCAAACACTGTTAATCCTAGTCCTGATGAACTAAACAATTCTTTTGTTAATGTAAGTAAGAATATCAGCTCTAACTTAGCTCCGGGCCAGGATGCTCTCTCCTTTCTCCTACCTACTAAAAGGGTCTCTAATAGTTTCTTCCTAGGGCCAGTAGATAAGCACGAACTAGTGCAAACCATAAACAGCATTCAAAATAAATCTTTCTGTAGAAATGATGGCTTGCCCAATAAAATATTTTCAAATATACCTGATGTAGTAATTAACATTTTAACTTCGCTGATTAATGAATCCTTCGAATCTGGTATCTTTCCGAGCTGTCTAAAAATAGCTATAATAATCCCACTTCATAAGGGTGGCGACAAAACCGAAACTTGTAACTATAGACCTATTGCTCTATTACCTACCTTATCGAAGATAATAGAAAGGCTAATGAAAAATCGCCTACTGCCCTTTCTTTCCAAACAAAACATCATACCACCTCATCAATACGGTTTCCTTCCTAAAAAATGCACTAGTGACGCATTGTTTTCCGTTCTTAATGAAATATATACATCACTGAATGATAAACTTTTCACAGCTTCAGTATTTTGTGACTTTGCAAAAGGCGTTGATTGTGTTAATCATGAAATCTTAATTAATAAACTACAAATTTATGGCGTTCTCCTTTGCAATGGTTTAAAACTTACTTAGAAAATAGAAATCAGCAGGTACGTGCTAATGGTGCTGATTCTTCAAATCTGCCAATTAGCAGTGGCGTACCTCAAGGTTCAGTGTTAGGTCCAATTTTATTTTTATTATTCATCAACGATATCACAGACTTCAAAATAAGTGGAAGAATTACTTTATTTGTCGATGACACGAGTGTAACCTGGAGTAGTTCTGAAATACAGACATTACAACCTAGCATAAACAAAGATCTACTTACTATCAAGTCTTGGTCTGACTCGAATGGGCTTTGTTTCAACACCAGTAAAACCGTAGCAATGTCTTACAGAGGCATATAATTCTTAGCAATAATCCGATTCTAACGGTGAACTCAATTAAGTTTTTAGGTCTTTATATAGACAAATTCCTGAAATGGTCCACTCATATTGATACCTTGGCAAAAAAATTATCTTCTGCATGTTTTGCCATTAAAACTGTTTCTAAAGAGCTGACCCCTACTACTGCATTAATGACCTACTTTTCCTTATTCGAATCTCACCTTCGCTATGGTTTACCGTTCTGGGGTTCTTGTAGCTTATACCACTTCGAATCTATTTTCAAAATACAAAAAAGAGCAATTCGTTATGTATTTGGTTTAAGTAGTATGACACACTGTGAAAATTACTTTAAAAATTTCAAAATTCTAACCCTTCCTGCTCTATTTATCTTTGAATCCGTCTGCTTAGTTGGCAAGCACATTCAAAAGTTATCGGAAAGACCACCTCGTAGATATCCTACAAGAAATTTAGATACTAATGTTTACTTAACTATTCCCACATCTGACCTAATAAAAAATTCTATTACCTACAATGCAAAAAAATTGTATAATAACCTCCCGATACAGCTCAAATCTATAAATTCATATGATAAGTTCAGAAGATCGACTAGGGCTTTTCTTCAAGAAAGACAATTTTACAAGTGGCAGAATTTTATAACGTGCCTTAGACTTTTGGGTTTCAGCATATAGGAGCAATAATTAAATTAAGTTAATTTGAAAATTTTAATTTGAACAATAATTTATAGTGACGGATATTGCATATCCAATGCAATTGTTATTGATATTTTGTTTGTGTTTTGTTTTGTCTAGTAATTTATTTTTATTTTTATTATGATTAGTTTCGCATTGTCTATAAAATTTTTGTAATTTTTCTATGACAATATTCTCTCTCTCTCTTTATTTTTGAAATATGAAAAAAAATTATTAAACAAATTTATTTCTTATGACATTTTACGTCAACATACCGATTTTGAACCAGATATTCGAACTTTAAGAAAATTCTCATTTTTAACATTTTTTGATACACCCCCGTAACTGATAAATTTGAATTCATTGAAAAATTTAAGAATGTTCACAGGAACCTTACAAACCCATACTAGACTTCCGTTTATAAGCAAAAAGTTAGCCCGGATTAAAATTTTTTGATTTTCCTTCTATCCCACTTATTATTTTGCAAATTTGATTATAATGTGATGTAGAACTTCTTATGAAGAATATTTTTTTTAAATCAATAATAAAGGAATTTTTCATTTGTTGTCAACTTTTTCAGACATACTAACCACCCCATCGAACAATATTAACAAAATGATGATGAATTATCAGTTACGGGGGGTGTATCAAAAAATGTTAAAAATGAAAATTTTCTTAAAGTTGGAATATCTTGTTCAAAATCGGATGTTGACGTAAAATGCCATTAGAAATAAATTTTTTTAATAACTTTTTTTTCATATTTCAAAAATAAAGGTACTTTACTCTTGAGCAAAATTCATATTTTTTGACAAACCTCGTATACGACTAAAAAAAAATTGTTATCTGATGGTTGCATATTAGGTTTTAGACCATGCCACTTTTTATAAAGAATAACTTTTTTCACAAAACTAAGAATAAAAAAGTTTTCCATATGATGCCGACTTAATTGGACACACTGTATATTAAACATATTATAGACAATAAAACTAAAACTAAACACGGAAATCTCCATGGCATAAATCTTCTTCTTCTTCGCTTCTTTTATGGCTTGCATACAAGTGCATTTGCCAGCCATAATCCGTGTAAAATTGACAAGTCAATCAATTGGGCCCTGTACTTATATATTTGCCGGTTAAATTTATTAAATGGAGACGAATACATCTGGGACTCGATTTTTGAAAGGGTGAGACTTAATTCTCTTGAGAATGTGACGTCATTTTCTCCTGATAGACTGTTATATCAATTTTTGAAAATTTTCGATGGAAAATGTTCTCCCGATATCGAGAGAAATAATTCTTCAGGGTTTTTGTAGGAGAACAGACCTATTTCTTTTTAGCACATGCGCTGTTTCGAACACAAAATGTTTCGAAATGGTATTTATAAGTTAGAAGTTTAGAGGCTGTTTTCTATCTGTATTTGGGAGAGTTTAGTTCATAACGAATATCCAAAGTTGTTTACTTTGAAGAAGAATTTTTGTGTTTGTTGATATATTATACCCTTAATAGTGAATATTACGTTGATTATTCAGATATTTTTGCATCTTGAAATAAATCCAGAAAATCTTAATTTGCAGATTGCACTACTAAATAACTTGGAAGCTGCAGAGATTGCTAACCACGAAAGGCGGTATTTTCTACGTGATAATGATCCTTTTAATACATTATCTGATGGTCACTTTATCAAGCAATTCCGGTTATCTAAAAGATTAACAAATTTCCTATTAGAAATGAAGTTCAAAAAATAACGTTCGGCGAATTAGGGAACAACGAAAATTTCTGCTTTTTGAAGTAATGTTTACTGCATAGGTTAGTGTTTGCTGGTTTTGTTTTTGTTCGTAAAACGTCAATTTTAAACAGGGTCACAAACTGGTAAAATACAATTATTATTCGATGACATTCCGTTCGTTGATTGGTTGAGAAAAAAGTTATCATAGACTTACGGTATCATTATTCCCTTGAGAAATAAGTTCTCTAGACACTCAAAAATAAGGTTTTTAGCTATTGAGAGAATTTAAGTTGGTGAATTTTTTCTCTAGAGAACTGATTCTCCTACTTTCAAAAATCGAGTCCCTGTGTGAAATTGATAAAGAAAATATTGAACACGTGTGTAAACTGTCTTTTGCATAAATGACTATATTCTCTGTTTTTAATATAAAATGATAATCTTTCAAATACCGCCCGTCCTCTCAAATTTTATAGATAAAATTTTTGGTTTGCATACTCAAACGCCTAAAGGGGTTAAACGGGCAGCACATCATTTTCCTGCAAAAGAACGTCTTTCGGGGGTGAGTTTTGACATGTGGAGGGGCAGGTGAGGGTCGGAAGTAATCTTCAACACCACCACCGCGTGCTCAGCATCCTCTAAAACGGGGGGAGAGAAGTTATTTTAAAGCGAATGATGTCCTGCCTGTTTAACACCATTAGAGGGTAGTTTTTGGCCGTTTTAGGAGTTCGGCTGGCGAAAAGAAAAATTCTGATACCGCATCAGCATCATCGAAAACAGGGGCAAAGGCATTTTGTCGCTCTTAAAAAGAAGAAAAAAAAAACCCTGTCGGGGGTGAATTTTGGCCGATGGAGGGGTTGGTGAGGTTCGAACGTAATCTTTAACACATCCAGCATGCTCAGCATTCTCGAAAACGGGGGGAAAGATGTTTTTTTATAGGGAAATGATGCGCTGATGCCCGTTTATCCCCTTCAGGGGGTAGTTTTTGACCGTTTTAGGGGGTTCAGCAATCGAAAATAATAATTCTGATACCGCTATCGTGTTCAGCATCCTCGAAAACGGGGGGGGGGGATACTCTCGATCCGGGTAAATTTTGGTCAATTTTTCATGGTTTTTTCCGACTCACAGACGGTACTAAAAGTCGTACAACCTTTTGATTTGAATCAAATTCTTAATCGTATGGTGGGCAATCTCTGCTAACTCTGGGGGAGTATATTAATAATCTTGCGACATTTTCAATCAGTTAATGAGCGAACTTTTTCAATTAAATTAAACAAACTTGCTAATAAGATTGTCAGGTCAATGGAGTTACTGACATAAGGCGATAGATGGAGACACCTTGACAATGTTAATTAAATGGACTTTCATTATTTTACGGCGGTGTATAAAATTCAGAAATTTTTGCGCCTGGTATAATAGATTCCTTCTCAGTAAATGTATATGATAAAATATTTTGATACGCTTGAAAAAAAAAATTACCGGACGTAGTATAAATCGATTTCTCATAAAACTTAAATCCATTAAATGTGTACATTCAAATATGTGATATTTAATTTAAAATATTTTAACTTTTCATAATATTACAAAATTATGCAATATTCAGAAGCGGAAATTAAAAGTAACCTAAGAAATTATTAAACGTAAAATTTTACATAATATAACAAAAATTAAATAATACACTGTATAAAATATGAGTAAAAATGAAATCAATTGTAGAAATGCGTGTATAAATAAGATATTTTTTTTGAGTGAGAAATCATTATGAAAAGTGGTATTGAAGCAGCTGCTTTAGAAAAATTAATTGACAAATGTCAAAAGAAAAATCAGACCTGTTACCAACGAAACGATGACGAAATTGAAAAAAATTAAAAATGATCTTTGATCTGGAAGAACAAACAAGAAAAAGCATAAAAATGACTGAAAATTAAAGTTAAATTGAGTGTTAAACGTTGAAACACAACATTAAAATATAATTATTCATTAAGAATTTGTTTTTACTTACTTTCCACTGTTATAAAATGGTCCTGTTTATTGATTAAAAACTGAGTTTTCAAATTATTACGTACAATAGAAACTATGAATAAATATCCAGAAAATAAAGAGAGAGAAAAACATTGGTGCATGGAACAAGTGAGCGTGGATTGAATGAGTGGAACCATTATAATCAATTAGGGAGCAATATAGGGCAAACTAGGAAAGAAACATATTAAAAGAACGTAAGAACAAAAATAAATGTATCATTAATATTGGAAAAATTAAATATTAAATATTAAAAGAATTAAGAGCAAGTAAGCAAGTAAGTAATTTTTTCGAATTTTATGTATTATTGTCAAAAAGAAATTAAGGCTAAAATAGAAATAATAAATAAGTATCGGTAATATCGGTAAAGTAAGTACGTAAAAATAATAATTTTTAGGATACATGGTTTATGAGATATGACATAAAACCTGATCGAACTATCATTCAATAAATATGAATTGTTTAATGCGTAGGTAATATGTCAGTTGGGCAAAAAGATTAGGTAGTTCCTAATCGTACCATTCAGTTAGGCAAAAAATATAAGATCAAGAGATTAACTACCCCAACCTTTAATGTCCTTTTAATGTACCTGCTTTAATGAATTGAGAATATTTATTTATAGTTTATTCATTAATTCATTCTTTGCAAAGCAAAGTGCTCGATGTGTTAGTTAACTTACAGCCAAGTAAAAGACTATACTTTCTCCACGACTATGTATAAAAAAAATCTTTCATTGGGAATCGAAAGTCGATCGCCCGCGAAAGAGTCAAGTATCTCTACCAGCTTTCGACCACATTTATTTATGAAAATTTAAGGGCGCGGTCTTCCTGTGTATAAAATCCTATGCTGCAGACCAAAAGTTAAATCGACTGATTTCCGAATGTAATGGGATTTAAAATATAATTTTCAGACAAATTAAAGATAAAGGTCTAACTTAGGTAGTCTTACTATTTTAAATCGATAAATTTATTATTTTCTATGAAAACGACAGCTTTAAAATCATCCAATTTTTTTAACCTTAAAAGTGGCATTTAACAATCTATATATCCTCCATTCTGAAAAAATAAGAAAAATAAACATTAACTTGACCTAAGTTAGACCTTTATCTACAATGTGGTTTAATCAGAATACATCAAAATACTTTAATTTATGAAATCAGTCGATTTGAAATTTTGAAGTAATTTCAAATTAATTTGAAAGTTTGGTCAAACAATGGCGTCTAAAAATTCTTTACCCATAGGTATTCAGTATATATATATATATATATATATATATATATATATATATATATATATATATATATATATATATATATATATATATATATATATATATATAATTATATATAGATCATATAGGTTTTAACACTGTAAGAAAGATGGTGCCCGAAGCAAATCAAATTTGCAATGGATGCCAACCCATCAGCTGAGATATATAGCGGGGTGATACCATAATTAGCCCAGTTGTGAGAGACTTTGACCTCTCATAAAATGTGATATCGCTTTAAAAGGTGTAGAAAACGATAAAAAAATCTTTGCGGCTCTAAAGTGTATGCTAAATTCGAAAAACTAATGGCACAACCACGTGAAACAGCAAAAAATTTTAGTATTATTTATATTTCAGATAACATTTGTTCACTTTAAATTTTATTTTAATGTAATATACTTAAATGTTTCTTTTCAAATTATATTGCTAATTTTATATTTTGTTTGTTAACTGTTTCATTTTATTCATTGAATTGTTTTCATTATTCTACAATAAATTATTGATATTTTGTAAACTATAAACGTCACTTATAGCAAATTTTATCTCAAACTATAAAAATGCCATTTTTGGTTTTACTGTACAACTCAAGAAAATCAATAAACTCTGTAGATTTTTTTTATCTCTAATTTTTTCCAAAAATTCAATTTTTTTCCCATTTCATCGAATTCCTATCTGTTATGGTTTAGAATATAGCAATGTTGGCACATAATAAAAGAAACATGCACTCAAAACACAAAAAGAACGCTGCAATTGTATTTATTGTCTTTGTAAATAAAGTAAAGTAAAGTTTTTGCTCTCCAAACATTTAAAAAAACTTTAATCAGAAAGGAACATTCTAAGTACGCCGAATATAATAATATATCATGAATTTAAATTTTCGCAGGAACTCACAGCTGTTGTTGATAAGTTCATTTGGCAACGTCGAATCAGTGGTTAGGCAACGTTTTGTCTCAAAGTTGACGAGATTTTAGAGTATTTATAGATATATTTTTTATTACTCGAGGACGAGATGCTTTTTGCGCATGTCGTTTAACTGTCATAACGCGGGAATTTTTAAAAAGAATTCAAAATTATTTGTGTAGATATGTTCTGCATTAGAATAAAAATATAGAAAGTATTTTAGAAAAGAATTAGGGAATATTATAAAGTAGAAGATAAGAATATATTCAAAATAACTGATATGTTGTATGACTTTCATAATAAATTAATTTTTACTTTTTAATAGTTAGTATGTGTCGGAATCATGATTTTTCTTTTTTAATCAGTTATAATAACTATTAAATTGTCAATGTGTCAAATTATTACTTTCCATGGAACTCTAATTTATCAAATTAAAAAAAAATGTAATAATTTTGTGCATAGGCATAAAAATGTAAATTTTCACTTCTGTTTTGTTTTCAAACATCAACTTCCTGTTGTCAAATTGGTTAAAAAAAAGTTCTGATTTTGGTAGATGTCGATCAATATGTAATCTTTCATATTTTATATTCAAATTCATTAATCTGAAAATTATAGAGATATATTTATTTTCAAATTGTTTGGGACTTCAAAATATCTGAAATGTTTACCTAAATCGTAATTCATCGTTCGCGCGGTTAATTTTTCTTTCGTTTCTCACACTTCATAACGAAGAACAAAATCACTTTATACGGGGTAATTCATTGAGAAATGCGCATACAGAAAGGGTAGATGGAGAACACCGAGGTGCTTCTAAATAACCTATGGGTCTATAGTTCTTTATAACCAAGATACAGGGTGATTTATTAATTTTCCCCATTTTTTCAATTAATCGAACGACCCTATACGTTTTTGTAATATTTGGTTCGTATGTTCTTTGTCTACAGTGGTGTCGATTAACATATTCCAAGTCCGGCCTTAAAAAGTTAATGAGTAGGTTTCGAATCGAAACAATACCCAGTATATTAATATTTTAAAATTTTATTTGGAAAGAGCAGGAAAAAATAAGTAAGACTAAATATATTTGGTGCTTCCGCTTACAACTTTTTTACTTATTAACTTGACTTAAATCTAGATGTTTCGATAATGAGGTGGCACAAAAATAAAAAAAAAATTCTTCCCCAAATGGTACTTTTCTAGCTTTAATCCATAAAATCATCAACTATTTCTTATTCTCCTAATTTCTGGATCCCAACCTTATTGAAAAATCAGGAAAAAATATTATAAAGTATATATTTATAAATTTATTTTAAAATTATTCATTTATCTGTTTAAGAATTTATTAATAAACAAATTCATTGATAAAAGATATAATTTTTGTTTTCTTCTGTGTTTTTAGTACAATGCTTTTTGTGATCATTGTAGGCCCTTTCACTATTTATTTTTTATTATCCGATCGCTGGATTATAGCGATTACTTAAACTATAATCGCGATATGCCGGTACGTTAGAAGTTTTTTTGGTAGCAACAAAGGCGCCGCTTTAAAACTGTTAAATTGGGGCAACTTTATGTATTACACGAACTATACGCGTATTGCATTTGCCTTAGCGACCCGAGTTAAATAACGCCGGCGCCGTCCGATTGTTCGCGAAATCTCTTTCGACATAACCTATTACCGTGATTTAATTGGAGATTTGGCATTTTTTAATTTTTTACAGTTTGTACTTTCATTCTTGGTTTTTATAGTTAAGCATTTTGATAAAACTAAACATACAAATAGAATTGCTATAATTTTAAAATTAATATTTCTTCAAAACACAAAAATATAAGTAGATCATAAACGCACTTTTTATTATATAAAATCAAGGATCTCGGGTTTAAATAGTCTTCAAGAAAAGTTCGGTGAAAAAAAATTGCTAAAGCGGCTTATTCCTTTGATGCAATTGTCTAGGAGTCTAGGGCCACCGTGAGCTGAACCAAAGTTCAAACGATGCCTGCCCGCCTTGACTTAAAAAAGCGATTCTTTGATCTACAAAGAAGCGCCGACGCAACTTGACACGTGTCGATTCTGGAATAGTTGTCATAGCTATATACTAACTTTGAAATGAGCAATAACATCACTCTGTATACATTTGAAAGGGGCATTTTATTTCGAAAATGTAATACCAATTATACCCTAGTAAAAAATTGTTTCCTACTTGTAAATATCTTTGACATGTTTACCTAAATCGTAATTCATCGTAATAAATAAATAAATAAATCGTTTGCGTGGTAAATTTTTCTTTCGTTTCTCATATACTTCATAACGAGGAACAAAATCACTTCATATAAATAACTGAAAAGAAAATGTTATTTTGATATTATCAATGCCCCAGTAACAAATTATTTTAATTTTAAGAATTAAAAGAAAGATTTTATGGATGAATAGTTTTCATTGAAAGGCTCTGTATAAATAATATATACCTACAAAGAAAATAAATGAATAATTATTTATCATTATGTTCTTTATTGTTAGCTAACCACTTACAAAGAGCTATAGACCGAGGTCCTTCTGCCCATAAATGAATAATAAAAAGTTAAGATTATACATTTTGGTAATACTAAATATTGTTCTCCCCTTGTATTAAATATAGCAGACAATGAATTTCTCGAATGGTTTCTGTAATGAGAAAATTTCAAAGGAAGGTTTCTGTAACTACTTTGTTTAATTTAAGCATTTATCACGAGATACCAGCACCTCCCGGACAGCACCTTATTTGACATAATTTCGCTGACTTTTGACGTACAAGACCGCGCCCTTAAAGAACATAGATATAGGTAACTCAAACGTTTTCGATTTCTTTGCTTGAAATCCTTCTCCTTTTCGTTTATGGAACGCCCGCAATTTTGAATAATTTTCAATGTGTAGGTATTTCATTATTAACATTTAACTTACTTCTTAGTATAGAGTATATTTTCCATAAAGTTGAAGGTTTATATTTTTCGGAAAGTTTTGTGAAATATGCTAGGAGAACGTTTTCCGAAAATGAACTTACTTTATTGGAATTTCTCCATACCATAAATGTTTCATAAATCTTAATATAGTCTTGCTTTGATCTCTCCGGTAGCAAATTCATTGTGGATGATTGAGCAATTTGTTTAATTTCGGGAGGCGTACATATTAACTCGTCACTATCGCTACTATTGTCCATTTTGTTCTCTATATATACGTAAAATTATTATTATATGATTATTTTGACGTTTTAAACGACGCGCTGTCAGGAGCGATTTCCGTAGTTAGGTATTTGACGTTTTAAAAGAGACGATTTGATTTATTCATTTTAGCGAGATTTCTGATAATCATAGAATGTGATTGGTTAACGAGAGTGAATTCTTTTTCATTCTTCACTGGTGTGAAGAATTTATGTCATTTGTGCATTATTATATAGTCGTGGAGAAAACAATTTTATACCTGACTGGGCTATTATAAGCTTGAGATATTAGAGGTGCCTTCATTTCCCGTTGTCAGGCTTAATTCCCGCTGTTAGGATATTTTGACGTTTGTTGAATATTGCTGTCAGTGTTTCATTATATTTAGTGAATGTTATTGCTGCTTATTTTATTAAAATCGATCAGAAATAAAATAATCTATGTACCTCGTGAATTAATAAGCCTTAATTACCTCAGGCAATTGCAGTCACTCGGGCCAGATGCCCTCGGGATGCAAACTTTGCCCTCGGGAATTAAGGCACTTATAATTCCCTTGATACATAAATTACTATTTGAGATTATTTTTTGGTATTCATTTTTTGGAACCTGTTTTTTTTTGCCAACGAATTTTTTGAAATAATGCCAATGGATGAACGCGTGATTGCGTTTTGCGATTATATTGTGGATAACTATATTGATGTTCAATCAAAATTTCCTCCATGTATATGGACTTGCATTACAAACATCATGTGTAGAACAACGACTGCATGTGGGTCATTCTACTACCAATTTAATTCAAATTTTTATTCGGCACATCCCGATATTTTAACTTTATTAACATTTTAAACAATATGCAAATCCAGACATATGTATATAGGGTGTCCCAACTAAAATTTGCTCCCAAATAGTTCGAGTTTGGTTCAAATTTTGAAAAAATGCCGAAACAGGTCAATTTTAACCTAGAGGGGGCTCAATTTTTATCGTAGTTTCAAACTTCTTTTTTCATCCCTCTAGCGCCCAGAACCACCCATTGAAAAATCTTTTAAATGGCAAGTGGCACATCATTTTGAAGCTTTTATTATCTAATGCAACTCCGTTCTTTTTTTTATTTTGAATGACTATTTTTTGAGAAAACTGCTTAGATTATTGTGAAAGAATAGTATTTCTAAAAAAACGATTAATTTTAAAGAATATACAGGGTGGCCAAATAAGAATGCGATGTACTGTATCTGGGAAACTATCCATCGTAGAGGCTTGAGGAAAAAAAAGTTATGACTAAAACGGCCAAGAGAAAAACCTGGAAAGTATTTTTAAGTTTCTGAAATGTGATGTTTCTGTGAATTCCGCTATATTAACCTAACAAAAAAATACCTGATCTTTAAAGTAGAGGATAATTTGAACCTTTTTTGTTTAACAATTTTTGCTGTATCTCTAAAAATAAAGTGGTGGGGGGTATTCAAAGGTTTCAGTAAAAAACACCCTGTATATTCGAAACTGCTGAGCCGATTTTAACAAACTTGGGCTAGTAGAAAAGAGCTATTCTTGGGCTACAGATGTTATAATATTTGAAGTTTTGTTAGTGTCACATGTCGCCGCTAGAGGGCTTTTTTCGACATTTCGACAGAAACGGTTAATTTTCTCAAAAAAATTAAATGCATTGGTATGATTTCTTTTTCATGAAAAAGTAGCTAAATGATGCCTAAACAAGCTCGCGAAAACCGCATCTCGGTATCTTGTTCCTAACCTATAATTTAGGCCAAAGAAAATTTTATACGGAAATCTTTTAAATTTTTATTTTTTAAACTAATTAATTCCTTTTATTATGTAAGTTGTGGCCCTAAAAAGGACCGAATTAAAAAAGAAAGGTCCCCGTAAATGCTCGAAATTCTGAAGCCTCTCATGGGTAGACAAAACTGCAGCTTCAATTTCGGCTCTCGGTATGTTACGTAATGCATTACGAATCCGATTTTTCGTATCTCTCTGGTCGTAGGTTGAGTCTGAAAATTCAAGACAGGTTAAGTCTGGTGATCGCGCAGGCCATGGAAACAGACTTCCTCTTCCAATCCAACGCTGTTGTAATACTGCATTAATATGCTCTCACACAATAATGGAGAATTTTTAGTTCTAATTCTTTGGACCGATGAAGCCACCTTTAAAATCTGCACAATATGCATTATTGGTCTGCAGGACGTTGGAGTTTAAATGTGTGGTGTGGCATACTGGGAGGCAGAATTATTTTTCTTTAAGTGGCAATATCTTTCTTGACTTTTACTTTACTTTACCGTTGTTGTTGGAAGATGTTTCACTGGAAACACGTCAAAACTTGTTTTTGCAGTTGAATGGTTGCCCAGCACATTATGCTATTATTGTGCGAGAGCATATTAATGCAGTATTCCAACAGTGGTAGATTGGAAGAGGAAGTCTGTTTCCATGGCCTGCGCGATCACCAGACTTAACTTGTTTTGATTTTCAGACTCAACCTACGACCAGATACATATGAAAAACCGGATTCGTTAAGGCATTACGTAACATACCGAGAGCCGAAATTGAAGGTGCAGGTTTGTCTACCCATGAGAGGCTTCAGCAATGCATAGAGCGTGATGATCAGCATTTAGATCATTTACGGGGGCACTAAAAACTTTTCTTTTTTTAATCGGTCCTTTTTAGGGCCACAACTTACATAATAAAAGGAATTAATTAATTTAAAAAATAAAAATTTAAGGGATTTCCTTATAAAATTTTCTTTGGGCTAAAGTTTAGGTTAGGAACAAGATATCGAGATGCGGTTTTCGGGAGCTTGTTTAGGCATCATTTAGTTACTTTTTCATGAAAAAGAAATCATACCAATGCGTTTAATTTTTTTGAGAAAATTTTTTTGAGAAAATTAACCATTTCTGACGAGATGTCGAAAAAAGCCCTCTAGCGGCGACATCTGAAACTAACAAAACTTCAAATATTATAGCATTTGTAGCCCAAGATTAGCTCTTTTCAACTAGCCCAAGTTTGTTAAAATCGGCTCAGCCGTTTCGAATATACAGGGTGTTTTTTACTGAAACCTTTGAATACCCCCCACCACTTTATTTTTAGAAATATAGCAAAAAATGTTAAACAAAAAAGGTTCAGATTATCCTCTACTTTAAAGGTATTTTTTTGGTAGGTTAATATAGCGGAATTCGCAGAAACATCACTTTCTTAGCTTCAAGATAGCAGTTACGCCCCCTAGCGGCCATTTCAGAAACTTGAAAATATTTTCCAGGTTTTCCTCTTGGTCGTTTTAGTAATAACTTTTTTTTCCGCAAGCCTCTACGATGGATGGTTTCCAAGATACAGTACCTCGCATTCTTATTTGGCCACCCTGTACTGTTCAATTCAAGCTTTTTTAATTTAAATATCTTTGTATAAATTCCCAGAAGGTTTCCTCAATTTTACCCTCAAATGACCTTGACTCTGACCTGACGAGGTCAAGCGGACCTCGGATTCGGATTCAGCGAACCCAAAAACCCCTAGTTACAGTAGTGAAGTTCTTGGAGCAGACAACATTTTTTTTGTGGGGCAGTTTTCTCAAAAAAGAGTCATTCAGAATAAAAAAACGAGGTTGCATTAGGTAATGTAAGCAGCTTTAAAATGATGTGTCACTTAACACCCCTTGCCATTTAAGATTTTTCAAGAGGTGGTTATGGGCGCTAGAGGGATGAAAAAAAACTACGATAAAAATTGAGCCCTCTAGGTTAAAATTGACCTGTTTTGACATTTACTCAAAATTTGAACAAAACTCGAAATATTTGGGGGCAACTTTTAGTTGCGACACCCTGTATAATAATTAAGTCAGTACATCTAAAATTAACAAACTCAAAGGGTATACGAACAAAGAAAAGCTTTTATTGACTATTTCCCTCGTCTTAATTTCCACCAATCACAAACGCGCAATTTGGAATTACAAATAGTTTCTAGATGAAAAAACTGTATGACATCTCCTGTCAGTAGTTTTTTCGAGATGACCCGAGGCAAAACTTGACAGCTGTTATCACCAAAAATTACAATATATTTAATTACAAGTAATTATGGTCTCCTAGGACACCAGAAAACGACGCTAAACAATTTTTCTGATTTTATTGTCAATAAATTTTGTAATATTGTTTTTAAACAGTGCTAGTCAGCTTATATAGTGAAAATGACTAATATTGATCTGGCCATTGAGAAAAGTGTACCGTACAATACCGTTAAAACCCATACGTCAATATGGAAACAGTTTACGGAATTCTGCAAGGCAAAGAAATACGAGCTTTTGGAAACTACAAGTTTAGAGCAACTAAACCTAATCCTGAAAGATTGGGCGTGGAATATAAAGAAAGAAAACGGTGAAAATTACAAAGAACTAGCTGTGAAGGCAATGTGGAACACCGTTGCAAAAAAAATGCAAGAGATGTATTTTATGAAGTGGAAATTAATTTTTGATCCTTTTAAAGATATTTTCTTCAAGTCTAGTAGGGAAGCTCGTTATGCGAAATGAAGGAATTTGCAGATGTGCGCCAATAAAAAGAAATCGAGCTCTGCTTCATTAAAATTGGAAGAATACTACGCAATGGGTTTATTATAGGACGAAGACACTCCGGCGGGACTCCACCGAAAATTTTACCATATCGCTTCAGTAGAACTTGACTGGAGAGGTGGAGAAGTAGTCAAAGTTCATTATTTTAAAGAGGAAGTGGATAATTCTGGAGCATTAAAACAGGTATATAACATAGTTACATATTTTTTAAAATAACTGATTTCAAAAATCCTACTTTTTAGGAAGAGTAGAATATAATCCTCTCTTCAATAAAACGGCCCAGGGTGGCGAAAAAAAATGGCCGATAATAAATGGCTGGTCCCCAACACGAAGAACACTACCTCTTGTCCAGTCTGCTTAAAATTCTAATGGTTTAACGTTCATCTAGAATAACAACTGATAGATATAATTCTTAATATGGACTCAGGAAGCAGCAGAGAAGGTAGGACTAAATACAAAAGAAATAAAAATAACAAACCACTCTATGTGGTCGACAGCAGTCAGTAACCTGGCTAAAGGAGGGATTGGTGAACAACAGTTAATTGAAATTACTGGCCACAGTTCAGCCAACTCAATTAAGTATTATCTGCAAATGGATAATGTGCATTATTCCAACATCATAAACACCCTTAAAGGTGACGCCAGCTAAAAAACAGAAAACAGAAGATCCTGCAGCCACTCCCCGAGCTTCTCACTCTACAGCTGGACCCATCAACAACATTATTGATTTACCTACACCCAATGTTATCAATGAGTTAATAAAAATTTCAAACAATACTCCTACTGTGTACCAAAATTGCAATTTATATTTTAATTGTACCATAAATAATTAAGTTTGTAGTATTTTGTGATTAAATAAATTACCTGTTTTTCGTTTTCAAATTAATACCTACATATTTATTATGTTTGCATATATAATAGGTAGTATGTTTTGTAAGCTATGTGTATGCAGAATAATCTGTTACTCATGAAATAGTCTTGTCAAATACTATTCAGGCATCTAATTTTTCCTGTGAAAAAATTCGAAACAACACAGTTCGACTCGGATTTTTGTTGCCACCAACACTCATGCTTCTTGTTAAAATATTACTTAGCAACGTGTTTTTTCGACTTTATTCGGAAAAATTAGATGCCCTTATGATATTACTTACGATAATATAATTATTACTTTGTTCATTTGTATTATTTTTTTACCTGTTCCCACATTTGACCAACTGACTTATAGGATTACGTTGACCCTTTTTTCAGCAACGGATTATAGCAGGTATTTTTGCCAAACTGAATGGTCTCCGTTTAATGATCATTTATAGAACAAAAACAATGTAAAGCTCTGCTTATCCTTGAAATAATATTAGTATACACATTTCAAAACAATAATGCATGATTTCCTAATAATTTCTAAATGCATTGCAAATTGAATGGTTTTAAACGAATAATGACTGATTCAAAAATAGATCTTCCTTCAAAGTCCCTTTTCACAAGATTTCCACATTTTCGGTTTTCAGTCGCGAAACATTTATAGCTAGACATTTTTCTCGTTTGAAGTGGAATATATCTTCTGATTGATATTAAGGAACGGTCTTGAGACCACTGACGTTGCAGCATTGACGTACATTATGTCAAATTTGGTCAATAATTTGCTCTTTAAGAAAATAACATTTCGAAAAAACTACATTTTGGAAAATTGGTTAAAATGATCATTTTTAGGTAGCACTTTTTTTAGTGTCACTTTAGCTTGTAGAGATAATGATTTGCAACTTCGATTTTGTTATTTAGATGAAGAGGGCGTTGGGCATCAATACACCAGCTTCGTCACAATCAGTGGCTATAAGTACCCGGTGGACCCAATGCGGTCTTCAGACATTGCGTAGAGATGCGATGTCGAGCTTGTCTACTTCTCACTGACGAGGCACAAAAATGCCGAAACCGGTCTGCGAATGACGGACTCCTTGAATAACAAAATCAAAGTGTTGGTTTGGTTAACAACCTTCGAACTCGCCTCTAATCGTTGTAATTCAACGCCTGTGGAGGCTTTTGTCCCAGGAGTAGTTGAAATATAATTTTTGTTATATTTCATTGTGGTACTGACTTTGAGAGGTTTAATTTTCTTTAAAATTAGGCCATATTTGAGAAAAATGGATAATGCAGTTTATTTTAATTAAACGTGTTAAATCGCTAACATTTTCTTTGATTATTATTATGGAATAGAATAGAATCTTTATTTAATCCGCATATAAAAATAGATTGTTGCTACAGCTAGTCTTGTTTGTTGTATATAGAAATTATTAACAGATCTTGTATTGTAGTTATGTATTTCATTATTATAGATGATAAAATCATTGAAGTACTCAGGAAGTTTTTTATTTTTTGTTTTGTAAACAAAAGTCATTGCTAAATAATAAAACCTTTGTCTGACTGAAATCCAACTGAAGTCGTAAGCATACCATTTATTGGTGTGTATCTGTTACATCGAAGGATTATTCTCATTCCTCTATTTTGCAATTTCTGTAGTCTTTGTAAACAGTTATTATCCAATTTATAAAGTAATGATCCGCAGTAGTCAAAATGAGATTCTATAATAGTTTTATACACTGTTAATATAGAAAAAAGGGAGAGATTTGAAGCAATCCTTGAGAAGAAAAATAGCTTTTTTGATACCAGTGAGGTTTCAATAATAAATTTTCATCTAAAATAAATTCCAAGTATTTAAATTCATTAACCCATTCTATGTTCTCGTTTTCAATTGGGTGTTTAACTAATTTTCAGATTCTATTTAAAACCTTATAAATAACAAGTACTATATGAATAAATAACAACACAATATGTTTTTTTAATTTTAGTTGCATACATAATTTTTACCAGCAATTTGTTAATTTTTATAATGTGCCTTTTGAATATTGCGCAATTATTGAAATTACGTCACTGGTTGCGTAACTGAAGTTAGATATAAGCCGAATCGAAAGTTTAACGAATCCACTCGACATCAAAGTTAAAATTGTTAAATATCATTGTCAATAATGTCATTTTTTGATTTTTGTTGAAGCGTGGGTTTTTGATTTTGCATTTATTTTTGATTTATTAATATTTTTTAGTTAGTATATAGTATTTTCTTTGTTTCTAAGTTAGTGTATTTGTGTTTTCCCGACTTTAAAATCGTTATTCTATATTCTTCTTCTTCTTCGTCTTCGTTATTCTATATTCTTCTTCTTCTTCGTCTTCGTTTTTCGAAACTAGTGATGGTCTTGGTCTGTTATGTTTCTTCTTTTTTAATCGTTTACCGTAAAGCAAATCAGTACCGTACCACTGACGTATCTGTATTAAAAGTTGCATAAAATCTCAAATCTTTTCTTATTAGTTTTTATCTATTTTAAGCAAAAAAACATAAAAAAACATGCAATTATGTAGAAAGTAATTAAGTATGAGTAATTAGAAATACAAAACAAATGAGGTTAGATTTGGAGTTAAACACCTAATTCTAATGTTGTATCTATTATAATTTATTTGATTTAATTTATATTTACGTCCCAAAATCATTGCTTTCGTTTTTTAGTGTTAAGTTTAAGTTTATTTTTATTTAAAAACTGGGTTAAGACTCTCAATATATTATTCAGTTTATTTAAAATTTCCTCAAGATTATACCCATAACATGCTATCAGTATATCATCTGCAAATAGATTAATAAAGTCACACCCAATATAATTAATGTCATTTAAATATATGATAAATAGAAGCGGCCCTATAGAAGCGGCCCTAATATACTTCCTTGCGGTACTCCTAAGTTATTTTCTAGCACTTCAGACATATTTAACATTCTATTTCAATTGTAGAGTGAGTGTGGGGTGCCTTGCACTCAATCAGAGCCTAACCTAACATTCAATTTCAATAAAAAACCAACAATGTGATAAGTTCAAAAAATACTCACATCGATCACTTTTTTAGTATTTAAACTGACGACAAAACCCCCGGGATACGTCCATGAATTCAAAATGTATTTCCCCCAAGCATTAAAGGCTCTTTGAGCTGTTTTCCAAAGTAAATACGACGGTGATTGATTATTGGATCTGAGGCTGAAATAATTGAATTACTTTTTTTACCACAAAATATACGGAAGGTTTTACAAAGCTTTTACCAGATTTGGGAAAATTAAAGTACTGCGCCTTATTCGGGTATTATCATTAAAGCCCAAGGTTTTAACGAACCGTGATGTACTTTAAGCATAATGATTTTATAATATTTTTTGTTTTAAAATAATGAATCGCTTAGGTGGTATTTATATCTAGTTAGCTCTGAAACAAAACCGAAAGCGCTTACACTGTAAAAACTATTGTTTGTAACTACCCGATTCTCTATTGTCTGAAAAAACATGGATTAAAATTCATACGAATTTTATTGCGGGATTTATATTTTTTTTAAAGTTCATTTCTATATCTCATAGTTTTTAACAAAATACGTGGTTTTAATATCCATAAAGAATAGTATTTTATAAAAAAGTTGTTCCGTTCTATATTTTTTTTACAATTTTCTATGTATTTAAAAATAAAATGATTTTAAAATCGATTTTAGGAGTTGATGTAATTTTCCTTTTTTAGACTTTCTTCCCCCTAAAATAATTACTATCATTCAGATTATAAAATCGATAAAATATATTATTTATAAGTAATTATTTATTAAACGTAAGCTGCAACTTCGTCAAAAGACGAAAAACTAAATAATGAAAATTAACAATGACAATAATTAAAAAAGTGAAGATGGTGCTGGGCTCTCCTCCTCTTACTTCGACTCAACCAGTTATTATAAGTATCGGGGGGGGGGGGGTCAATGCGTTCTTCAGCCATCGTTTAGAGATACGATGTCGGGCTAGTCTACTTCTTACTGATGAGGCACAATAATGCCGAAATCGGTTTAAATTGTTGTCAAAGTTGTTGGGTTAAGTCCCGAAACGATTCGGGTTCCAACCGAATCTAGACTTCTGTAATTCAATACCTGTTGGGGTATTATATAGCCCAAGGAGTAGTCGTTTGAAGTCCAGACGTTGGTGCAGTGTGTGACATTTTCTAATGTCGTAATTCTTGGGAGCTGTGATTTTAACTTATTTCACATCGTTTATGCAAAGAAAAAGAAAAGCCAGAAAAACATGGCAAAAGACTAGAACTCCAGAAAATAAGAACACATTAAACAATCTCACCCAGCAGTTAAGAAATAGTCGAAACCAAAAATGAATCATTAAATTACTATCTAGGTGAACTGACAGATGACCAAACCACTGACTATTCGCTATGGAGATGTACAAAAAGAATAAACAGACCAATTCAACAGATCCCGCCAATTCGAAAGGAAGATGGATCATGGGCACGTGACGAACAACAAAAAGCAAACTTGTTCGCCTTATTCTTAAAAAATATTTTCCAAACTCACGACATGGGAAATAATAATCAAACCGAAAATGACGATGGTGAGGATACGGATCAAGAAGTGAACAGCGATGAGCGAGAAAAAATAAAGCCTACCACACCCAAAGAAGTAACTAAAGTAATTAAAAATAGTATTAACCCCAATAAGGCTCCGGGATTTGACTTAATAACTGGATAAATACTATAGCAGTTACCTAGAAAGGCCATCATGAAACTCACAAACCTCATAAATGCAGCATTCAGGCTCCGTTACGTACCAATAACGTGGAAAACAGCTGAAGTAGCAGAAAAACCGGTGAATAAAGTAGAATCATACAGACCAATCTCATTATTACCAATTATCTCCAAACTATTTGAGAAGATTCTACTAATAAGAATGCAAACTATACTTAATCAAAACGAAATTATTCCATCCCATCAGTTTGGTTTCCGTAACAAACATTCCACAACAGATCAAGTGCATCGTATAACAGAAATAATAGAGAGATCTCTTGAAGAGAATAAAATATGCTCAGCAAAAGCATTTGATAAAGTGTGGCACAAAGACTTGTTACTAAAAATCAAAAGGTACTTTTGTTGTATATGTTCAGCTAATACACTCATATCTGAAAGAGAGAACCTTTAGGGTTAAACAAGAAAGCGAATACACAGAGCTACATTTAATCAAAGCAGGGGTCCCCCAAGGCAGTGTTCTGGGACCAATATTGTATTCATTATATACTTGTGACATCCCTGTTACGGAAAACGTTAAATTGGCCACATTTGCAGATGATACTGCAATACTAAGTGTTGGAGAGTCATCTGAATAGACGGCAAATACTCTCCAAAATGCAATGAACGAAATAGATACCTGGACTAACAAATGGCGCATTAAAATTAATGAAGGGAAATCCGCCCATATCAGTTTTACATATAAAAAAGTAAACCATCACCCAGTTATACTAAACAATAAAACGATCCCTTATAAGAAAACAGTTAAATACTTAGGACTGCATCTGGATAGCAAACTAAAGTGGCAGGAACATATCAAAAAGGAAACAGAGGAACTGAAACTGAAATATAAAAAGCTATATTGGTTACTAGGAAGAAGCTCACAACTTACAATCAAAAATAAGGTGCTAGTATACAAACAGATCTTCAAACCAGTATGGTCTTATGGTCTACAACTATGGGGCTGTACTAGTGAGAGTAATTATGCTTGCCTTCAAAGAGTCCAAAACCGAGTACTAAGGAATATAGTCAACGCAGTGGTATGTCCGCAATAAAGATCTACACCGGGAACTCCACATTGAAGCAGTTAAAGAAGAAATAAAGAAGATTGCTAAGGGTCATGAAGAACGGCTCCATAATCATGTAAACAGCGAAGTGTTAGAACTACTAGACAATAAAGACTTAGTTTGCAGGCTTAAACACATCAAACCTTTTGAACTTGTGTGAAAAGTGACAGTTAAAGCTCAGTTCAGTGAAACAGCAACAACAGAAAAGGACAGTAAAGTAGTAGTTTAGGTCAAATACAAAATTTCGGTTAATTGCAAGATTAGGTGCATTGTTTCTTTCAAAAAAAAAAAAAATTGTACATCTTTGTTGATATAATTTTTTTTAACCTCTTTGTGTCCAATGCTCTAATCTCTAAAGGTATATTATTGTATATGGATATGCCTCTGAAAAATATGCTGTTTTGGACATTTGTGGATGAAAATCTTAATAAATTTATATCATTTGATTGCCGTGTGTAATGGTTGGGTATATCACTGCGAGAATCCAAAGTTAAATAAAAAAAATAAAACTGTATTTTTGATCCAGACATTAGTTTCAAGGCAAAAAACTATGGCTTGCAATTTTTAACAAGCAGGTGGTTGAAATTTTATTTCATAACTACAAAGCTCAGTCTAGCGATTTACCTAAAAGTTGCGAACTCATGAATTGTATGATTTATGAAAAAGAAGTTGAAATTAAAATAATAGAAATTTTTTTTGAGAAATCTGCATTTCTACTGCTTGTAGAAAAAAAAGGAAAAATGATTTTGAAAAGCGCGTGATTTATGCATTGATAGCATTCAGCCAAGTGTGAGGTGTGACTCATTTTTGATGTGGGTACATAAAAGTTGTTCTGGGCTCTCTAAACTACCCCGTTCAGATGCTAAATGGATTTGTATTTCATGTTGTTAGTTTTAGCACAAAGATTTTAGATTTTAGAAATTGTAGTATAATTAACCATTTTCGAATGTTTGCTTCCCAATAGGGGTCCACAATTTGCAGATCTGCATTAGTTAGTAATATACATATTCATGTCACAAACATTACATCATTACAAGTTCATGTCACACGATTCAATCAAGCCGCACCAATCAGTTAACTGTGATAAGGTGCGTCCTCACCAAAAAACAATTTTTGACAAACGCTTGCAAATGTTTGCAAACGTTTGTGAATGCTTGCAAATGTTTGCAAACGTTTGTGAATGCTTGCAAATGTTTGCAAACGTTTGTGAATGCTTGAAAACATTTGCAATTACAGTGTATCCACCAGCCAAACATTCTCAAACATCTGTATACAGGGTGAGTCATAACTATTGGGACAGAAGCTAAGTGCAGGTTATTTGGACCAAAATATGGCGATAGGACCAAATATACCTTAATAAAATATTGCTGTGGAATAAGATACAGGGCGTTAAAGTTGAAATTTTTTTTTCGTTTTTTTCTGATGACGTCCCTGTATATTTATCAATTATTATCAAAATCAGCACAGAGGCATAACTTTGGATAAGGAATATTATTTTATTTATTATTTTACATTTTGTTACAGGGGGCGCCACGTGAATGATTCCTGATGATGAAATTAAGTGGTAGCTTTTTGACGAAACTTTTTAGTGATTTTGATTAGAAAATATGACGTAAACATCATTTCTACATAATATTGGTACTCTTGTTTAAACACGATAATTTCACCCGTTTTCGAGAAAAACGCATTTTAATAGGTAATTTTATAATGTTTTCTTCGATATCCTTTATTACAAGAATTAGAAAAGGCATGAGGAGGCCACATAGAACATTTAATGAAAGTTTGCTCTTTTTATCTTAAATTATTTTTAATTCTGCTTTATAAACCGTTGAAATAGAAGCCTTATTATTTGGCCTCCTCGGACTTCTGAGCCTTTTCTATTTCTTGTAATAATCAAAGAAAACATTATAAAATTACCTGTTCAATTGCGTTTTTTTCGAAAACGGGTGAAATTATCGTGTTTAAACAAAAGTACTAATATTATGTAGAAATGATGTTTACGTCATATTTTCTAATAAAATCACTAAAAAGTTTCGTCAAAAAAAGCTACCGGTTAATTTCATCATCAGGAGTCATTCACGTGGCGCCCCCTGTAACAAAATGTAAAATAATACATAAAATAATATTCCTTTTACAAAGTTATGCCTCTGTACCGATTTTGTTAAGAATTGACAAATACGCAGTGACATTATCCGAAAAAAACAAAAAAAAATTAAACTTTAACGCCCATCTTATGCCACAGCATTATTAAGGTATATTTGGTCCTACCGCCATATTTTGGTCCAAATAACCTGCCCTTAGCCTCTGTCCCAATAGTTATGACTCACCCTGTATGTGTATGTATATGAAAGTTCGAACAAACAACAAACGATTGCTAACGTTTGCGAATGCTAGTCAGTTTCGTCTTCACCAAACAAATTTTGAGTTTGCAAATGTTTGCTAACTATCGCAAACGTTTTGGGCGCTTGGTGAGGACGCACCTTTTAGATAGTGATGACGCTGTCCGACACTTTGAATCATGTTGAGAGGTGACGCATATGTTCCGGCAACAACAATCAACATGTAGTATGCGGCAAGGAGACTTGTTTCTTGTTGCTTCGTGTTGCTTTAATGGAAAGAGTGTGAATGCTGCTATATGTTGCCTAAAAGTTGCCTTAGTGGAATTACGTCTTTGCCACGTAATTATTCTTAGCCAATAGGACACACAAACCAGCAACCCGCGCTAGGTTCATAGACCTTGCTGGTTTTTGTCAGGTTATTAAAACTGTCTACGGAAGACTTTCTAAAAATGCATATTTCTCCAAGTAAACTTTTATATTTTTCTATGACTGTTTTTCTTCTTCTTAAATAAGGGGTGATTTTACAGATGCGCTCTACATTTTGTGCCCCTATTAGTAAAATTTTTATCGTTATAGGTGCGTCACTGGTTGAACATGCATTCGAAATGGATTATATCCTTTACACAAATGTTTTAATGGGATCTCTATCGGACAAAGCAAGCCAATAAATGACTTCATTAAATTCAGACGAGCTGTTATTGTATTTTGAAGCTTTGTATTCTCACAGTAGGTTAACCGCATGTATAGAAGTTTAATGCAAATATCGGGGTTTACTGCCACTACATATACAGGATGATTGGTCACCGTGCGGCTCTAATAAAATATCTTTCGTGTTTTTAGTTCAACGAATGTTGAAATAGTCGCTTTTTGCACTCAATTGTAGGCGTGATACAATATTTGTACCAGATGGATTAGATGTAAAGGATTTATTGAATAACCATTACTTGCGCCACATTTGCCGCTATACGGTATTTTTTTTAGAGAATTACAGAATGATTCTAGGATCTCCGCAGATTCTGTGGAAATGTTGGATTACATTTACCTGGTCAATAAAGAAAATGGTGTAAATGTATGAAATGGTATGTTCAACACTGCCTGAGGTTGTGAAATAAATCACACTTGTTCCCAAGAACAAAGACATTAAAATGTCCTACACTGCCCAAGGAGTAGTTGTTGAAGTCCAGACGCTGGTGCGGTGTAGGACACTTGAATGTCTTTGTTCTTGGGAACAAGTGTGATTTATTTCACAACCTCAGGCAGTTTTGTTACGCCCATGGTCCTTTTTTGGTAATTTTTATGGTTCAAAAAATTCCACCGTCATTATACTAATAGACAGTGTAACCACAAAATAAGTACGTCATGTAATTGTACGACTTGTCGTATCTCAAGGTACAACTGAATATAATATTTCGACCTATTTACACTTGTTTCTCGTTACAACTTTTTTGTTTAAATATGTATTTTATTTATTCTACGGGGACTTTAATATCGTATCGGGCTTGCAGTTGAACATCCCTGTCCTAGATCATCGTATCTGACTGCACCAATAAAGCCCAGACGGTAACATTTCTTAATATTTTTTATAGTAGAGTAGATCTGGTTTTGAAAACAAAGTGGTTCTTTTCGAAATTTTTTTTGTGATTTCATAGATTCAAGGTCCCTCTTTCACGTGATCACTATAATGAAAGCTAAGGGAGGTGTAGATAGGGTGTAAATTAACATGTAAAGATATGGGAAATCGGTTTTTCGCATAAACTATTCAGTTAACCCTTCCAAATCGGTCTAGC
Organism: Crepidodera aurea; assembly: GCA_949320105.2. Taxonomy (NCBI): domain Eukaryota; kingdom Metazoa; phylum Arthropoda; class Insecta; order Coleoptera; family Chrysomelidae; genus Crepidodera; species Crepidodera aurea. Next base: position 89,497,126 of record OX439473.1, on the reverse strand, counting down.
GGTTCTCGAGATATTGCGATTTGAAAGTATACGGATTTGCGCCGCGGCAAGAATACACCTAGAGCCGTGTTCGCGTTTTTGCTGGGAAAAAAGTGACTTCGAGACTTTATTTTTTTCCTCCGGTATAACTTATACTCCGGAGTTTGATATCTCTGTTGTTTTGAGGGATACGAAAAAAAGTTTTAAATACAAATTATAGACAGAGTCCAGCTCCAGCTCTCGTGGTGTTTCGCCAAATACGTCTCGTGACTAGGAAGTATAATCGATTATTTTCGAAGCTCTTGTGATATTACTACTGACAATATCGTTCTTATTTTAAATACGACACGCTGTATTTTATAATCCTATTATGTAGCAAATTCCATTAACTTTTAAAAATTATAAAGGTCTACTATGCCTAAATCTATTAATTTTGGAGTTATTTTTTATTTTGTTAAATTTTACATTATTTTTCCACCATAATGCCTAAATATAACACCCTGTATTTGATCAGCTTAAATATGATTTTGATCAGACTGATTAATCTTTGACTTGAGGTAACTTTTTTAATTTTCGACCAATCAGGGTCATCAAAATGGCAAACACTTTCTTGAGCACACTGCTACAGGATAATTAAGAGGGGCGTCGCGACAGGTATGCCAAACTACAAACACCAAAAATCCCCATCTTTATCTTTATCTTTTATTACTGTCTTTCTGCAATAATGAAGAGAGATAGATATCTTAAGACTTCAGTGAATCTCCTGTATGCTAGGTGGCGCTGCTAGTATTAAAATATAATATATTATTTGGGATATCTAAGGAATCTGAGAGAATAAATTTTCTTTATTTTCACGGTTAGTCTTGTCGCAGAAAGCGCTAATAATCCATTTGTCATGAGTTCGATACCGGCTTCAGCCACGACAGAAATTTTATTTTTTATTTTTGGGAAATTTCATTTTTTTTGTTTACTATTTTTTTTCTAGCATCAAAATAGAGTTTATATTTTATTAATTTAATTAATTTTCAATTATTTTCGTATAAATCCGTTTATTTTAATATGAATAGCGCTGCCACGCGACTAATCCCACTAAATACATCAGATAGGAATGGAGCTCGGAAAATAATATTTCTAACATAAAAAAATATTTAAACATGAATGGATTCATACGAAAATTGAGAATTATATAAATGTATAATCTTTAGGGTGAAGCAAGAATTTTTTTAAAAAATGAATTAATAAATAATTGGCAGCCCCAAACGCAAAATGTTTTTATCAATATCTATTTGTTTAAACAATTGCAGAATACATGAGTTATCGACACAAAAAACTGCGTTCTATGAACAAAATGCAACATTGTAACCACAATAAATTATCTGCAAGTCCTTTTATAAAAAAAATTGTTAATGTTGGAACATTAATTTGTATATAACAATTGAACGGTTACAGATAAAAAATCGCTGCAAGTCTTAAACCATGGGTTATGATAAATTGTTCATGTTTCATCCCTTGAAATTTTTTTTGTCCGTGTCACTGTTTTCGTTAAAAAGTCCAAAAAAAAGGGTTGAAAAATTAAAATGCTCACCAAAAACCATCGCTTTTAACAATGAAGACGGCTATTTGTTTGCAACTAATGTTTTGTGATGTTTTTGGCGGTTTTTCCATCCGTTTTGTGACGTGATTTTACAATTTAGTTATTGTTATTATTCGTGATTTGGTTGGTCTCTGATTGAGCAGGTCACCTAACGCATATTGCATTTTTGCTTTTATCTCCATTAGAGCTACATTATTACGGTACAAAAGTGGTGTGAAACGAACACAACAGTATTTTTAGGTTTTAGATTCTGATTGTTTACCCTCCTCGGTGAAAAAGGACACCCTTTTCATTTTTGTGAAAAAAGACACAATTTTTTTTTATTATTTTTTATATAGGGTAGGATATTATCCAAAGATAGAGAAAATAGAGAAAACAGGGACATTTCCACAGAAATATTAGAAGAATCGTAAGTTTTCTAAAGTTATGTTTTAACCATATTTTTTATAAGTTATTAAGCTTTTTATTTCAATTTTTTGATTATGTACATTTTCCTAGATTTAATGAAGAAAGTGTCCCAGAACAGAACATCGAAGAAGAGGGATTCCCAAATGATTGCAGCGAAATATTACAAGAATTGTAAGTTTTCATAAAGTTTTATTTTTTATAAGTTATTCCTAGAAAGAAGAAATAAATTTAAAATCATATAATAATTCAAAACCTGGAATAATTTCTTCAGATGAATATGACAGATAAGAAATATTAGAATATTTGCATAAATAGAGTTTTTACATACCAAGAATTTAACTAGATAACAACAAGGAAATTCTTGTGTCCGTTTTGTTGACAGTATTGACCAAGGCATTCTAATTAGGTGAATTAATATTTTTAATGCATGGGTACATTATATCTATCTTTAGACTTATAAACCATAATGAAAATTCTTGGCCAGCTAGCTATCGACATGTTCTAGTACTTGCATTTATTAATCATAAATTTATTTCAGATTTTCAGTTCGAGTACTTGCATTTATTTCATATTTTCAGTTTGAGTACTTGTATTTATTAATCATAAATTTATTTCAGAATCTTATTTCTAGTACCGAGTACTTGCATTTATTAATCATATATTTATTTCAGATTCTTATTTCTAGTACTTGCATTTATTAATCATAAATTTATTTCAGATTTTCAGTTCGAGTACTTGCATTTATTAATCACAAATTTATTTCAGATTCTTAGTTCTAATACTTGCATGTATTAATTGTAAACTCATTTCTTTAATGTTAACTTTATTGTAAATCATTAAATATTATAAAATCATTTTTGTAAGAAAATAAATTGAACAATTAATAATTATTTCTTTATTTAAAAGTACCTAATTACAGTTATTCACTAAAACAAAAACAAAACAATACACTATGAAAAAACTGCATTGCTTTTTAGCAATGGACAAAAGACATAATAGCAAATAAAATGTGTAACAAACCTACATCAAGAGTCCCATGGACGGGTTAATATGTGAGACATACTGTAAATATTAATTTCTGCAAATGTCTGTGATTCCCAACTATGCAGACACTATTTTGAATGCACGAATAAAAATCACAAAAAACTGTTATAGTTGAATTGCACATTCTCCATATTACTAATCACTAATTTTGCACACTTTCACACTTCCTTCGAATATGCATAAAAATTGAAGATTTTTTGAACAGCCTCTCGAGAATGGAATTTTTGTTCGTGGAAATATTTTTACCCGTTATAGCTTACACCTTGGAATAGGACATCTCCATTTTTCAACAAATTTTAAAGAATAATAAACATATTAATCATTTAGTGGAAGGTGTGCTTTTGACAAATTGTGATCACCAATTTTAAAGTGAAACATGTCCTACATGAGGTGTACGGCATTAATTGAAATACTTTAAATTGAAGAACTGGTTTTAGTTAATACTAATTTACTCATTAAAAAAAATTGCAAAACACACGAATAAATAATAAATTAGCCAACATAACCTAAAATGTCAGTTCTAAACATCTAAACTTTCTTTCTTCCTAACTTCGTATTCGTAAAACTGGTTGCATACATCGTTCAAAATAAAACCAAAAAGCGCCACTGTCTCAAAGTGTCAGGCGGAAAACGCCTGAACTATGGAAAGAGAAAATCTTACTGGGATATAGGCAACTTACATAAAATTTTTTTTTCTGGAGAGTTAATCTCAAAAATTATAAAGTTTTGCGAATTGGTATTCTCGGAAATTAATTCTGTATCCTTCATTTAGGACATCTCCTTTTCACGTTAAAATTGGTGATCACAAATTGTCAAAACTGTCAAAAACACACCTCCACTAAATGGCTGATATCTTTTTTATTAATCCTTAAAATTGACTCAAAAAAGGAGATGTCCTATTCCAAGGTATAAGCTATAACGGGTATAAATATTTCTACAAACAAAAATTCCGTTCTCGAGATTAACTCTCCAAAAAATCGTCAAATTTTTATGCATATTCAGTATTGCCAACTGAAAACGAGGTCGGCAGTAGCAAGGCCCCTCTTAAGGAAATGATGATTTTGGCGAAAACGGATAAATGGCGACCGAATTTCGGATTTTGCATTGAGTACAAAAAGTGGTGAGACATTACAAAACACTTGTAATGACACTGAATGAAGCTACCGTATCCTTGAAATCGTAATTTACAATTATCGAAAAGAACGACAGCACGATTTGGGTCAGAGTGTACATAGTATATTGGCTCCTTCCATGGCATTTCACTTCACGTCTGTTGAGTTCGCGCAGTCGCTTTTATAAATGTTCCATTCGCACCTTCAGGCCCTAATATAGTTAGAGATTAAGGGTAAAAAAATATTGAAAGAGAATTGATTGCCCTTGAAAATGCGGTCACTAACCCAATCCCTTGCACTTTTACAGGTCAAAACACTTTCACCCCCGTCCCTCCCTTCCTGGTTATCGGATCGTATTCTTGTAGGGCTCAAAATTTTATTAAAATTATCCTGAAAACTTAACAAATTAATCTATTCTATCTAATATTCATGCTTTCTTGTATTAATTTAACAAGGAATTGCATTTCAATTTTTTTTATGGAATTTTATTGAAAAAGTTAAAAAAAAAATTAAAACTTTTTCAACAAAATAAGTGGTTTTTAGTCCATAAAAAGAGAAATTGAACTAACAAGGAAACCATTATGAGCTTCAGAAATGAACTAATTGTATCTCTTGATTTATTGAGTTAGTAATTTATTTCCAATTATGTTTTTGTCAATCAATTACACGTTATCCGAAATATAAATTTTATGTGTAACATTTTGTAAATTACATTAATCATGATAGCGATGTAACATTGATATAATTTATGTCACACATTTTGCGTCGGTGATAAATTATAATTCAAGTAGAAATCTATCAAATTTGTAACTAATTGAAACAATCCATTTGTAACTAAATATCTTTCTATGAGTTTTTACCGTGATATTAAATCAATTCGTATTTTAAATATTGCACATTCCAGTGGGGTACACAATTTTTTTTCCTAAATTCACTACCAAACTGTCTAAAAAAGTTACGTGTTACGTTCATCAAATTAATTCAATTTTTTTTTAAATCCTTTTGCATTATAACAGATTGGACATGTCATAGATTTACAATAACCACGTATAAAACAAGTTACAAAACAAACAAACAAATAAATAAATAATTATTTTTAAGTAAAGTTCATATAGGCATCCTCACAAAATTGCACAAATTGCTCCAATGCATAGGAGCATCCATTAAATAGAGTATTTTGATTACATTTATCAAACTTTCTTTAATACATACGATGTGTTTCAGTAACAGTACCTTTGAAAGAAGATAGATACATTAAATATTCCTTTTTTCATTGCTACATTTAGCATGTACATACCGGGTGACCCAGGGGTGTGTGCCTGCTCCATAACTTTTTTCTATCCAAACTATCGGTTTGATTTTTTTTAAACGATAGGTCACACAATGAGGCAGATTCTAAAGATATTTCTATTTATATACAGAATGTCCCAAATAAGATACACAACTAAGTTTTGTTTTTTTAAATAGCAACCCCCATTTTTGTTACATTTTTAGATTCGCCATTAAATTGTCGATATAACGCACCCGGGTTTCTTAGACTTATCTGCAATAGTTTTTGACTTATGTCAATTTAGGTGTCAAAATAGCGTCGTACAGAGATCCACAAAAAATTTCAGAACTTCAGAACTATTCAAGATAACTTAATCAATTTTTTTTTCCAGTCGATTCCTTAAGCTGTAGCGCGTCGTTCGAGATGTAGGCGAACTCGGAGTCGATTTTCTATCGCCTACTACGATTTATGAAAATGACAAATTACAAATAGCAATAACTCGACTTTTTCAAATGCATCACCCTACATTTTATTACATCATTGTATGGCATTTTAAAGAGCTTTTTGTAGGGTTTATTTTGTAAGATTTATTGCTATGCCGGTCTTTAAAGCGTTAAAACCGGTCGTGACATATTCTTTTACTAATAGCAGTCTCACCATATGTATTTGAGAATATTTGAGCCTCAGCGGCAAATTTCTCCATGTTGAAGTAGAAAATTAAAAACTCTCGTAAATGACGAGATTTCGGCTAGTAAACTGACATTTTAAATCGAGAATAACTTTATGTTGCAAATACAAATCGACTAATGTTTCTATGTGGGTTTATTGCATGACTTCAATAATCAATTTATTTCGACCACTACTGACCGCTAAAGCCATCTATAGTAAAGTAGCAGAAAAGTAGTTGTACACCTAATATTAAAGAGGCAGTATGACCTCGAAAAACAGCACCAATATAATACTAATAAAATCCAGAAACATTACAATTCCTGCCTTAATTCGAAACATGTCTAGCAACCTTTGAGAGGGTAATTGAACCAATCTAACTAAATACTCGAATCATATCGGAAACAATTTTCTCCACGACTATATAATAATGCACAAATTATTTTTACATATTTAGCTGAATAATGACATAAATTCTTCACACCAGTGAAGAATGAAAAAGAATTCACTCTCGTTAACCAATCAGATTCTATGATTATCAGAAATCACGCTAAAATGAATAAATCAAATCGTCTCTTTTAAAACGTCAAATACCTAACTACGGAAATCGCTTCTGACAGCGCGTCGTTTGAAACGTCAAAATAATCATATAATCATAATTTTACGTATATATAGAGAACAAAATGGACAACAGTAGCGATAGTGAAGAGTTAATATGTACGCCTCCCGAAATTAAACAAATTGCTCAATCATCCACAATGAATTTGCTACCGGAGAGATCAAAGCAAGACTATAATAAGATTTATGAAACATTTATGGAAGAATGAGTCTAAATTAAGTACCTATATTTATGTTATTTCTATTAGTATTCCTAATAATGTTATAATTTCATTTAAAAATGTAAAGGTTTCTACTAAAAATTGAGTTACCTATATCTATGTTCTTTAAATTTTCATAAATAAATGTGGTCGAGAGCTGGTAGAGATACTTGACTCTTTCGCGGGCGATCGAGGTTCGATTCCCAATGAAAGATTTTTTTTATACATAGTCGTGGAGAAAGTATAGTCTTTTACTTATGTAGAATGGCTATTATTCACTTGGATGATTCCAAAACTCACTCGCTGCGCTCGCTCGTTTTGGAAACCATCCGCGTGAATAATAGCCATCATTCTACACTCGTTGAAGAATATACTATATTGAATGTGTTTGTCGAATTCCAATCAACGTACAGTTACTGTATAATAATCTATTCGAGGGCGTATTGAATGCGTATCTAACCAGGGATAATATACAAATCCTTTGTTCACATTATGTACTGCATATTGGCAAGTTAAATATTTCAGGAATGTTACAATTATTCCAAAGAGAACTTGAAGAGTAAAGGTTGTAGTTGCTGTAATTTGATGAGCTTTCAAATGTATTTCAGATAAGTGGGCTTGTTATACAATAAAAACCAGTTTTATGGGGTAGTTTTCTATTCGGAAAAAGTGTAAATAAAGTAGGGTTTTTAAGCGCATGGAGAATTAACAAGAATTTCTTTATACCGTAGCCCAGTGCTTACCAACCTTTCTCAATTGGGGACCCACCTTTCCTTAAGCTAGGAACACTTGACAAATATTTGGCTGCACTTGGCCACGCCCCGTAGGATTGGAGACCGAGAAATATTGGCTGTCTACACAATGGGCAAGACTGGCCAACTTGTGTGGAAGCTGGTCAATATTTGCCGACCTGCTCGACAAATATCCAAGTACGGGCCAGTATCAAATATTAGACAATATTGGTCATTGCTGAAGCAGCCGCACTGCTTGCCCATGATGGGCCAGAGCGCCTATTGGCGTTACTAGTTTTTCCACTCTCAACTGTGCCAAAAGTGCTTTAATACTCTATAATTAGAAGTTCGATCTGAAGAAAACATTTTTTCCTTGTAATTTGAGTATACTTATAAACGTGGTAACTGTAGGTACTGAACATAGATATAGGAGAATAAGATAGAGTTTGTTTACATTTCGGCCCTCGCCAACAACAAGTAACAGTCTAAACACTGTGTTATTAATTTATATTTCTAGGTTCAATTTTGTCAAAGTTGTTATAATTTTTTCCGTCATTACCAAAATCCTAAATCTATGTAAAAATTATCTTGGAAAATGAGATATTTTGTTTCGCTAAAATAATTGTACATCTACCTTAACACTAATTTTCGAAACTAATAACACAACAAATCATATTGATAGATAAATATTGACAAAGATACTTTACTACGATTTAAGTTTAAACCATTTCTACGGAAATTTATTAGATGCGGCAACTAAGCGCTATCAAGCGTTCGATTTTTATCAATGAAACGAGATGATAATTAGAATGTTACTACTAGATTTGTGGTCGCCATTGTGTTTTATAGGTTATAAAAATTGTGCGAGATTAAAATTTATTTTTCACATTGAATTTATTGGTTTAAGTTGAGTGATTAGACAAATATGATTCAACATTGTATTGTGTGCTACAAACTTGATTATTTAAATCCCGATTTATCATTTCATCGGTAAGTTACATGTAAGATTATAAACAAGCTTCAGAGGCGTAGAATTAGTATTTTATCAACTGTCTAAAACTCTAATAATGCATAAAGGATTGTTTTAACTGCAACGGCTTATAATTATGCAGGTTGCATATATTTTGTTAAAAATTAAATAACATTTTGTTTTTCTGTCAAACTACCTAAATATTTAGGTAATATTAAGTAATTATTTCATTTAAACATTTATAGGAAGACATGACTTTTAGGTTTCCTGCAAATATTGAAAGGAGAAATATTTGCTACTCTTTGTTAGGATTTGAGGAAGTGAAGGTCCTACCTAACTATGCTTTTTCTCTTGTAGGTTCGACAAGAATAAAACTGTTTATATATTTTTCAGCATTTATCTAAACGTAGAAGATTTCGACTAGATCAACATTTTTTTTTTATTTCAGGATGAGACAACTAATAATCCATCAGTGTTTAATTTGTAGTTAGTTCCCTATTCCTACATGAATTCCGAGGTACAATTCTTTTCAAATGATAAATTGTGTATTAATGCTACTTCAAACCATAATTTTAATAATCAAGTTTATTTCGGTACACCCTGATTGACATTAAAACCTGTCACTTTCTAGTTCTAATCCTAGTATCCCCTCTACCGTGAAGAGACTTAAATGTCGAGAACATAGCCCTAATACAGTTTCAACGACAGACTTAACACATACTTGTTTTCGTCAGGTATTCACAAGCCACAAGTTCTATTAATCACAGAAAATTAAGATTTGATTGTATTGATTGATTGATTGATTGATTAAGACGATGTACCTGACTGAGGTTTTTTAAAAGCCTCAATACTGCAGCCTTAAGACTTATTGTATTATGTCAGTTACATCGTTGTGTTCAGGTGAAGAGGTTTGTTACCTTTATCAGGCTGAGTAGCCTTTTCACCAGATTTTCTTTTGGAAAGTCCTCCTGTGGGTTTACCGGCCCCAGTAGGTTATACCTCCAGTGCGTGAGTGCCAGGCACTCTAGTATTATATGTGAGACTGTTTCGTCCTCCTCATTGCATAGTCTACGTATGGGTTCATCTTGAAAGATGCCCATTTTATGTAGGTGTTCCCTAAGGTGACAATGTCCGGTTATTAGTCCTGTGACGTGCCTTATTTGATTTCTGTTTAGATTCAGAATATCACCTGTCAGTACTTTTGATGGCGCTTTTGATTGTATTAAAATTATAGTACTTTTTTATAAATATATATATATTTCCATTAAAAATTATTACCATTGTTCTTGTATAATTTTCAGATCAATATGCACAAAATAGTATTTTTTTAATTTTACATTTTATGACAATTCCATAAATAATTATATAATTTATGGCAGAGCACTGCATACTTTATAAGCACTTTACGATTACTCATTTGATCAAATAAATATATTTTCATTAGTATTGTAAATTTCCTATGTAACCGACATGGTAAAATTAAAATCGTTAAAATTTAAAAAATTTATACAGATGACCTACATTACCGACCGTTTCGTTTAATAGTATGAAACAACCTAAAATACAGCCATAAACATTCCCAGATTAGGTTTTAAATCCACTAAAATTTTACGTTCGGTGATACTTAAAAATTTTATGTATTTCAAACTTTTACATGCCATAGAAGTAATTCGGTAAAACTTTTTATATTTTTTTTAAGTGCTGGTTTCTTTTTGTAAATAATAGTTTGTAGGTCATAAATTTAAATAAAAAAAATTTTTAAATTAATATTTTCACATTGATTCAAAATATAGTGGATTTAGAGTCTTCTTTCAATAAGAAACTCACTCTAATGCCCGAACCATTGAACGCCCTTAGGACCTTAACTAGAAATTTGGTATGGGTATATTTTTAAGTTAGTAAATCACAAGCGAGTTATCAATTTTGAGATTAAGTAAAGAGGGCGCCACCCCTACACCCTACTGGATGAAGATAAGTATCATTTTTTTTATTCCTGGCCTTTTTTGAATTTTTGAAGTCTTTATCATACACCCTGTAAATTTGAACAAAAAAGGTACACTGGTTTTAAAAGCATAAATTCAGCTCATTTCGAGATCTTTGCATTTAAAATATTCTAGCCACTTTATTTAATTTAATTTACCTACGGCCACTATAGAAAACAGTTAAAAACACACGACATACAGCCTCAGTAAATAGCTCATGACGCACGGTAAACACAAAACCGTGCGATTTGTTTACCGTAAACAAAACGCACGGTTTTGGTAAACAAAACGCACAGTTTATACATAAAAGTAAGCGGTACATTTAATAATTCGCAAGTAGGTAGTGAACGCGTAATAGCCCATCATTTAAAATTATTTATTAACCCCTTAACAGGGCGCTCGGGTTAATTTGAGCACTCTAAACAAACGCTCGAGATAATTCGAGCTCCCCAAATAAACGCTCGAGGTAAATCTAGCGCTCTAAATAAACGCTAGAGATAATTTGAAAATCCCAAATAAACACGAGATAATTCGAGCACCCTAAAGAAATGCTCGAGAATATTCGAGCGCTCTAAATAAACGCTCGAAATAATTCTAGCGCTATAAATAAACGCTCGAGATAGTTCGAGCACCCTAAATAAACGCTCGAAATAATTCGAGTGCTATAAAGAAATGCTCGAGATAATTCGAGAACCTTAAATAAACGCTCGAGATAATTCGAGGGCTCTAAGTATACGCTCGAGATAATTCGAGTATCCTAAATAAACGTTCGAGATAATTCGAGCACCCTAAATAAACGCTCGAGATAATTTGAGCGCTATTAATAAACGCTAGAGATAATTCGAGCACCTTAAATAAACGCTCGAGATAATTCGATCGCTCTAAATAAACGCACGAGATAATTCGGGCGCTCTAAATAAACGCTCGACATAATTCGAGCATCCTAATTAAACGCTCGAGATAATTCGAGGGCCCTAAATAAACGCTCGAGATAATTCGAGCGCTATAAATAAACGCTAGAGATAATCCGAGCACCTTAAATAAACGCTCCCGATATTTCGAGCGCTCTAAATAAACGCTCGAGATAATTCGAGCATCCTAAATAAACGCTCGAGATAATTCGAGCTGTGTCATATTTTCTTAAATAAAAAAGAATACCTACATTTTCAATATGTCAAGTGAAATGAAGAGAATTTTGTAAAATTGTTCAAAAAATCTAAATGAAGAAATTAAGTACCCTGTCATAAGTCCAGACTTTTTGGCACACTGTATATGGCCGTAGGTAAAGTATAATATAGTCGAACTCAATCCTTTATGAGAATGAAAAAACAACAAAGGATTACCGCCAATATAACAAATGCTAATGAATCTGGACATTTTTGAGCACTTTAATGTCGAAAACACCCTACACTGTCCATATATATAAAAATAAAATAATATTTTGGCTATTAGGACCACTGTGCAAAGATTCAATAACCAACTTAGCAGGATATCGTTATAGGGGAGAATGGCGTATAATTATTTATTATGAATTTACATTTTAATTTCTATAGAGGCTGAATAGAGGTTGATATCTTCATTTTTTGATCTCTTGTGAGATTCACAAACGTTACTAATTAAAATTTTGTCTTAAATTAATTTAACTAAACTGTGGGGTGTGAGGTTACACTCATAAGAGGCGACAATGGAAGTGTGGTTATAGTTTTTACATTTTAAATTGCAGAAACAAAATTCTCAGATGTGCCGACAAATGGCTTTATTATCAATGTTGATGACAGTGAATCCGATGGTGAGGATTGAGATAGGGTAGGTAAGCTTATGGCCTACGGCGATATCCAGCTAAGTTGGTTATTGAATCTTTGCACAGTGGTCCTAATAGACAAAATATTATTTTATTTTTATGTATATGGACAGTGTACGGTGTTTTCGACATTAAAGTGCTCAAAAATGTCCAGATTCATCAGCATTTCTTCTATTGGCGGTATCATTTGTGTTTTATAACGTTTTTTCATTCTTATAAACAAGTGGGTTCTACTATACGTAATGCGTGTTGTAAAGCAATTACGCATTCATGGATTTACGCACTCGGCTTCGTGCGCAATTTTTCCATTCGTGCGTAAAATGCTATTTACAACACATATTACGTAATATACTATTAACATATTTCAACATAGTAGGCTTTGAAACTAAAATGAAAATGTACAGCTGTCAAATAATTAATTGTTACATGGCAGCAGCAAGTCCAGAAATATTCAATTAGATATTTATTTTTTAAACGCCCCGTATAAAGTAAAGCGAAACAATAAACGCTCATAGTAACAAACATTTATTAATATTAACGAAATTGCTTAAAATGTCCACCATTTTGTTGTATGCACTTTCTTGCACGTTTAATGATGTCCCTTTACTGATTTAGCCATAGTTGTTTATGAGGAAGCTACACAACGTTAAGTTATCAAGTTTTGTACTTTATTTTTCTCTAAGTCCCCACTGTTCTCGCACCAGCTTGGCAAGTACAATAGTATCCTTGTATTGGATTATGATTTCCATCTATCCCTCCATCAATGTAAGCTATCCACAACTGATGAGTTACCTACTGCATTTCTGTATCGACAATGGAATCTTGTACACAATGACTCTGGGACGTAACTGATTTTTTTCGATTATTGCCGATTTAAGCACAAAACCGCTGTTGCATAAATAGTTCTTTTAAAACATTTTTTTTTGGTTGTTAATATTTTTATTATAAAGTTATGGTTACTTTCAATAGAATTAGAGATAGAGCATTCGATTTATTCTACAGTATTTTCAGGCTCACTAATTCTTTTTTGAGTTATTGGCTCGAAATTGTTCCGTCTACAATTTTATATTTGATCTGGTATATCCAATCATATAAATGTTACTTTTATTACAAAAATGACCTCGTTGAGATACAGGTAACTAAAATAGTATCACTTACCATATTTCCAAAAGTATTTCTAAGAAATATGTCTCGACTTTTCTTACCTAGAAAAAAAAAGTATTTATTATTAATAGAATTTAGGTATACTGACATTATCATAGTCAGGTGGATGATCTTTATCTACAGCGTGGTGTGCTGTTCTTTTTAAATATCTAATGTCACTCTTATGTGAGCAAGTCTTTGTTTTCTTTAGGATTGACTAATATATTTCCTGCCACATTATGTGAGCATGGAATGCAAAATATACCAAGTTTTAATTTTCAAAAAATATTATTGCTTGCGAGTTGATTTTTTAAGAAATGGTTATACAGGGTGTTTCATAGTTAAACCGACATACGTTAACTGTAAATAGAGGGTACTATCAAAATATTGGCCTAAATGGATGAAACACCCCGTATCTCGGTTATTAAAGCGTTAGACCCATTAACCAAGGTTATTTGGAATCACCTAAGTACCCTCTATTTACAGTTAACCTATGTCGGTTTAACTATGAAACACCCTGTATAAGTTAGTGAATTTGGAAAAGATGTTTTTGAATGTATGATTAAGCATGTGTAGGTTAGGTAGTGATAAGTAATGTTTGGGTAGTAAATTTTGATTAGGAATGGGGTTGTTGAGTGGATCGATGTCATTGGATGTTCTGTTAAATGTTAATTTATAGACTAACTTTTTTAGATAGCCAATTTTAATGAAAAAAATTAGAAAGTTTTTTAAATTTTGATTACGTAAAGAAGTATGACTAGTTTGTACCACTCTATTTTTCATGCATAGCATGAAGAATGTTTAAGAAACATACTTCATGCAAGAAAAGACAAAACTTTGTTTTTTTTAAACTGTAATACCAAAATATTATTATGTATTTCTTTTCATAATTTATTATTTAGATTTAAAATAAGTAAAAAAATAAATTAATTAATTAAGTTTCACTTGTGTGTACACTTGACTCAAACATTTGAATCCAATGTGTTTGGTCCAACATTTGCTTCTCGTGTAGCAAGTGCACTTGTACTCCAAACGTCCAGTGTCGAATTCAAATGACACGACTAACTCTAAATCAAAACAAATTTCAGTACTCAAAGATATCTATAAATTTGTTAGGATATACCATTGAGAACAAAACACTTCGACCTGATCCGGAACGACTAAAACCTCTTCTAAATCTATCTCCACCGACGAGACGGACGTCCCCGCCCTACGAAGAGTAATAGTATATTTGCTCACTACTCTAAATGGTTTCGCAGATTTTCTCAGAAAATTCACAGTCTTACTCGATGTAAAATATTTCCTCTTCCTACTAATCTAGTAGAAGATTTCGAAAGTCTCAAAAGGGATATCGCCAATTCTTTTCTTTGCACAATTGACGAAAAAGAATTACTTATTGTTAAGACAGGCGCTTCTGAATACTACGTCATAACTGCTTCTTTAAGTCAAAATGGTCGACCTGTTGCATTTTATACAAGGAAATTCTCAGACTCTGAACGACGACATTCTGCAATTGAGAAGGAAGCTGGAGACATTTTCTTATTGGGCGACATTTTAAACTTATTACGGACCAAGAATCTGTGTCATTTATGTTTCACACAAAACAGTCAAGCAAAATTAAAAATGAGAAAATAATGAGATGGCGGTTGGAGCTATCTTGTTATAGTTATGATATCGTTTATTGTCCTGGATCAGCCAACGTTGTAAGCGACTGCTTTTCTAGGATTTGTGGAGCTAGTAATAACACAAAGCTCTTTAAACTTTACGAATCTTTATGTCACCCTGGGATTACAAGAATGTACCAGCTAGTACGGATTCGAAACTTGCCTTACTCTTTAGATGATATAAAACAAATGATTGGTACTTGTCATACATGCGCAGAAATCAAGCCAAGATTTAAAAAAAATACAAATGTCCATTTAATAAAAGCTCCTAGTGCGTTTGAACGCTTGGATATAGACTTTAAGGGACCAGTGCCTAGTAACACACCGAATAATAGTATATTCTGTAACAAGGTTGGAATGAGAATTCGACACGAGTGGAGGATTCCGAACGCGAGCGAACGCGATCGTGAGGAACCACGTGTGTCGGATTTTCATTCCAACAGAGTAACAGACTGTACTTTTTCCGCGGACACAGTAAGTAGAAATTAAATATAGTAAAATGAAACCTCAATCTCTCAACATTGTGTAGGTAGTATTTTTATATTCAAGCTTGGATTTTTGCGGTAGCATATTTTGAGTTATATTATCGGCAATTTTTTTATTTCTGGAGGAATATTTTCAAATTCTACATCTGAATTGTTTGATTTTCTTCTCCTTTTTAATAAATTAAAAGTTTTTACAAACCATTATTAAGACCACGTCAACTAATACTGACAGTTAATTTGACATTCATGGCAAACCTTATTTTTGTAAACAATCACGGAATACAGATTCTAGCTCTAGAGATAGAATGTAATACATATAAAATACATAAGAGACAGAAGTTTCAGAATTTTCTTTCAATCTCAAGTGCGAGAATGTTTCTTTTCTGTTATTATAGGTGGTTTCAGAATAAAAACTACATTCAGTAGTGGCCGTGGAGAAATATATTTTAATAATTGCAGACGAATATTCTCGGTTTCCTTTCGCCTTTCCCTGTTCTAACATGCATTCTTCTACAGTTATTAAATGTCTTACCCAGATATTTTCTATGTTTGGATTACCTGCTTACATTCATTCCGATCAAGGCCCTTCTTTTATTCAAAAGAACTTATCAGCTTTCTTCACTCCCATAATATTGCAACAAGTAGAACAACTCCTTATAACACCGCAGGTAACGGTCAAGTTGAACGTTAGAATGGTATAATAAGGAGATCTATTAATCTGGCATTAACAGCGAGGAAATTACGGACTTCTGATTGGGAATTAGTGTTAGCTGATGCTCTTCAATCTATTAGGTCACTTTTATGTACTTCAACCAACTCTACTCCTCACGAACGCATGTTTAGACGTGATCGAAGAGCTACACATGGAACGTCATTACCTACGTGGCTAATCCCTCCTGAGATTGTTCTATTGAAGAAAAACGTTCGTCAAACTAAGTACGATCCTTCAATAGAAGAAGTAGAGGTAATTGAAGTAAATCCAAATTATGCCCTATTGCGTAATACCAGTGGAAAGGAATCTACTGCATCTGTAAAACAACTAGAACCTCGAGGTGATATACGGCTTCTTGAAGAAGATGATGAGAGTAACTACAAAACTCGAAACAGCTCGGGAAAACAAAACTCTGAACAATAAAACGTTTTGGTTGATGATTCCAATGTCACTGAAAATTCTCCTGCAGATCCTACAAATGATCATCTTTATGAACCGGAACAAATTCAACCAGGAGTATCTGGAAATAATGAAAATCATGCAGTAAGAAGATCTTCTAGAATCCGCCACGCTCCTCAATATCTTAGATATTAAAATTATGTTTAAAAAAAACATGGGGAGAATGTTATACAGGGTGTTTTATAGTTAAACCGACATACATTATCTGTAAATAGAGGGTACTTAGGTGATTCCAAATAACCTTGGTTACTAGATCTAACGACTTTAATAACCGAGTTACGGGGTGTTTCATCCATTTCGACCAATATTTTGATAAGCCGTAACTTTAGAACCACCCCGTAGATTTCTCTCATACGTGGTACAGGTATAGTGTGTTAATAGCTCAATCCTACAGTGTAAGAACTACAATAATCCAGTTCCGGATTAAGAAGAATTTGTAAAATTTGAGAATCCCCAAAACAACGCCCTATATATCAGATTTTTTAAAATTGGGATGTATATTTGAAAAGGACGGAAAAACTGAAAATATTTTTTAAGTGCACATCCCATTCTACTACTGGAGTTTTAACGTCAAATTACATCAAATGCATTTTTTTCATTTTCACAAGCAGTAACATTCGAAATACCTGGTAGATTTCTTTCATATTTGGTACAGGTATCATTCTTTAGTAGTCCAATCGTAAAATGTAAGGATTACACTACAGTTAAAAATCCAGATTAAGATTAAGAAAAATTTGTAAAATTTGAAAATCCCTAACGCAACACGCTGTATATCAGATTTATTTTTTTTAATTGGTTCAGATATTCGAAACGAATGGAAAAACTGAGATATTCTGACATATTTTTGAAATGCAAATCTCGTTCTACATATTACCAAACTTTTAAAGTTAAAATTCAATTAAATTTATTGTAATTTTCATAAGCCATAACTTTGAAAAGTTCCTGTAGATTTCTTTCATATTTGGTACAGGTAGATTGTTTAAATAGCCCAAGCGTACAATACAAAAACTAAAGTTAAAATCCAGATCCGGATTAAGGAAAATTGGTAAAAGTTGATAATCTCTAAAATTCTTTAAAATGTAATCGGATACCTATTTGAAAAATGAAACAAAAATAAGAAAAAAAATGTGTTATTGCCAAAGCTTACTTGATAGTTTAATGTGTTTTGTATCCGGAATTAATCCGAAAAATTGAATCTGTATTTTTTTTGTAGAACGCTCTTGTGCACTTATAAAAATATTTCAGTATAACACAGGTCTGCCTTTTTTTCTTTTTTTTTCATAGGTATCCGATTACATTGAAATAAATCTGATATACAGGATGCTATTTTAGAGATTACCAACTTTTACAAATTTTTCTTAATCCGGATCTGGATTTTACCTTTAGTTCTTGTATTGTACGATTGGGCTATTTAAACAATCTACCTGTACCAAACATGAAAGAAATCTACAGGGTGTTTCCAAAGTTATGACTTATTAAAATGACAATAAGTATTGTATTAATTGAATTTTTCTGCAGCCGTCTCGAAAACAAATTTTTCGGTATGATTTATTAACTCGAAAGTACCAATTTACACAAATCGTACCGAAAGTAGCATTTTCGGGACGATTTTTTTCACTTTCGGAACGATTTCTTTACTTTCGGTACGATTCGTGTTACTTTCAGGACGATTTTGGATATCTAGTAGGCGGTTTTGACAATAACATGAACTTGTATTTTATTCTGACAGCGCCTGTCATGTAATATTGGTGTGTGTTTTTTCGCTTTTCAAATCAAAAAAAAATGGAAATAAGTAGAGTGAAATGATTCCACATAAGATTAGTGAATCTTCTAAAGCGAATACTAAGAGTGATTGTTATATGTAATTGTCTAGATATATAAAGTTCATACGTTATTATCCATCGATAACCTTTTTAACATACAAAACGGCTGCAGAAAAAATATTGTACGTAACACGATACAAAAGTTATTTCACGGGACTCGTCCTGGAAATTTCCTACTCTTCCCGTAAAATATCACTTTCGGAACTTGTTACGTAAATTACTATTACTTTAAAAGTTTAGTAATATGTAGAACGAGAAGCGCATTTATAAAAATATGTCAGAATATCTCAGTTTTTCCATTCGTTTCGAATATCTGATCCAAAAAATGCATTTGATATAATTTGACGTTAAAACTCCAGTAGTAGAATGGGATGTGCACTTTAACTCATTTTTTTTTCGTTCTTTTCAAATATCCATCCCCTATTAAAAAATCTGTTATACAGGGTGTTGTTTTGGTGATTTTCAAATTTTACAAATTCTTCTTAATCCGGATATGGATTTTCATTATTGTTCTTACACTATAGGATTGGGCTATTAACACACTATATCTGTACCAAATATGATAGAAATCTACAGGGTGGTTCTAAAGTTACGGCTTATCAAAATATTGGCCTAAATAGATGAAACACCCTGTATCTCGGTTATTAAAGGCGTTAGACCCAGTAACTAAGGTTACTTGGAATCACCTAAGTACCCTCTATTTACAGTTAACGGTTTAACTATGAAACACCCTGTATAATTTCTACATTTACCATCACCCCTCGTATTGTTATTGATATCTGAACTTTTGTTGATCTTCCTTTAGTTGTCAATGTAATTTTGTACAGGGTGTCTCAAATTAGTGTGTTTTGCAGGATATCTCGTAAACTAGAAGAGATAGAAGAAAAGCAGTTAAGATGTTATGACTTCTTTTTTTGTTAAAGTAACGACAGCCTAATTAAATCTTTAGTAACTCCTTGCAGTTGCAAGATACAGGGCGATTATTGAAAACTGTCGAAAACTACAAGGTACTATAACTTCTTAATTAAGAAAAATATAAAAAAACGTTATAAAAACTTTTGATAGATATAATATTAAAGAGTTGAGTGGCGCACAGATTTTTTTTTAGGGGGCTCACTAAGGAAATATAATGCAAACTTGCAAACCCTGTATATTTTGACGTTTTTCGTTTCCTTTTTTAATTCTCATTCACCTGATATGACATATTATATATCTATTTTCAATGGTTGGAGCTACAGTGCAAATAAACCATTTATGGATATTATCAGGTGAAACACCCTTAAAAAATTGAACACTCAGTAACGAAATTTGACATTTTATTATAAGGATACTGATGTGTGACAATTTTATTTATCAAAATTATAATTAATAAAAAATAAAACCAGATTAAAAAATAAAAACAATAAACTTATGAAACAACAAGAAACATTGTAACAACTAATTTACCTATAACTAATTTTATTAGAATGTAAAAATTACATTAAATGTTCAAAATGTCCTCCGTTTTGTTGTAGTAATAATTGACACCTTTTTCTTACTGATCTTACACAATTGAGAATGTGCACTGGCTTTATTTTTCTAATTAATTATAATTTTGATAAATAAAATTGTCACACATCAGTATCCTTATAATAAAATGTTAAATTTCGTTACTGAGTGTTCAATTTTTTAAGGGTGTTTCACCTGATAACATCCATAAATGGTTTATTTGCACTGTAGCTACAACCATTGAAAATAGATATATAATATGTCATATCAGGTGAATGAGAATTAAAAAAGGAAACGAAAAACGTCACAATATTGTCGAACCCCAAATATAGTTAAAATATTTACGAAAAGTCAAAATCTTCTTAGAACAGTTTATTTCTCAAAACTATTTTAATACAAGTTTATTTATATAATCAATCGAAAACCCAAACATTTAACCAAACTAGGTCGCGCCTCTAAATTTCGCTGATGTGCAGAATCACGAAAGTCAAGGTTGGGTGGCTCAAGCGCGAGCCTAAGCTAGACAGAAAATGTAGGGCGATCTAACCAAAATAATGATTCTGCACATTCGGCTATCTTTGGTTTTAAAAACGTTCCAAGGGGAAAGACAGGGGGTAGTCGGTTAGTCGGTCCTTAGCTACAAAGGGGTCTCCTACCGAAAAGGTGACCGCCAGAAGAAAACTCGGTGAGAGTAAAGAAATTGACATTTAAATAAATAAAGTAAATAAAGTAAGAAGTTGATAGTCCGCGAGTTACGGTCCTGGTTTGGGAGCGAGAACCTTCAGCGCAATAGTGCAAATTGGGAGAAGCGTGACCAGCCCTTTACCCGACATGCTTAGGTAAGATATAATTGTTAACATCGTCATTTATTAATTTATATTTATCTGAAGGGTGACCCAATAAATTTGTATTTGTTTTGTACTTCTTGTTTTATTTCTCAGAGTGAGTGGTGGTACTAAAGCGAAATATCTGCTAAGTATTCGGGGAGAGATCTCCATAACTTCGTAAAGGTCGAAAAGGCGTTTCGCCCTGGATACGTAGCAGCAACACGAATGCTAATAAATCGGACCTCGTGACAATATACAGGGTGTCCCATTTAAAAAAACAAGTTTGCATTATATTTCCTTAGTTAGCACCCTAAAAAAAATCTGTGCGCCACTGAACTCTTTAATATTATATCTATCAAAAGTTTTTATAACGTTTTTTTATATTTTTCTTAATTAAGAAGTTATAGTACCTTGTAGTTTTCGAGAGTTTTCAATAATAGCCCTGTATCTTCCAACTGCAGGGAGTTACTAAAGATTTAATTAGGCTATCGTTACTTTAACAAAAAAAGAAGTCATAACATCTTAACTGCTTTTCTTCTATCTCTTCTAGTTTACGAGATACCTTGCAAAACACACCAATTTACACCCTGTACGTCTGAATTTAGTGAATAAAAGCCTAGGAGTTTGAAAGGTTTTCATTACACCCTCCACACTATGGGCCAGGCAGTGACCCAATCCTGCTGGGCAATTGCGTTGACAGGGGCTGGCTTGTGTTCGTCATGTTGGGCCGGGGTATTGGCTTGTGTTTATGGGTTTTCAAGGCCAGCACCGCCATTGGCCATTGGTCGCCAATATTGGCATAATGGCGGCACTGGCCTTGCCTTTGGCTCCACATAGTCGGCCAGTTACTGGCCCAGTATCATGGCAAATCTTGGACCAACATTCAGTTGCTTTGACCCTATTTCCTCGATGGAGCTTGAGAAAATGGCTGCTGAAGCTTTGTGCTTGGCTAGTGCATATAATGTTTATTTAAATGTTATTGACAAGAAAATGATAAAAAAAAATGAAAAAAAAGGTGGTGGATGCTAACAATTCATAAGAACAGAACAAGAAAATAATTATTTATCATGGCAATCAAAAATAAAACTTTATTTATAACAATATATATAATTTTTTTAATAAATTTCAACAATTTTCCTCATTTGTCCACGATTTTCCAGACATTTTTTATTTGTAGTTTCAATCAACCAACTTTGGACAAGTGTGTCGACGCGTCACTTATCTACTGCGCACTTGCTTCACGCATGTTGGTCTGCTTTGATGTGTCTTGAAAACCGCTCCGATAGCCAACACAAGCCAATACTCTGGCCCAATATGACCAACACAAACCAACCCCTGTCTACACAGTGGCCCAGCAGGATTGGGCCACTGCCTGGCCCATAGTGCGGAGGGGCCTTTACGCAAATATTGGTGACCAGTGCGTTGGCCTACCTTGGCACATAGTGTGGGGGGGCCAAACGTTTGAGTCCAACACTGGAGATAAACGTTGGTAGCATCGTCTGGCGCCGTCTAATAAAAATCAATTTGATTTTCGATATCAATCATCAAAAACACTAGCAATAATAAGACCCAGCTGGATAAACTCGGTTATAGAAAAAATTGATGTCTCAATATAAATGAAAATCATACTCCTGTTTAACGTTACTATACGAAACACTTATAAAACCATTAAACATATTGACATCAGGAGGCGATCTTTGAGCAATCAGTTTACGTTGTCTAAAATTGTTTATATAAGAGAAGATTCTTTAATTAAAAGTGGCTCGTGACGTCAAATGCGTCAGAGCAACAACATTCTCAGGAATTAGAGGCCAAACAAATAGTAAATTTTAAAAATTATAAATAATCAGTTTTCTATGTATTTTTTTTAAATATTAAGATAGAAGCATCTTAAAAATTTGTACAACAGATCGAAATAACACCCACAGTTTGTTTGAAAATTTGTTTTAAGAAAATTCTTTAAAAAAATAATCTCTTTCATTGGCAAAAATAATATTGGTTTTTAATTTTACTTTTAGTACGTTTTGTTTTTGATGGAAAATGATTTGTGCTTAATTCTGGAAAACTCTAAATTTGGAATTTTATAAGTTGACCAGATTTTTTTTTGGTTCAATGTATCTACACTAAATGTAAAATTTGATGAGAAATCGAATGGGAAGACTTTAGTCATTAGTTATTTATCTTCGGATACTCGCCAATAAAAAGTTCGTCTTCTATTTCTGGAGACAGTTATAAATGTTATAATTCCGATTATTCGTCTTTGGAGTCAATAATGGTAAATGATTAAATGATTCAATATACACGGTGAGTCACGGTAAACGCGACGGTCTATTATGGCTAAACAGTTACTATTTTGAAAATTTTGTTTATTCATGTATATGTGGGTTGATAAAAGCTACATTTTAAAATTATTTTGAAATATATGGGTTGTCTCAAAAAAGTGTGGCGTATCAAAGTTATATTATTTCTTATGGAAGACCCTATATTTTATTACATTTATAGATTATAAGTTAAAAATAAGATAAACTTTTTTAAGTATTCCCTATACCTAAGCTTTTTAGTTTTCGAGATATTTTGATATTTCTAAAAATTGAAGCACTTACCAGAAAACCAGTAACTTCGAAACTTATATAATCAGTCAAATCCAATTTTAACTGGAAAAAATTAGACTAATAATTGAAAGCAATAATTTATTTAGAGTTGTTTAAAATTATACAGGGGGTCCAAAATGGGGCGATTCTCTAATGACACATTCAAACGACAATATCGTTCTTATTTTAAATAGGACACCCTGTATTTTATAATCCTATTATGTAAAAAATTCCATTACCTTTTAAAAATTATAAAGGTCTATTATTAATCTATTAATTTTGGAGTTATTTTTATTTTTGTTAAATTTTACATTATTTTTCCACCATTGTCAAGGACTCAGATGTAGAGACCTTTCTGTGCATCCGTTTGCCAAGTCGGCCGATGTGTTGAACAACGCCGCTTTTTTAAACGATGTCGAAATTTCTAAGTGGGCTGTAATTTTTAGGGTTTCTTTTCTCTGTCTGTACAACTTCAAGAACAAAAACGAACCTTGTAGTTAACGGTTTGTTAAAATAACGAAGAAACAACGCACAAATTAACAATAAAAGTACATGTTTAATTTACTAAACCATATTAGCAAATAAAATAAATGAATCACATCATTCAGAAAATATCGGTGTAATTGTAAAAAATGAACCGTTGTTAACTTAATGTTGCGCGTAAGGCAATGATTGATAAAGAATTTTACGAGGTTTTGCCCTCGGAGTATTGATGACTACTGATTAAAAATTTGATCAAGTCTAATCGTTTAAACTTAGCCCCGCCTCCATCCGAATGTTCTAGAAGAAGTTGTTACTGTGTGGGCGAGTCGATTCTGGTTAGACCGGGTGTAGTTTTGATATGTCCGTCTTCGTCTCTCGCGTTGGAGAAACAAAATTGAATTTTATTTTTAAGTTTTTAAATTGTGGCGTACGTGTCAAAATGATCGTCGTCCCAAGATTCGTTAAGATGCTCTACATGTCTTACGATGTTGCCAGTTTGTTGTCGAAAAATTCCGTTTGTGGCCTACGTGACAAAATAAATTATGATATGTTTTAAAATATTTGATACGATGTTGTCGGTTTGAGTAATATGTTTAATTTTGTCGTTGAAAATTAAACAATCATAATACCTAAATTTGTATTTGATCAGCTTAGACTATGATCCGAAAAAATTATCTTTGAAACTAGGTAAAAATATTAAAAAGAAGGATTTTGTGTGTACTTTTGTCTAAGAAAATCCAAAATTTTGTTTCTTTATTTAAAGTGTCCAATTTAGGGAATAATAAAAAAATTAAAATTTGATTTTCATTTTCTCCAATTTTATCGCGATATTTATGCTTGATTCTCTTAGAAAAACTGTACTTCAGTACAAAAACTGTTTAAAAAAATATTTCAGGTTCTAAAGTAAGATTTTTGTGAGGGAACGAATCAATATAATTCAATAAAAAAAATGAAAATCGAATTTTTATTTTTTTATTATTCTCTAAATTGGGCACTTTGAATAAAGAAATAAAATGTTGGATTTCCTTAGGCAAAAGTACACACAAAATCCTTCTTTTTAAGATAAAATTTTTTCTCTACTATTGTTTTTCCAAAAATGGCGGCCAATTTTTTTTTTTCGAAAAATGCCGATTTTGGCTGGATAAATACTTTTTTTTAATTTATACCATGTCTTCCCGACATAAACATACATATTTTCTCCAATTTTTAAGAAAATACCAGGATTCTTTGGTTATTTATTGCCAATTCAGTAAAAAAAAATAATGTGCGTGAATTCGTTTTTTGAGGTTAGGATGCATTTTTAAAAAACCCTACTATACGGATCGATACTCTACTTCATCACGGTCATTTTAATTTTTTTTTTATTTTTCCACTCTTAGAGCCGAAAAATAGTGAAGCAATCCACTCGAAAAATACCAAAAATGCCGTTTTTGGTACTTATCTCGCGAAGCTCCAGCCCAAATTTATTGACAAACTTTTTACAAGCTTCTCTTTATGTATCAATTCGAAAAAATTAAAAAAAATTGACTGAGCTCTTACTTCCATATATAATTCTAATTTCGCTCCGCTAATAGGTTTCGAAGTTATTGGTTTTCTTGTAAGTTCTTCCATTTTCAGAAATATCAAAATATCTCGTAAAAAGGTTAGGTATAGGAAATACTTAAGAGAGTTTATCTTATTTTTAACGTATAATCTATAAATGCAATAAAATATAGGGTCTTCTTTTTTTTTGGGACAACCTGTATATTTCAAAATAATTTTAAAATGTAGCCTTTATCAATCCTCATATCCATGAATAAACAAAATTTTCAAAATATTAACCGTTTAGCCATAATGGACCATCGCGTTTACCGTGACTCACCCTGTATACTTACTTTTATTTTATTTTAACAAATCATAAAGATATTTTATTTCTTAAAAGTTGTTTCCTAAAATTCGTAAAATTTAGTAGGTATTAGTATATGAACAACATTTTTAGAAATGTCCTACATTTTTAAAGAACCTAACGCTATGAATGTCCGAAATGATATAGATCACCTCAGCATTACTTATTCTTACTTATTAAGCCTTCCTTCTCATTTGGATAACACCAATTATAATTTTTCTCAATAATTTTTCATAATGGTGACACACAAGGTCTGTAAACCCATATAAACAGTTGGTAGCATTGTTCCTGTCACAATTGTGCCAATTGTCATAATTTTCGCGCCATTTCAGTAGGCAATTACACGACACGTGTTCCTTAATAATTTTAAAAGAAGTATTTCCATATAATCTTAATTTTATCAATGTTTTTAAAAGTATTGTTTTATCAATTGTACATAGTGTTACTTTCTACATATAAAAATAATGATTTATTACCTCTTGCGACAAGCATTATTAGAACCTAACCTCACTGTCGTAAGTTTGACAATTTTTCAATTTTTTAATAAATTCGTTCAATTCAAACTTTTGTAGAGTCCCTGATGAAGAGCCAATATTTACAGAATTATCTCACAATGGGTATAGTATATTGTAGTAACATTGTTGTAATGAATTAAAAAGTACCAATTCCATAAAATATTTAGGTGTAACTATAGACAATAACATGAAATGGGACAAACATATCGATTCTACTTTCAATATCCTTCGATATCTGTTGTAGAAGTTTAGATATTTGACGAACATACTTGATTATCATTATCTTAAAACAATTTATTTCTCACTAATAGAATCACGACTAAGATATTGTATTTTGGCTTGGGGTGGTACGTATCATACCCATATGTTAAAATTAGAAATATTGCAAAAAATATTTTTAAAAAGAATGCTGAAGAAACCACATAGATACTCATCAGAAATGCTATATAGAGAAGCAGATCTATTTGATTTAAAAATATTGTACATATTAAACGTAGTGCTTTTTACATACAAAAATAAAGATCGGTTAAATCAAATAGATCATAAATATAACACAAGAATAAAAAGGTAGAATTATGTTCAGACAAAACACGTATATTGTACCAAAAGTATTCAATTGCTTACCGGAGATCTATAAAACATATATTTACAAAATAAATTCTATAACATTTATTAAAAAAGTATTTAAAAGCTTTTTAAAACAAACAGAAAGTTATTTGATAAATAATATGTTTGATAATTAAAATATAACAAAGTAGAAAGACAAGAATAATTCAAGCTAATTTTTAAGGTATTAAAATATAAATAAATTACAAAAGTTTAGATATTAGTTTTATATTCTGTATTCATTAAAAATAAATTAATTACGAAATTGTAAAAACTAGTTAGTTACACCTTTATATTATTGAAAAAAACCCAAAAAAAAATTGTGTTAAACTATATCTACTGTAATCTCAAATTAAATATAGATTAATGAAACATCTATTCATATTTATAGTTTTGTTGAATGAACAAGAATTGAATTCCCTATGCACAAACATACGTTTTCTTTAGGGAAGTCCTCTTGTTTATTTGCCCAAATACAAATGTATTGTTATTATTGTCTGTGAATTTGTATTTCCAAAAAATGGTGCAACCAATGGCAAATAAACAAGAATAAAAAAAGATAATGAATAGTTTCTTTTCGCACAAATGAGAACGAGTTCAGAGTATGCAGACTAACATCTTTTTTGCTTTCCATCGAAAATCATATTTATCAAATCATATAAAATCTCCTTTAAAAATAAAATCCAGCTGTTGAGAAACTTACAATACAAAAAAATATTCTATAGAATAACTTTTATAAAGTTACCAATCCAGTAGAATTGAACCATTCAATTGATATGGATTTTTGTCAGTGGAGTTTTCCTGCCAGCTGTCTGATTGCCGTTCCCAAGGGACAAGTCCACAACAAAACCATCTCACCGATACAAACGTGTAGATGCTGGTGCCCCGAACGTGACGTCATTAAAATGACCTACTTCAACGTGTTGTTATCCTTTGTTCCGACAATCGTATAGTTTGATATGACACTGGACCATGAATTGGAAATGGGACTTTTTCAGGAATTTTCAATAGTACAGGGTAGCTGTTTTCAAAAAATTTTTGAATCTTAAATTGAGTCTATACATGTATATAAAAATCCATGGTCTATTAGTCCTAAAAAATCTTGATTACAATATCCTAAATATGCCTAAATATACGTTAAGAAAAATAACTAAATTATCGGTAAAAAAATATGGTTTTCATGGACTACTATTTAAAAATATAATTCATTGTGAAAAAATCTATAAGATTGAATCAGTGGGGATCTATGTAAGATAGTTAAGAAAACCTAGTACAGATACACGGTAAAATAATTGGAAACATTATACAGAGTGTTCCTATATTCGACAGACAACGCTTTACAGGTGATAGCTCTTGACAAATAATGAAAAATGAGTTAGGTACATAAGCCTCTAAGATTCTTAGTTTCCGAGATACAGGGTGTTAAATTTGAGAAATTAAAATTATTTTTTGCGATATTTCACCTACCGTTTTAAATTTTTTGTTCAAACTTGGCAGTCGATTTACCTTTTAGAAACTTAAAAATTTAACAAAAAATATGCTTGGCGTACTTCATCCAGTGGCGCACAATAATGGGTAGTGGTAACTTCGACCCCCCTATTTTTTAGGACACTGTATAAATCGATTTTTTTTTCATTTTATTTAAATCTTTGGTTATTTATGTTACAAAAAGTTATTCCCTTTTATTGCGCTAAAATCAACAATTTTGGAGATATTTGACTTTGAAGAGCTACAATTAGTCTTTTCCAGATTTACCATCGACGATAGAAAAGGCGAATTGTAGACTTCTCTTCAAAGTCAAATATCTCCAAAATTGTTGATTTTAGCGCAATAAAAGCTAATAAGTTTTTGTAACATAAATAACCAAAGATTTAAATAAAATGAAAAAAAATCGATTTATACAGTGTTTTAAGAAATAGGGGGTCGAAATAATTTTAATTTCTCAACTTTAACACCCTGTATCTCGTAAACTAAGAATCTTAGGGGCTTATCTACCTAACTCATTTTTCATCATTTGTCAAGGGCTATCACCTGTAAAGCGTTGTCTGTCGTTTTGGTATAGTACATCTAATTGTAAAAATTTATTGTAAACTTATTTTTAAGAGAGATAACAACCAAAACCATGTTTCATAGCAGCCCGGCTAAAACCGATAGATTAAATGACCCTAGAGCCGACTGGTGAGTAGTAACTTCCAGAAGTGTAGCATCTTCGCGGGGGGCCATTTTACAGAAGAAGATATGGATGATTCCTGCAAGGAACTACACAGCGATATTGAAGACGGAAATGACGAAGATGATGATGATGAAGATGAAGATTAGTGAGAGTGATTTTCAATAAACAGTATTTTTATCACTTTATCCCGTTTCATTTCATACAATTTATTTGGAGCGCGTGAGCTATGATTAATTTATAAAGAGCGGTAAATAAAATTCTCTTTATTTTTATGTTTATAAATTGTTAGATGTGGTTAGAAGAGAGTTTTGACACTTTACAAAGCAACGATTCCCAATGTATTGGGTGTTGCATACACTCAATTTGCATTGCGTGTTGTAAAGTTTTTGTTTGACTGATTCTAGTCAAAATGTCACTCTCTTCTTCGTACCCCTTTAAGGAATTAATTATAAATTGATCGTACCTCACGCGCGACTATGTACTTGTCCCATTCAGAAAATTTGGGATTCTTACTGAAAAAATCTTTCAGAATAAAAATTTAAAAAAATGATAAAACTATGAGCACATGGAGAAATCGTAGTTTTTCATAAAAAAAATTGTTTTTGAGGGAGTTTTAGCAAAGTTATTAAAATTTATTTTTTCGAAATTTTATTTTGACGCTGTATCGAAAAGTTGCCTGATTAGTTACATGCTACATACATTCAATTTGTCTGATATCATTTTTTTCGACATCTGGGTAATGTATTCAATCATTTACGACCAATCTCAGACATATTGCTGTGGGTCAGTGACGTCAGATTTGTTGTTTCGAAATGCTATAAAAATGTAAGGCGACATGTTTTTTGTCTAAATTGATTTTTCCGCATCAACTGACCCGACTTTATCTATAATAGTTATTTATGTGCCAAGGACGAAAAACTGTCTATTATAGTCGAGTCTGCAATTGATAGCCGACGCACAGCCGAGGTTAGCAAGCAGACGAGACAATAGACAGTTTTTCTCCGAGGCGCATATTATTTTTCAACTAATTTCGTCCGCAATCACTTTTCGTCCGCAAACACTTTTCGTCCGATGTGGTCACTAGGATACAGCACGGTGCTTGCTGTGGTTACTAGGATACGGCACGGTGCGAGTGATTTGAGGACGAAAAGAACTTGCCTTCAAAAATAGTTGATTTTTCATTCGGAAATTAGTACGTAAAATGTCATTTTTTGTAGAGGTCGACGAAAAAAGTGATTTTCAGACGGACTCCTATGAGACAAAAATCTTCGTTTTCATCTCTCTTACTAATAGTCAATCATACGTTTCAAACTTCGCATAGGTTTTTCCGGGATAATACATGCATTGCCTGCGCCTTTTTTAACATCCTTTAAATGATCAGAATCAGACATTTTTCTCAATTTTAGTTGAACAGTACTTTTTACTCTTTTGAGATATTCTCTTGTTTTTTTTTATTAAACAATGTCACAATCTAGTCGAAGGCCAAAAAACAACTTTTTCTGATCTTAATATCTATATTAAAAATTTAAAAAATTTAAGAGTCACTTTTTAATGTGATTGTGACGAAGCTGGTGTATTGATATCCAACGCCCTCTTCACCTAAATAACAAACAAAGTTGCAGGAACGTAGGCAGCCCAACGTGCAGGCTAGAATAATAATGACCAGACTGGTTTTTTTTATTAGGCCATATTTGAGAAAAATGGATAATTCAGTTTATTTAAATAAATATTTGTTATTGAAAAAAACTTTATTGTTTGCCATATACCAACATTCTATACGTATAAAGAGCTGTCTAATTGCTCTATCATAGGCTATTATGAAAAAATCGACGCCTTTCATCTATACACAGCTAGGCATCTCTAAGGTAACCTAACACTGTGAAGGGCTTTAGTGAAAGAATTCTTACACCAACGAGTATCCAACATTCCAATATTCGTTTTCCTTTTCGTATTCTTTCAATCTTCTTTAAAGTTCGGCCATCGTTTCCTTGTATATTGAAAGTCAACTTTTATGAAAGGAGTCCGAAATTCCGGAATCCTTATAGAACCGGCAGATCGGCTTTATTGTTAAAGAAAAATGCCGACACAGTCCTTTTTACTACCTCTAATACAATCTTAATGCAATACAATCGGAAGTCGACCTTACAGACGTCATATTTTTTTTATTTAACGGCCGTATTTTTATTGTCCTTATCTCGAGAAAAATTGGTTATGTGCTGAAGTATGGAATGGCTGTAAAATAATCTCATTTTATCTACTAATGTCAAATAATAAACCAAAAATCAAACCGGAATTTGACCTTCATTATTAAATAGTGTGTTTGTAAAATTAATTTGATTGGTTAAAAAGCGTTAAAAAATGAAAATTCAACACTTTTAACAACCAATAATCATAAGGCAACTAAATTTAACCAATCAAGATCAAGAACGCATTTACATTTACTATGTAGCACGACCTTTAATGTATACGTCAATGTCAAATTAAATTAATACCAGTAAAAGTCATTCACTAAAAACTTTATCAAATTTGTTGAAATGGATATTTTATTAATAGAATTTTACATCAAATCCATAAAAATAATACTAATAATCCAACAACATATGCTAGTTCTAGTAATTTCATATCAAATACAGATCACAATATGAATTTTGGTGTTGCAGATACAACAATTAATTTCTCCAATTGCAGCAACATAACTTTAAATTTTAATAACAAGTAAGAATTAATTAAATATAAATAAGTATTTATATTCGTATAATAGTTTCTTTAGCATTTAAAAATGTTTTGTTCTTGATTTGATTTAATAGATATTTTTAAGGTATAAATAATCTATTATTTGTCTACATTAGTAGATAAAGTTTTATTTTCAACTCGTTATATGATTATTTTATTACATTTGGATGATTACAGCACTCGCTCACAAGCTCGCTCGTGCTGCAAACTTCATCCGCGTGTAATAAAATAACACACCCAAACTCATTGAATAATATACTATTTTCTACATCCACGTCAGTAAACGTTAAAAATCGCACTGTCAACATTCCTTGTAAATGACATTTAACAATAACATAAACGTAATGAGATCTCCTAACATACACGTGCTTTTTGATAAGAAAACTTAAATTTCTTAATATAATCAAATTGCAATCAAATTTTTATCTACGTACCACTTTATTTGGACTATTTACATAAATTTAGTCAACTGAAAAACATAAAAACTTTTAGCATTAGCGAGATACAACACAATGATCCCGCTATATACAAGTCACTATATAATACCGACAAAGCCACTTGTCGGCTCATCTACAAGCCGCCAAAGCCGATCAAAGTAATCTTTTAGCACATATGAGAATTTTGTTTCAGCAATTGAATATGGAAAAACTATAACCACACTTCCATTGTCACCAGAATCTCCATTTAAGCTGGTTATTGAATCTTTTCATAGTGGTCCTACTACCCAAAATATTATTTTATTTTTATGTATATGGACAGTGTACGATGTTTTCGGCATTAAAGTACTCAAAAATGTCCAGA
Organism: Crepidodera aurea; assembly: GCA_949320105.2. Lineage (NCBI taxonomy): Eukaryota > Metazoa > Arthropoda > Insecta > Coleoptera > Chrysomelidae > Crepidodera > Crepidodera aurea. The sequence continues at coordinate 89,464,363 of OX439473.1, read as the reverse complement.
TGCATTAGCATTTGTTCTATTGCTGTTTTTATAACTTTTTTTCATTCTCATAAAGCAGTTGGTTCGACTATACATCTAGATTTTATCTGTCATTTGACCTACATTTTAAAAACTGTGTTATATCGTTTTACACATCTAGAAACTACCATTAAATTTGCTTATTTTATTGTATTCTTGTATTCCTCTGAGGGATGCATGTTTCATATGTTTACTTTCAAATGCATTATTATCATTATTGTTGTTTTCTTAAACGAAATTATACATATATTTCCGATAGTGGGCGCTTTTACACTTGGCAACACAACACCGACATGACATGGTGGTGGGGATGCTTTACATTGAAATAGATGAAGCCACTCCATCAATGTCATGGTAAATTCATCCCCTCCACTATGTCGTGTGGGTGTCGAGTCACCAAGTGTGAAAGCGCCCTGTTTCTGGGTTCCAATTACTTTCAGAAGCTTTTGGCAACTGTCGTCGAGAAGTAATCACTTGACCAAAAGTGGTATCGGTTCCTCAAAATGAGAAAGAAACTTATCAAGATGTTGATGTTCAGGTTTGTGTAAATAACATAATAGATGTGTATTAAATACATATATTTGTTAAAATCAATAATATACATTTCAGTTTAACAGTGTCATTCCTTGTTCTCACATTTTTATCTGATAAAAAATGTACTAAATTATTCAAAATATATTATATGTTTGGTTTACATAAATTTTGGGGTTTGGGCAATATTCGTAGAAATTTTATTTACATTTAAAATTTAATGCCAAAATAATAAAAGCATTAATTGAAGCACTTATTTCTCATTGACTCTTGTGATTAGCGGTCAAATATACAATGCTCAAAATATGCCAAAATTTTTTTTTCCATTTAATGCATCGGTCTACCATTATTTGCTTGTAGTCGAATATATGTTACTTACGAATATATTAAACACTAATTCAAGTCTCACTGCACAAAAGCCTCATGACAAAATATTTTTAATCCTTGGAAAAATTCAAATTCGACCAAAATTCGTCAATTTAATTGTGGTTTTTTGATAGATAAAAAATCTATTACGTGATAATCCACCCCAGACACATTTACCGTAAAAAATCCAAGAATGGACTTCTTATGGCATCTGTAGCCAGAAAAATATATAGGGGTGACTTATTGATTATATAATTTGAACTGGAACTGGAACACTTATTGTTTCTTTTTGGTATACTAGAATTTGAAAATGTTACCTTAAAAATATAATTACAGGGTCATTGTGTCATCATATTACCATGAATATCTAGAGTGAGTTGTTATTGCATCCCAGAATATTAATATTTACAATGCTATTTTTAAATCACTTTGAATAGTGCAACAATTTTAGCTTTTTCTTAATGTACTAAAATATCAGTAACGTAAACGTTTAAACTTCAAATTTTATACAAAACAATGTTTATTTTCTGCAAGTTTGTAATAATAAACTAATTTTATGTGAGCTTTAATAAAATACAAGTGTTTAAAAGTTTGACAACCTCTTATGTTTTATACAAACTTTAGTCAAAAGCGAGTTATATTTAATATTTAATGGGCAATAATATTTATATAGAGTATGTGCAATTTACGATTATTGACAATTGGAATAGGTATAAGCTATTTCTAAAGGATTTGGCATGACGATATATCAAATTAAAACTGGTATGGAAGTGCCTACAATATCTCCTACTAAACTTTAACGATAACAAGGTGAAATACTTTAATGGACACAAGGTAATGTTGGTCAATGAGAAAAAAAAGGTCCGTCAGAAAAAAAGACCAATCTTCAAAAAACGCCTTATGGTGGTACGATGTCTTTAGTATTAAATAATTCAAATCAGTGGTTTACAGGGGTGAAATAAATACAGGCTATGAACTTTTGCAGATTATACAACTCATCATAAATTTAGCCAATAGCAGTTGCAATTTTTACTTAGTTAAAATGTATTGATAAGCGATTATACCCTTGACGACGTGGTATAACTGTTTTTGTAATTCGCATCCTTCCATCTTGAAAAGTTCATAGTTCATAGTAACAATACGTTTGACGTTTATAATAAGAATCGTCAACAAAAATAATTATATAATTCGTTATATAATCGTATCGAATACCACGCGATCGTACGAAATAGTATATTACATAACGAGTGCGGAAAGTGACACTTTTCACACGAGTGTGAAAAATCACTTTCGCACAAGTTATGTACACTATTTTTCCGACGACCGCGCTATAATTTTACCAAATATTGTGAAATGGGATGGTTTTATTTGTGACAGGTTCTATGTCTGTTTGTATTTAGTTTACAATCACTTTTGTAGTAGAATAAATACAAATATTGATAATTAACATTTATTTGAAAACAAAACAATAACTATGAACTTGTAGAATGGATAGAAAAGTAATTTTTTTTACTCATGCGGGAAAAGTACCGCCTTTTCGGGTGTAAAATGCCTGTTTGGCTATTTAATTAGTTCCGTGCTACAGAAAAGTAAATTTTGCGTGCGTGTGACGTTTAAGTGACAAATAAATTGATTGATTAAAAAAATTAAAATTTACAATAATGAATTTCAACTCTGTGATGATACCGGAGACTGATGGGAGTTCTGACGATTAATCCATACCACCTGAAATTTAACACTGTCGCTGAAGGTTACGTTGAAGAATCGATCGGCAATAAAAAACGAATCGGCCAGCAAATTGCGACTGCTATTTTGGACAGACCATCTACGAGTACTTCACGTGAAAATGTACACCAAATCAACCCAAATATCGACACAACGGCTGAAGTACCCATTAGAGTAAAAATATAAATTTCAATTTCACCAATTGTTCAAATGTTTCGATAATCATAGGTGAGAAAAAAAAATTAATTGCCTTTTTTAGTTTCCCAGTTATCGTTAAAAATAAAAAGTTTGATTCTAAATATTTTACTTTTTATTTGATTAATTTTTGATTTTTTTGTCGTCGGCACCTACTTCATTTCTCATTTTATCCCCGCATTCGGTAAAAAAAAATAGTATCTGCAACTCGTGCGGCATTGTCGATTGCCCACTCGAGCTAATGAACGCACTCACTTCGTTCGTACGCTCAACTTCGCTCTCGTGGGCAATCGACAACATTGCGCACTCGTTGCACAATATACAGTGCCGGTTCTAGATATTTTTCTAGTGGATGCGAGCAATGAAGAATATCACCAACTTTTGATTTTTACCCTACAATAGACTCTATTAAAAATACAAAAATACCGTAAAAAATTTTTTATGATGCGTCTGATAGTTTCCGAGATATTTAATTTTTTAGCTATGCGTGCGACGACGCGGTGTCATCGGCTGCTGTGACGTCACTTTACAACGGTCAGGCTGCTCCCCACCTGTGAAAATGGACCAAAATTTACCCGGATCGATCCCCCCCCCCTTTTTTGAGGATACTGAACACGATAGCGATATCAGAATTTCTCTTTTTGCCAGCCGAACCCCTGAAACTGCCAAAAACTACCCCCTAATGTGGTTAAACGGGCAGCACATCATTTCACTGTAAAAACACGTCTTTCCCCCCGTATTCGAGAATGCTGAGCACGGTGGTGGTGTTGAAGATTACTTCCGACCCTCACCAACTCCTCTACCGGCCAAAACTCACCCCCGACAGGGATGTTTTTTTTTCTTTAACAGCGGCAAGACGCCTGTTTCCCCGTTTTCGAGGATACTGAACACAATGGTGGTGTTGAAGATTACTTCTGACCCTCACCAACCCCTTCAAAAGACCAAACCCACCCCCGAAGCCGCTGATATAAAAAAAAATTCACCCCTTTCGTGGATGACACCAACGTACTCAGCATCCTCAAAAACGGGAGGAAAGACGTGATATTCTTCATTCACATTCATATACCAGTGGCGTAATTTAGGGGGCGTAATACCGGGGGGTCTGGGAGAATTTTTAAAATTTGAGTAGTCTAAAACTCTGTTTGGGCTACTTTTTATTACATTACATTCACAAAAAAAATTTCAACCTGCGGCGCCCCCATGGCCGCGGCGCCCGCCTGCGGCCGCATCCTTCGCGTATCCCTTAAACCGGCCCTGACAATATACTATTACACGTGTGCAGAAAGTAACTTTCCGCACACGTCAGGAAAGTAACTTTCCGCAAGTTTGTTTTATTATCAGATTTTTAATCAGAGTAGTTTTGCCATAACATCTAAAGTGCCATCGAAAAAATCACCCTGTATAAATTTATCATTTTTGTAAAAACAAACAAAGCCCGGAATCGAACCACGGTCTTCTCGATCATTTTAGCTATAATCACTGAGCTAATACGGCATCATGGTAAATAATTCTTATTTGAGGTATCCATCTTGTAGGAATTTTTAACAATAAAAAATTATTAAAAATTAAAAGTGTCTTGTGGTCTTTTACGTAATTTTGCACTAGAAACTGATTAATTATTAAAACTAAAGAAGTCTCTTGAAATGGTTCGCACCAGCCTCTTTTCGATTTAATTTCTTGCACACATGTCAAATGATACATCTATATTTCTTGTATTTTCAATATTAAAATAAAAATGATCAATATTCGATGACTTAAGTAGGCAGAGCATCAGAGCAATAAATCATGAATCCTGAAAACTCGAAGTTGAATTTTAACTTTAAAAGTTTAGTAATATGTAGAATGAGATGTGCATTTATAAAAATATGTCAATATATCTCAGTTTTTCCATTCGTTTCGAATGTCTGATCCAATTTAAAAAAAAATCTGATGTACAGCGTGTTGCTTTGGGGATTTTTAAATTTTACAAATTCTTCTTAATCAGGATCTGGATTTTAATTCTAGTTCTTACACTATGGGATTGAGGGTGTCCCAACTAAAATTTGCACCCAAATATTTCGAGTTTTGTTCAAATTTTGAAAAAATGCCGAAACAGGTCAATTGTTCCTCTAGCGCCCAGAACCACCCCTTGAAAAATCTTAAATGGCAAGGGGTGTTAAGTGATACATCATTTTGAAGCTGCTTTCATTATCTAATGCAACCCGTCCTTTTTTTATTTTGAATGACTCTTTTTTGAGAAAACTGCTTAGATTATTGTGAAAGGAAACAATAGTAGTTATAAACAAACAATTTAATTTTAACGAATGTACAGTTCAATTCAAGGTTTTTTAATTTAAATTCCTATGTATGAATTTTTTCCGGTATTTCCCAGAAAGTTTCCTCAATTTGACCCTGACCTGATGAGGTCACGTGGACCTCGGATTCGGATTCGGATTCAGCGACCCTGAAAACCTTTGTATTAATTTTTTCAGATTTTTCTAGAAGTTTTCCTCAATTTGACCTTCAAATGACCTTGATCCTGACCTGATGAGGTCAAGCAGACCTCGGATTCGGTTTCAGCGACCCCAAAAACCCCTAGTTACAGTAGTAAAGTTCTTGGCGCAGACAATTGTTTTTGTGGGGTTGTGTAATCTAATAGTCGAAGCAATGAAGCAAAAAAGTTCGGAATTAGTTAAGCACGGTCGGATCGGAATGCGGTTTTTTGCATTCGCTTCCAAAAATTATTTGTAAAAAATGGCCTCCTCGTTTTTTCTGAACAAACCGGAAATTGCATTGCTGCAGCCAAAAATGCATTCAAGAAATGCACTCAAGAAATGCATTTTTTGAGACGCCTTTTGGAAGATTGCAAAACTTTGTAAATAAAAGTCAGAACTAGCCCAAATCGGGTACTCAGGGAGCTCAGGGAGCTCAGGAACGCCGATGAACATCATCTTCTCTGCACACTATACACCCTTTACAGCACCCATAAATGCAGTTCCCAACTTAACCACTAACTGGACTCTTATAAACGTGTCGAATATCACTGAAGAAGAAGTTTTAATCACCCTAAAAAAGACCAAACCCAAGATGACGACTGGACCAGACTTAATTCCCGCATTTTTAGTTAAGGACTGTGCATTTGCTCTCTGTAAACCTCTATATTTTATTTTCAATTTAATAATAAAAACTGGCCAATTTCCTAACAAGTGGAAGTTTTCAAAAGTTTGCCCAGTATTTAAAAAAGATGACAAAAATGATATTTCTAACTACCGTCCTATAACCATATTATGTTACTTTTCAAAAGTTTTTGAATCTGTTCTCCACACACGTCTGTCTTTTCAACTCCGCAATTTAATTACCCCTGAACAACATGGTTTCATCAGCGGTCGATCGACTATCTCAAACCTCTTTTGTATTACAAAATTCTTAGCTGAGGCACTTGATAGGAGAAGTCAGGTAGATGTAATCTATACTGATTTCTCCAAAGCATTCGACACATTGGATCATTCCCTCCTATTAATCAAACTTGACAACCTTGGTTTTTCTGGTCAGTTGCTATCAATCCTCAAATCATACCTAAACAATCGATATCAATATGTTCAGTGCCTCGGATTTAAATCACGAACTTTTATACAAAGCTCAGGAGTTCCACAAGGGTCAATTTATTCTTTTTGTTAATGACATTGCCAGTAAAATAAACGTTTTGATAAAGATTTATGCAGACGATATGAAATTCTATTATGAAATTAATAATATCCAGGATTGTGAAAACCTCCAAAAAAATATATCAGAGTTTAATGAATGGTGCATTAGGAATAAGCTATGCCTCAATGTAGGTAAGTGCAATGTAATGACATTCTGCAGAAAAGACTCGTTTCATTTATTCCCATACTCTATTGAAAACTGTATTATAACACGACCTAACCTAATTAAGGACCTGGGAGTTTACTTTGATCGTGCGTTGACATTCTCGAGCCACATCGAGAAGACAGTATCCTCCGCGTTTCGAATGCTTGGGTTTCTTATTCGCAATATGAAAGACTTTACTGAATTTTCTACTATGAACTTATTATTTTCCACACTCGTACGATTAAGGCTGGAATACGCGTGCATCATCTGGAGTCCCATGTTTAACTACCAAATAGTGCAACTCGAACGAATTCAGCGAAAATTCTTCAAGATGTGTTCATTTATTTTAGATAAAGAATTTCCAGCAAGAGGTACTCCTCAGTAATACTTTTACGAACGCTTCAATGCCTGTAGCCTAATCAAGCGAAGAATCATGCTATCTGTGATTTTCTTACATAAATTAGTAAATAGTAATATCGACTGCATTAATCTGACAAATATGCTAAATTTTCACGTTCCTAGAATTAATGCTAGAAGCAATAATTTAATATATCTTCCTTCTCACAGAACCAACATTTATAAATCCTCACCTTTATATCAGGCAATTACAAATTATTCCGAGATCGAACCTAACCTCGATTTATTAAGCTGTAAGGTTATTCAAATTAAAAGTTTTTACTTATCAAATTAAATGTAAATAATTAAAATTCTAATTTTTCGCTTAGTTATTAACGCATGTTGTAATTTTATGTTTATTTCTGTCTTAACTTTATATCTAGATATGATATTCACTTGTAAGTCTCTTACCCGTCGATTGGGAGTCTGATATAATTACACACTTTTTTTCTCAACGAGTTTTTTTTAGTGCGTAATTATAATCGGATTCGCAATCTACGTGAAGAAGTTCTGAAACATTATCCTATAATAGGGGCAACCCGTTTGATAGTGTAACTCCTAAATAAATAAATAAATAAATAAATAAATAAATAAATAAATAAATAAATAAATAAATAAATAAATAAATAAATAAATAAATAAATAAATAAATAAATAAATAAATAAATAAATAAATAAATAAATAAATAAATAAATAAATAAATAAATAAATAAATAAATAAATAAATAAATAAATAAATAAATAAATAAATAAATAAATAAATAAATAAATAAATAAATAAATAAATAAATAAATAAATAAATAAATAAATAAATCTCCGTGGCACTCTCCAGAAAATCACGCGGGGAACGAGAGAAACTCGGCTCCGGTAGTTTTTCGGGTCGCTGAATCTAAATATGCCATCGGCGAACACCCCTCGGACACCTTGTGCACCCGAACCTGGACGTGGACGTCATCCTCGAGAATTTTCCTGACAATATCGACAAAAACAATGCGAAAATCATTGGAGGGCGGTTTTTCGGCCGCTAAATCAGAATTTCACGTCCAAAAAGGCCCTCCCACCACCGGGTGCAACGGAACCTGGCTCTGAACGTCATCAGGGTGCACCAGGTGTCTCTCGTTCCCCGCGTGATTTTCTGGCGAGTGCCACGGAGATGACGTTCACAGCCAGGTTCCGTTGCACCAGGTGGTGGGAGGGTCGTTTTAGAGGCAGAAAACCCGCCCTACCCCCAATGATTTTCGCATTGTTTTTGTCGATATTGTCAGGAAAATTTTCGGGGATGTCGACCACGTCCAGGTTCTGGTGCACCAGGTGTCCGGGGGTGTTCGCTGATGGCATATTCGTATTCAGCGACCCGAAAACCCCCGGGGTCGAGTTTCTCTCGTTCACCGCGTGATTTTCTGGGGAGTGCCACGGAGATGACGTTCCTGAGCTCCAGGTGTTCGGGGGGTCAATTTGATCATAATCGTAATCAGGGACCTCGAAAACTCCAGAGTACCCGATTTGGGCTAGTTCTGACTTTTATTTACAAAGTTTTGCAATCTTTCAAAATGCGTCTCAAAAAATGCATTTTTTGAATGCATTTTTGGCTGCAACAATGCAATTTCCGGTTTATTCATTTTTTACAAATAATTTTTGGAAGCGAATGCAAAAAACCGCATTCCGATCCGACCGTGCTCAACTAATTCCGAACTTTTGGTCTTTTTAGTGCTTCATTGCTTCGACTATAAGCAGTCTTATCAAAAAAGAGTAATTCAAAATTAAAAAATAGAACGAGGTTGCATTAGATAATGAAAACAGCTTCAAAATGATGTGTCACTTAACACCCCTTGCCATTTAAGATTTTTAAAGGGGTGGTTCTGGGCGCTAAAAAAGAAGTTTGAAAATACGATAAGTATTGAGCTCCCTCTAGTTAAAATTTACCCAAAAACCTAAAAATTTGAACAAAACTCGAAATATTTGGGTGCAACTTTCAGTTGGGACACCCTGTATACCTGTACCAAGCATGAGAGAAATCTACAGGGTGGTTCTAAAGTTACGGCTTATCAAAATATTGGCCGAAATGGATGAAACACCCCGTATCTCGGGTATTAAAGGCGTTAGACCCAGGAACCAGGGTTATTTGGAATCACCTTAAGTATTTACAGTTAAGCTATGAAATACCCTGTATAGTACTTGAATACAATATTTAAATTAAAATTTTTTTTTTTTTATTTTTTCAAATATTGTTACCTTGCTACCGACCGATATAGCTACTCAATTTTTTATCGTTATTCTAATGGGATATTCTATTAATTAAATTATAATGATTGGACACTTTTAAATTCACAATTTCCCATGTTATTACTTTTCCGCCGTTCACTATATCATATAGAGGAATTTTTTTTTTGTTCCAAAACGCACAAAAAACGTCATTCGTGCAGAAAATACAAAAAAAAATTTTTTTATAGTTTTTATAAACATTAAAAGAGTTGAAAGTAATAAAAATGTAAGACAGACATGATGTAAAATAAGAAAATGTTGAATTAGTATTTTGAGTGGAAAAGTTCGTTTTAGGCTAAAACCATTTATTTTGTACAAAAAAGGAATTTTATTTCCGAAGTGCAAATTTAGTTTTTTAATTTAATTTATTATGGTCATTCCGCCCCCTATTTACGGCTTTGGTTAAAAAATTACTGTGATAAAGTTAAACATAAAAAAAGTTCATTAACGAACCTATTTCAAAGTTTTCAGTTCTGTATTAAAAATAAAACTACATCTAGATTTTTTTAATGAATCCGGCTTTTTCGCTTCGTCAGCTCAACCGCTACGTAGCGATAACGTTCAAACGGGCAAAAATTCCAAGTCTATTATTCTTCTCAATTAGTGTATCCATATTATTGCAGATGTGTCTACCTACAACGTTTGCAACTTCAAAATCTGCAAAAAGGATGGAAAATGTCGGGAAAATCGTAAAAAGGTAAGATAAAATAATTCAATTTTTAAAATACGTGCCAAAATTTGTTTTTTATAAAAATACACAGAAAATTGTTTTCGGAAAAATAGAACTCGAACTCGAACTTAAGAAGCATAAATAAATAAATAAACAGATTTTTTGACTATTTGTCTATTCTTTTTTACACAAATATTAATTCAAGACAACTTTTCTCCAGTCGATTCCTTAAGCTAGCACATCTTCCTAGATGTAGTCGAACTCGTAGTAGATCTTCTATCGTTAACTCATATTTTCCAAATATATCACCCTATATTTTACAACGTCATTACATGGCATTTTTTAAGAGCTTTTTGCTGATATAGGGTTTGTAGGGTCTACTTTGTAAAATTTGCGAGATTTATTGCAAAATAAGAAATGCTGACGTGAAATTTGACACATCCGTGTACTTTCAATAATTGTACGCGTCTAATTATTAATCAATGCTTGTTAGAGTTCGGGACTCATTTACTAGAAGACTAGCAGTTTGTGTGGAACATGATGGTGACCTATTCGAGCATTTGTTATGAGTCAAAAATGTTTCCTATTAATCATTCTTTCATGTTCTTGTAAATATTACTGAAATTGTTTACTTTGTAATATATTTCTCTTTTTATTACAACTTCCTCTTGTTGAAACATATTCTTTTCAGAATTGTATGAATCTGTCAAATTTTACGACAGCGGCCTACTGGATTCCTGTTTTTCTCGAATAAACCATTTCTTATTTGCAATAAATCTCGCAAGTTTTACAAAATAAACCCCACAAACCCGATATCAGCAAAAAGCTCTTAAAAAATACATTACAATGATGTAATAATAATATAGGGTGATGCAGACGAGTTATTCCTATTTCTAATATGTCATTTTCAAAAAATCGTAGTAGGCGGTAAAACATTGACTCTACATCTCAGAATATGCTAAAGCTTAAGGAATCGACTGGAGAAAATTTGAGTAAGTTATCTTGAATAGTTATAAATTTTTTATGAATCTATGCACGAGGCTATTTTAACACATAAATTGACATAAGTAAAAAATTATTGCAGATAATTTTTTACTAACTATTGTAACCAATCAAATTACTTAATTTAGAGTCATGTGTCAAATTTCATCCAATCAGCTATGGATTACAGCGATAACACCCTACATGTGGTGTTTTCAGTTTGGTGTTTTCAGCAAGTCAAGTTTTTGATTAAAAATTAATTAAACGTCAAACTGACAACTAGTTTAAAAATGTTTAAATCTACAAAGTAAAAAATTATCTTATCGAATACCCCTCGGGCCTTGATAAATCCTCAAAATTTTGTCATAGAGAATCCTTCAAGCGTGTTGCTTAAGGATAATAGCCCTCGGCCTTCGGCCTCGGGCCATTATCAAGCAACACGCTTTCAGCATTCTCTATGACAAAATTATCTCGGTATTATCAAGGCCCTAGGGGTATTACTACTGATAAGTCTAAGAAATCCGGATGCGTTATATCGACAATTTAATGGCGAATCAAAAAATGTAACAAAAATGGGGGGTTGCCATTTAATAAAAAAGAACTTAGTTGTGTATCTTATTTTGGGACATCCTGTATATAAATAGACATATTTTTAGAATGTGCCTCATTGTCCGACCGACGATTCTAAAATTGCGTCATTTATTCTTAAAGGGAATACGAAAAAAAGTTTCGTTTAAACATCAAAAGGATTTTGTTATCATTTTTATCTGAATTCGAAAATATTTTACAGTAACTTCTATATTTTCGCTATTGATTGGCCGCTCCACTTTCATTACCTCCGGAGTTAATCCAAGAAAAAATTAAAAGGATCTTATTTATTTAATATTTGAAAAGATCCTTTTCATCTGGTAGTTGATTTTTTAATAAAATCGGAAATATCCTAATTACCAACGATGTTTCTTTTTTATTAGCTTTAATTTCTCGATATTTAACTTCAATGAGGTTTAATTTGGTTGAAATAACAATTTCGAATAATTAAATATCCGAAAAAGTCGACAGTATCTTATAAGAGGAGATTCATCATGTTTAATTAATTTTTAACAACATTTAAATAGTCTGCTCTGCTAGGTTCATCTAAAGCTAGCAGAACATGCGTTTTTCTTAAGAAAAAAAGGAACAATACATTTTTAATTAGGACTTTAAATTAGCACTAAATTAGTTAACTTATTTTTTACATCATGTTTCATTAATTTTTTACAACATCTAAATAGTCTGCTCTGCTAGGTTCATCTAAATCTAGCAGAACATGCGTTTTTCTTAAGAAAACAAGGAGCAATACATTTTTAATTAGGACTTTAAATTAGCACTAAATTAGTTAACTTATTTTTTACATCATGGTTCATTAATTTTTAACAACATCTAAATAGTCTGCTCTGCTGGGTTCATCTAAATCTAGCAGAACATGCGTTTTTCTTGAGAAAAAAGGGAGCAATACATTTTTAATTAGGGCACTAAATTAGCACTTAATTATTTAACTTATTTACATCATGTTTCATTAATTTTTAACAACATTTAAATAGTCTGCTCTGCTAGGTTTATCTGTAGCAAGTTCATGTGTCATTTCGCGTTGCATAAACTCTGATTGGTAGGCTAAAGTAAAGTGAACCTTGAGTCAGCCTGAACCTATAATTGTGGCGGTTTAACTCATAGTCAGTGGTAAACTGGTATATATTGTTATGGTTTAAAAAAAATGAGACAAAATTAGGAAAAGTGTACGTTAAATGAATTAAAAAAAATTATATGAAAAGGACTTAAAAAAAAGGAGATGTTTGTTTATGTTGATTATATAGTTTCGAGTATTGAAATGTCAGATATGAAAATTATAAAAATAAAGAATATTAATTTTAAAAAAACTCATTTTCACTATCATTACAACTGGCGCAACAACGTGAGGCTAAAATTGATAAAATTGAGTTAACCCAAAAGAGAGAAGAAGAGAATAATGGAATAATGATGGTCTTAATGGAATTAAGAAGACTATGGGAGGAAGACAAGATAAAGAAGATTTGGGGAAAATGATGAAAAGTATGGAAGAAAATATTAAAAAAAATATGGCTAAGAAAATGGAAGATAGTCTAGAAAAAAGGGCTAAGAAAATAGAAAACAAAGGACCCCGCAGTTTTTGATAGGAAAATGGCTTTCGGTGGATTTCTCTTAAACTTCGGAAATTTATTCTTCACGGGCCCAACTCAATCCTATGTACAGATTTCGAGCTAGCGCGAGTTTAAAATGATTAGGGGGAACTCGATATATGGGCATTTATCGGCAAGTTAGGCTTTCACCTCTTTACGTTTATGGTTTATATGATGGATATATGTCATACACACCCAGATACACACACACACGCACACATTTAGCGTCTTTTAGAAGATTTTATTTTGATTTCTAAACTATTTTTTAAGAATTTTTTTTTTATTGACATAACATTTTTATTTTTTCAATCACTTTTTTGTTACCATGAATACAGCTAGACTATGTCCGACATGGGCGTTTCATTAACAGGGTTAAACACAGTCGGACGGACACCTTGAAATAAATACAAAACTAAATGTTCAATGGTCCTTTTTTGTTGATAATATAATCTCACCAGATTCAATTTCACAGTTCACAGTTCAATGCAGAATGCTGACATTTATTTTTCATATATGTGTAACTTTTTGAAGTTTGGGAGGGGGGTATGACGGGTTAAGGGGTGTGGGGTATGAAGGGATATAAAAATGAGTTGGAAAATTTCAAAATGCCAATCCTCATAATCTACACAAAAAACTGCTAAAAAAATACTAAGCTTTAAGACAAAACGCAAAAGAACAATGATGAAGACACAATTTTTTTACACATAAATACTTTTCTGAAGTCACTAGAAGGTTGGATAGGTTGCCAGCTTTGTGAACATTGGGGTAACAATGTTTGTGCCGGTGTGGATGATGAAGACGCCGAAGAAATTCACATTTGTTCGTTGTGAAAAAAATTAGCTTTCACAATCATACCCCATGGTTCGGGGTAAGATGGTTTTTCACATGTTCCTTTTTAATAATTCATGTTAGAAAGATCCGTCAACAAGATTATTAGATTGAAGGTGGGCCGCGATTGATAGATGTCTAGATTATAGAACATAGAGCTAAATACATGTTACTTTAATAGGGGAACTATGAAAATGAGCTGAAATAAGCATCGTTGTTATTTGGCTGATGGCAAGATGGTTTTTCGTATGTTCCTTTTTAATCCTTCATTTTAAACAAATATGACGAGTTGATCTCCCAAAGACTACGCCAAATTGTAGTTAGATTAATAACACATGTGCTATAAATAAATAAGAATAATAAACATAATGATTATGCTGCATTTTTGCTCTATGCGAGTCGTGGAACCCTTGTAGGAGTATAAAAGAGTAGGGTTTAGATGAGATAACGACAAGTGACGCTTGTGCTGGACATATTAATTGTTAAGCGTTCTCTTACAAAAAATATTTCTCCATTGAACATTTATTTAGTTTTTTAATTTATTTCAAGGTGACTGGCTGTGTTTAACCCTGTTAATGAAACGCCCATGTCGGACATAGTCATGGTAACAAAAAACTGATTGAAAAATGAAAAATGTAATGTCAATAAAAAATAAATTCTTAAGTAATAGTTTAGAAATCAAAATAAAATCTTCTAAAAGACGCTAAATGTGTGCGTGTGTGTGTCTCTGGGTGTGTATGTCATATATCCATCATATATACCATAAACGTAAAGAGGTGAACGCCTAACTTGCCGATAAATGCCCATATATCGAATTCCCCCTAATCATTTTAAACTCGCGCTAGCTCGAAATCTGTACATAGGATTGAGTTGGGCCCGTGAACACTTTTGATAGGGATGGGATGAAGAATAAATTTCCGATGTTTGAGAGAAATCCACCGAAAGCCATTTTCCTATCAAAAACTGCGGGGTCCTTTGATGGAATAAATAAAAGACAAAATATAATAGAACAGAAGATAACAGTACAAGAAACAAAGTCAGAACACAGAAAAGGGAATTAAAAGAATAAAAAGAAGTGTAATAACAAATAATAATAATATAATAATATTGGAGAAAAACATGGAAGACAAACTAAAAGAAAATATGGAAATAGCTGAAGAAGAAAACCTAAAAACAAGAAGAGAAAGAAAAATATAGAAGATATTATTAAAAGAAATGAAAATAATTTTAAGATATTGAAGACCAAATAATGGAAGGATTCATACTACAAGAAGAAGTGAGTTATCTAGAAAACAATTCAATAAGAGTAAGAATAAATAATGTAGAAAAAGACAATTAGCAAGCAGAAGTGAGGAACCAAGATATAAGGTATAATATGTAACATTGAACCATCAATGAAATTTGAAGATGTGAAAAAATTTCACCCGAAAATATTTACAAAAATCATAACACAAAAAATTAAAACAAATTAATGGAAATTAAAATTAAAGAATCAAAATATTTTTCGGAATAATTCTAGTAATGGTTACATAAGTAAAATTAATAATAAAAATTTGATCATAATAACAATGTTAATAAAAATGAGCAACTGTAATAATGACATAATATTAAATTAAATAATTATAAAGTAATAATAAATTTGGTATTTATTAATTATTTGAACAAATAATTAAATGAATACAAATTTGGGGGAAATTCTTGTGGTTTAAAAAAATGAGACAAAATTAGGGAAAGTGTATAAGTGTATGTTAAATGAATTAAAAAGAATTATGTGAAAAGGACTTAAAAAAGTGATGGTTGTTAGGAGATGTTTGTTTATGTCGATTAGATAGTTTTGAGTATTGAAATGTCAAATATGAAAATTATAAAAATAAAGAATATTAACTAAAGGTAAAAACCTCATTACAATATATATCATAACGTCAAATTATTGACAATTTTTTTAGTGCATATGAATGCAGATTTTAAATGCGTTTTGTAATACGTAAAAATGGAGCGGTTAACAGAAGATGGGGATTTCATGAACCTTGTGAATATTGTCCGAAACGATGTTAGAAAAAAAAGAGTGTTTCGCAGGCGAATAGTTGCATCGTTATCTGTTTTTTATTTTCTACCACTGTTTCATACTTTTTAATCAATGAAATCAACAGTGACTGTTCTTGACCACTAAAATTTGTTGTTCATTTATTCATTTTAAATTAAACTGTGGCTGGACAACCTTTGCTAGCAGCACAACACCAATCAGCTTCGTACACCATTATAGCAGTCCAAAACCATACAACACCGTCAAAATTAAAATTCCAACGCAAGACTACTTACCATCCCTCTCAAATTAAAACGAAATGTGTACTTACTTTACTTGACAAGTGTCAGAACGCTTCAGTGAGTGACTTTTTCTACCAACTTAATTTAACTATGGTTCTATTGACTATCGTTGATCGTTGTTTATGCAACGCAATCGGAATTGAACGATTGATAAAATTTGAACTTAAGTCAACTAACTGAACCGGTAGTTAACTTAGTTTTACGCAACTGGCCCTAAATCTTTATAGTATATTACGTAACGAGTGTTGTAAAAAGCATATTACGCACGAATGGAAAAATTGAGCACGTACTATACTTTACCTACGGCCATATACAGTGTGCCAAAAAGTCTGGACTTATGACAGTGTACTTAATTTCTTCAAATGGGATACCCTGTATTTTATTGCATCTTCAGATGTTTTGCTTAATTTTACGTATAAACTGTGCGTTTTGTTTACCACAACCGTGCAATTTGTTTACGTGCGTAATGAGTTATATACTGAGGCTGTGTTTTCTATAGTGGCCATAGGTACTAGTATATTACGTAACAAGTGTTGTAAGTAGCATATTACGCACGAACGGAAAAATTAATTCCATGAGTGCGTAGCTGATTTGCATTTCTGTCAAACTTTTTTATAATGTATATTGCCTAAATTGATTAAATGGGCATTATTATTATTATTATTATTAATGTTTTAAATAAAACTGTAGATAAATTAGTGTATCTGATTATTGTAATGTCTTAATAAATATTCTAAGACAATAATCATTCAAAAATTAAGGGTTTAAAACTTATAGGTATATCGACTTTTTGTATAAAAATCATACGGCGTGCGTTATGTATTACCATAACACACGCGTTTGTTATCCGTTGCTTACTGGTGTTTTTGACCGTACAATATTTGACATTTACAGAGCAAGGCGTAGATAAAAACAATAATACACATTAGAATATAAAATAATGGTATTACAAAAAGTACATATACAAAAAACAGCACACAATGAAAAAAAACCACTCGTACTAAGTCACAGGAAAAACCTAATGAGCAATTTTTCAATTTCTGCCAACCCTCTTAAACGTTACCATATGAGAATCAAGGATGTGAGATGGTTAGAAACAGCACCGTGAAAAACCTTTCAAAAGTATCGAAGAAAATGGCGTGCCGATTATTCCGGCAAAATTCTAGTGACGAAGGTATAAAGGAAACGGTAATGGAGTGTCAAGGAATACAAATAATGGTAAATTGATGGAAAATTCGGAGAATTCTGCTTACTTATTACGGTCACGTTAAACGTGGGGCGGTTCACCTGTATTAAACGAACGAGCAATATAAGCATTGACGAAAGAGAAAGGAAATAATCGAAAATTTCTATATTTATAGTTAGCGATAACCCGTATAACTCAAGAAAATGTCGACATAAAAAAGTAATATATAAAGGGATAATATACTTTCGCGAAGTCGTCGATAGTGGAATCAATCAAAAATCCTTTCGTACAAACTCGGTGCGTTATTTTTTCTTTGCTGAAAATATATAATAAAAATAGTAATGCTATAGCTTCAGAAGTACCAAACTTTAAAATAAATTACTTCTCTAGAAGTATATAAAAATTAAGTATAAGTACTGTAGGTACTTTGTATTCTTAGGAGTAATAGCAATTGCATGTACTTCTTAAAAAAATAATAAAAGTTTCAATTCAGATTAACTGAATTTACAAAGAATTATAAAAATCAATATGCTAAACGACGCAACATTCTATTAGTTAATCGGAGTGGGAGTAGTCTCTTCTTTTTTATCTTTTTCGTCCTCTGTAACACGCATAACATTGCCTTTTTCTTCTATCAAATCTTCTTCTTTTCTGATATCTGTTGAACTGTCAACCAGGGCTGTATATTTACTTGACACATTATAAAAAAATTATTACAGAAATGTATAAAACTGATATTCTATAAAGGACTATGCTTCTATCTTATGGAAAATAAAAGACCAGTCAAATGCGGATATTTTGATACGAACAGATTCGTCTTGCGCCAAAGTGATAATTTAATTAATAAACCCAAAAAATCAGTTCATTTATCAGAAATTTTTCATTCGATATAGGTACAATTCTAGCCACCTGCTGTGCTAAAACAGAGTCGGACTTGAGATATATTGATCAGCATTCTGTATAAATGTCATTAAACAACAAACCTGGCAGCTGATAAAAGAACTAATAAGTTTTTACTGTATCCATACAAATTACCAATTTGAAGAAATAGTCGCTTCTGCGCGTTACAAGTGTGCATTTGTGCCGTGAGGTGTATTTAATTTAGTTGTTTTAAAGTAAAGTATTTGAAAACTAAGAAAACGCAGTAAACATAGAGTTCGTCCTAGAGGATTTCGGCGTTGTGAGAAATTAATCGATCTTCCTTAAAAATACCAAAATCATCTAATTTTCAATCATTACGTCAGTCTTATTGCTTGCACAAAGGTTATCATCTTTTAAAACCCATATTAGTAGTTGCTTCAGATGGATATATTTTAGATGTCCGCGGACATTATTTTTCAGATTCTCGGAGTAGCGATGCTTCAATATTGCAGCATAACTTCGCTAATCAAGAAAGTCAAGATGCGGACCAATTAAATACTTGGTTACAACCAGGCGATATTATAATTGTTGATGGGGGTTATCGTGATGCAGTACATTTTCTTGACTATTTCACTCATCTTCGAATTTTCACAAAATCTGACCAATCACAAACCAAAGACAGCTGGTATTATCACGATAATACCAGCTGTCTTTCAATCCTGATTGGTCTATCAGCGTGGTATTTTCACGGCGTAACCATGGATACGAATTGCAAAACAAAATTTGACATTTTGAAAAAAAATAATTACAGCTACAGACGTCAAAATGAGACCTTTTACTTTGTATAATTACAGCTACAGACGTCAAAATGAGACCTTTTACTTTGTTTGTGAAATAGTCTAATAAAATTCCACTCGTGATTGAATTCATCTCATAAGTCTGTCTCTTATTTCATAACTCAACTGAGTTGCTTGAAGAAAACACCACTCGTCCTGCGGACTCGTGGTGTTTTTAAGCAACTCAGTTTCGTTATATTTACCAACATAAATATTTCTCTGAATTATTGAAAAACCGGGCCAAAGTTTGTTTTTGCTCGATATTTTGACCCTCCTATAAATTTATTCATATTTTTTTTTTACAAGACCAATTTGACCGAATTCTTTTGGATAATGGGGCTTTGCAAGGTGTTAAATATATTCAGAAAGATTCAATAAATTATTTTTGTGTATTTTCATAAACAACATGTTTTTTAGGGCGTTTTTTTTTTTGATTTCCGGAGTTTTCGAAAATGTGCGGCTCTATCGGGAATTAATAGATAATCAAGGACCATATCGGTTTTCAACGCACATCATTAGAAAGCTTAGCTTGTTCCCTTGTCGATGGTATTTTTATTTTTTTTTCATATTTTTCCGTTTCCTGGAAAATTGAGAAAATTATCACCCCTATGAAAAATAGACATTTTTATTTGAGGATTATTTTCTTTTCGTGCTAAAATTTTTTGGGGTTACGAATTGTACTAAATAAAAGATCATATTCTTGACCTTTTCAGTATTTTTAAGTGCACGAGAAGAAACTCTGCCTTCAAACTTTCTCAAATTGGATTTTTTTACAATAAATTTATTAATCAAGTACAAAAAGTGAAAAAAAGTTTGGTTATCTTTTGTCTTCAGACAAAAACGGGAGGATATTCGAGTTTTGGGAGGATATTCAAATTTTTCGTTTTCACAATAATTTTGCGAATCATTATTATTAAAAATTGCGAATTTTTGAAACGCCGTTTTTGCAAAAAATATAAGTGTAGCGAAAATCATAGGGACAACTTTTGTAGGTAATGAACTGCTCTTCAATTTATGTCTAAACAAAAATGCTCTAAGGGTCATATTGAACAACAGCATATTAATAAAAATTGACGGACAGACTTGATGCCCAGGTTTGGGCTTTTTCTGGCGTTAATTTACTGTACTACAAATTGTTCGGTATCTGAATTCGATGTGTGTGTATTTGTGTGTATGCATGTGTGTTTATTCTTTGTCTTCGTGAATTTTAAAATTCTGACTTCAGATTTTGATAGAGCATCAAAAAGTAAGCTTAGGGTTTGATGTACCACTTAATAATAATAATAATAATAATGTCTTTATTAAATAAATTAATGTATTACACATTTGTACCAAGAAGGCGAAGTTTAGCTGAAGATACTCTTTAACTCTTAACCTTTTTGGTTTACAGAGAGGGAAAAAGAAAAAAAAAAAAATAGTTTGGAATAGACAAACATTACATCACAAAAATTAACATAGATGTCAGGCAATAGAATTTAAATCAAGAATATAAATTATATGAAGAGTTCAAAAATTATTTATTGTCTACAAAGGAGAATGTTTTTAACAGTATGACGAAAATTGTTTGCCGAAGAAAGAGCCATAATATGTTGATACGAATTATAAAATTTAACTAAATTTTAGGTGAAAGATCGTTCAAACAGAGCAGTAGAATGGTGTGGCATAGTAAGAGTATTAAATCGAATATTAAAACTGTGAACAGAATTTCTAAAAATTATTTTTTCAAACAGAATATCTGGTCACCGAGCTTCGCTCTTAATATTCAAATCTACATTTTTAAGCAGCCCAATGAGTATATAATTTAAGTATATTTATAACATGACAAATTATTAATTAATTCGCGAAAATCACGGAGTGGGCGACATCTACTTGAACTACTGAAAGGGAGATAAATAAAAAGTTGATTGGCGATTGGCTTGAAAGTAGGCGGGAAAATTAAAAAAGCTGTCAGTGTT
The DNA here is from genome assembly GCA_949320105.2 of Crepidodera aurea. Taxonomy (NCBI): domain Eukaryota; kingdom Metazoa; phylum Arthropoda; class Insecta; order Coleoptera; family Chrysomelidae; genus Crepidodera; species Crepidodera aurea. The sequence goes on along the minus strand of OX439473.1, from coordinate 89,443,206 downwards.
AATTTTCAATTGGCTGCAGCTGTTGTTGACGTTTATCAACTGCTTGTCACAGAGGTTAGTTAAATGCATTAAAGTTGCCTAGTTTCTGGGGATTTCACCCTTTTAGAGGGAAACATCTACTGACGCTTGATCTTCGCGAATAGTCACGGCGGACAGGCCCCGTTTCCGGGACGGACAACAGCAGCGTGTAGGGCACAGGTCCCGTCAACAGAAGATCGCTCAGCTCACTCTATTTATCACTATATAAGAAAAACTCTATGTTCAATTGATTTTATTATTTATTGATCTGCAGTGAAGGAAAATTATAGGTCTGATATTCATACTTAGGTAAAAACCTCCACAAAAACCTGTGACCAGACTCTCGACGTGTGGCAGATATTGATATCATATTTTGTCAAAAATTTTCAGTTACAAAAATAGTTCATTCGTACATTACATTACAATTTGTTCTTGGAAAATACAAAGTCACAATCAACCTTAAAATGTACTATGAAAATAGAGAATTTTAAATGTCTCTTTAAAGTTTCTTGTAAAATAAAAAATTGAAATCTATGTTAATAGTACACGTGTACAAGCATTCATTCTTTTTCTCTCTCTCTCTCTCTCTCTCTATGATAATGAAAACTTAAATATTAAAACTGTCCGCATAATAAAATAGTAGCCGTAAGGGGTAGTCTCACACTATCGAGGAAGGGAAGAACCTTTACCCGATGTGCATAAAGCATTTCCACCCGCCAAAAAAAAAAGATTAGCTTTAGGTTAGATCCATGTAATAAATAAAGAAAAGTATGATACGTGTGACATTTTGACATTTGTTACATTCTGACAGGTGTCATATTTTGACATTTGTTCATTTTGACAGTTGTTACATTCTGACACGTATCACATTTTAACAGTTGTCACGTTTTTACAGGTGTCACATTTTGACAAGTGTCAATTTTAACAGTGTTACTCAACGTTCCTATAAATATTTACCTAAACACATGATTTCTGAAATTGAATTGCCAACGTTGTATTTTCAACTTTGAATTTATGAGATGGCTGTCATTTGACAAGCAAATTATTTATGTCCGTCAAATGAACCTTTCCTTTTTTATATAAAGCGGCAAATTTAAACTTGAATTCTTTCAGATTCAAGAGGTAGAAATTTTATTTTTACCTCATCCTTCAATGCTTATTTGTAGTTAAAATTTAAATTTTAATACATCTAATCGGCCTAATATAGTTTTTGTCTAGATAAACCTGTTCTTTTGACAGATAAGTCAGACTTTATTTATTCATAGCCGTATCGTATGTATTTTAATTGATTCAGAATTTTGTATTAATATATATTTCAAAATGGTTTCATTCTAAAAATATTATCAGTCCTCCTAATTCCTTGAAGGCAGAATTATTAGTAATAGCAAGGCAACATAAAAACAAATTCAAAAAATATATTATAGATGAGATGGCCAGAGAAAAAGGAATTAAAATTCTCAGATTGCCTCCGAACCACGCAGAGTTAAATTCCATTGAACTGATCTGGTCTCAATTATTAAAAGGTTATGTTTCTCAAAACAATAAAACATTTAAATTTCCTGATGTGCGAAATTTGTTTTTGAAGGCAGTTTCAGATGTAAATAGAGAACATTGGGGAAAATGCATTGGTCATGTTAAAAATGTGGAAAATTCATTTAAGAAAGTGGATATATCAATGGATAATTTAATAGAACCTATAATAATAAACCTCAGAAAAGACAATTATAGTGATACCAGTAGTTTTAGTGAAGACAGTGACTTTTAAAGATAGTTCTTGAACTAACTTTTTTTTTAATCTTTGAGTTTAGGTAAGTACTGAAGCGTTACTTTTAATGCCAAGAGGTTAAAAAAAGTTTAATCCCAACATATAATCCTCCTTGTTATTTATTGGTTAAATTTAATTCGTTCAATGTTAAAGTGTCAGATGCATAAAGTTTATTTTTATTTTTTGTAAATAATATAACTTCAAAATTTAATCTACGAAGTGCGTATATATATTTTATATGCTGAGACCTTATTTATATTATAGAAACTTATTTTTCAAAGTACGCCTATGGAATGTGACGTTATATCCCCACTTTTACTGTACTCATCTCTCCTTTATAGTATATATTACTATAGAAACAAGTTATTATTATGTGCCGTTGCTAGGAAATAAAACTAAAAGCTTAACTTTTCTTGTAAATATCTCGGAAGATCGAATTTTCACAGACATGAGACCTACATTTTTTGCCTATTTAGATAGGAATTAGTCTACCCTGAAAGTTTCATTGAATTCTGACGAGTGGATTTCGAGATCCTCTGGACACACACACACATACATACATACATACATACATACATACAAACCTTGCTCGTTTAATAGTATTTGATATGCAGGAATTTTATTTTTAAATAAACGGTAAAAAAAAATTAGAAAATGTAGCTGAAATAAATTATTAACTATTAACCACTCAAGCTCATTAATTTTAAAAGATATGTGATCATATTTTTTCAGATTAAAAATAAACGTACAACAAGTGTTTTGTACACGCTGTAACTGGTTTTGTGAAATTTTATCAACTATGATGCAGTAATTTAAAATTGAGAGAACCACTTCGGGAACTCCTTCAAAATGGGGCCCAAAATATGAAAATTTTGAAGTTTAAAATGACATTGAAATTAAAGTAGACGCATAGTGAACGACTATTTTGGTAAAAATGAGTAGATTGTGGCTGTGGTGATTAGAATGAGAACTGAGAACTGTCAATCTAAAATTTTATTAATAATGTCATTAAAATTTGTTCGGTTTATGGCAATCCTAGAAGAGTATTCTCTGCAAATATTTTATGCAATTTCGTCAACTAGGATCGAGTTTAATGAAACAGAAACTCATATTATCTTTTTTTTCTCTATACGACCCTATTTTTTGTCATCACTTTATACCTATTGATTGGACTAAATACCGCGAACGTGAGCCCAACTTTAGTGGTTGTCTTTGTATTACTTTTGTTTTTCTTTGACAAGTACACACTTTATATATACTATACAATACAATTACATAAATAAATAGTTCGTTTGAAGATTCAAGCATTCTTCTAGAAGCGTTAAAAGTTCGATAACTTTTTTCCAGAACTTGCCTTTTACGCCTCTCTGAAGATAGATAACGACGAGTTTATCGCAAGTACTTAAAAAGTTCTAGTTCTTAATTCTGATTGGTAGAAAACTTCGCAATTACCACACGGTCTTTACCCTTCGAAGTATGCTAGTAATTAAACTTTCAAGAAACAAGAAAATTTCCCATCAAAACTTTGCAATTTGACGATTCATTTAATTTTAGTGTTTTCCTAGAAAATAAACTACCTACCTACTAGAATTAATTCAACGAAAGTTTGGTAATTTTCTTGATGGTTAAATTTTCGTGTACAAAATTGTTCGTGTAGAAAAATGTCACCCCAAGTGGAAATTTTCAATTTAAATTTTAATATTGACGAGATTGCCCTCTCGAGACTTGGATAAAAAAAAAGCGATAACCTCGTGAATAACCTCATACATCCTTTTAAAATTGATATAGTGAGAGAGCTAAGACGTCTCATCCTAACTCAATTTGGTTTTTATTTTACGCACAATGGGTGCAAAATACAAATCAATTTCATGCCATATAAAATAGCCTTATATAGAAATAAGAGAAAATAATGGCTAACTGCGATTTTTTTTCATATCTTTGGAGATATGTGAAACTAAAATTGAAAAAGTAAAGTCACAAACTTTTCAGACGAAAATGCTTATAAATAGTCAAATAAGGCACAAATCATTTTTATATAAGAAAGTTATGGACGAGCTAATGTCAATTATTTTGAAAAAAAAAACAATCTTGGCCAACTTTTTAGTTAAAATTATCCTATGTAATGCGACAAACACGTAAATACGGGTAATTAAAAGAAAACTGAAGAATCTGAAATCGCAATGGGAAAAAAGCCAATAAAAAAGTGAATGAACGAAAATTTAAATAATCAGATATACAAAAATGATCCATAAGTAATGGCCCAAATATTAATATCCATATGTACAGGGTGAGTCAAGCTGAACGCCTCGGACCAAATGGTATTTCTTTTTTCAGTGAACGGTCTGGGGAAGTATATGTATGTCGATCTGAACTACATTTTAAAAATAATCACTTTTATACAAGGTATTTGAAAAGAGCGTAACATATCAAAGTTATATTTTCTTGCATTTTTGTCTCCGTTTGTCAGATATTCAACGTTTTCTCAAAATGTAATGTTGTCAAAGATCCTAAAACTATCAGAAAAGATAAGAAAAATCGAAACAAATCGAATTGTGTTTTGATTGTTTTCTTGGTTCTTGATTTTTGGCACCTGGGGCAGAAGATTTTATGGTAAATTATATATAGGGTGGTCCTTAAGTAATTGTACAAAGAAGTACGGTAGATTCCTTACTTTAAAATATTACGATTTGAACCAACTTGCTCTAATAAAAGGTTGCTGATAAGGAATGTCCAGGGTGTTAGGTTAAATTTTAAAATTTATTTTTTGCAATAACTTTAGCGTTTTTGGATATGTATACATAAAAATTTGGAACTGGGGGTTTTTGGGAAAGAGAAATCATAATCTGGTAGCTAGTTAGGCCACATTTGTGGCGTAAATGTGCGATAAACTTTTTTGCTCTTTATGTTAGCGCTATTTTTGTAAAAGAATATTAAATCCACGTTATTTTAGTAGAAAAAAGATAATCGCATTTTAGAGATTAGTTGCATGATTACACTGGTCGGCAAATTTTTTTTCTGGCCTTGACACCATTCTTCCTGATTCTTATGTAAATATCTGGTCACCGAGCTTCGCTCTTAATATTCAAATCTACATTTTTAAGCAGCCCAATAAGTATATAATTTAAGTATATTTATAACATGACAAATTATTAATTAATTCGCGAAAATCACGGAGTGGGCGACATCTACTTGAACTACTGATAGGGAGATAAATAAAAAGTTGATTGGCGATTGGCTTGAAAGTAGGCGGGAAAATTAAAAAAGCTGTCAGTGTTAACTTTCAATTGGCTGCAGCTGATGTTGACGTTTATTAACTGCTTGTCACAGAGGTTAGTTAAATGCATTTCACCCTTTTAGGGCAACATCTACTGACGCTTGAGCTTCGCGAATTGTCACGGTGGACAGATCCCGTTTCCGGGACGGGCAACAGCAGCGTGTAGGGCACACGTCCCGTCAACAGAAGATCGCTCAGCTCACTCTATTTATCACTATATAAGAAAAACTCTATGTTCAATTGATTTTATTATTTATTGATCTGCAGTGAAGGAAAATTATAGGTCTGATATTCATACTTGGGTAAAAACCTCCACAAAAACCTGTGACCAGACTCTCGACGTGTGGCAGATATTGATATCATATTTTTTCAAAAATTTTCAGTTACAAAAATAGTTCATTGGTACATTACATTACAATTTGCTCTTGGAAAATACAAAGTCACAATCAACCTTAAAATGTACTATGAAAATAGAGAATTTTAAATGTCTCTTTAAAGTTTCTTGTAAAATAAAAAATTGAAATCTATGTTAATAGTACACGTGTACAAGCATTCGCTCTTTCTCTCTCTCTCTCTCTCTCTCTCTCTCTCTCTCTCTCTCTATGATAATGAAAAGTTAAATATTAAAACTGTCCGTATAATAAAATAGTAGCCGTAAGGGGTAGTCTCAGACTATCGGGGAAGAGAAGAACCTTTACCCGATGTGCACAAAGCATTTCCACCCGCCAAAAAAAAAAACAGATTAGCTTTAGAGCTTTAGGTTAGGTTAGATCTTTGTAATAAATAAAAAAAAGTACGATACATGTGACATTTTGACATTTGTTACATTCTGACAGGTGTCATATTTTGACATTTGTTCATTTTGAGATTTGTTCATTTTGACAGTTGTTACATTCTGACACGTATCACAGTTTAACAGTTGTCACGTTTTTACAGGTGTCACATTTTGACAAGTGTCCATTTTAACAGTGTTACTCAACGTTCCTATAAATATTTACCTAAACCCATGATTTCTGCAATTGAATTGGCAACGTTGTATTTTCAACTTTGAATTTATGAGATGGCTGTCTTTTATCACTTTTCCATAACTTGGAGGAATGAAAAAAAACCAGTGGGTGATGGGGAGAAAACTGAGGTCATATTCGGATTCAGAAGGTCATGCAGCTGATCCCTAAAATGCGATTATCTCGTAAACCGTTAAGTTTTAAGGTTAATAACAAGTATGCTTTTTTTTACTAAAATAACGTAGATTTAATATTATTTTATAAAAGTTTATCACACATTTATGCCACAAATGAGGCGCAACTACCGCCCTCTACAAATTACATTGAAGTAGGTACCAGATTCTGATTTCTCGTGCCCAGTTCCAAATTTTTTATGTATACATATCCAAAAACGCTAAAGTTATTGCCAAAAATAAATCTTAAAATTTAACCATTAACACCCTGTATATTCCTTATTAGCAACATTTTATTAGAACAAGTTGACTGAAATCGTAATATTTTAAAGGAGTCTACCATACTTCTATGTACAATTACTTAAGGACCACCCCTGTATACATAAGAAAGGGATACGATACAAATAAGGTTTTTTACTCCACCATGGACCGATGGACCGTGGAGGTATTCCGATAAGGAAAGGTGGGTCGCCAACTAAGAAAGGTTGCAAAAAAAAGTCCAAACAAATATATTTTTTTGCGTTCATTCATCGTTATTTAGCCTGAAAAACACGAAAAAATGTTTTTTACGGAATTTTGTCTGTGCGTGGTCGTCGGCAAATTTTCTTGTTAGCACGATAACTCGATTAATACGTATGGAACCGATCGGGTCGAGACAGATCCTGATTGGGGCTGATACCTATTGATTTTGGGGCAGGTCATGTATGTCTTACCCCCTCTAACCAAAAAATTGGAAAAAAAATTTGAACATTTTTTTCTGCTCCAAAATGCACAAAAAAGACGTGATTCGTGCAGAAAATACAAAAAAAAAACAAAAAAAAATTTTATAATTTTTATAAAAATTAATAGAGCCAAAAGTAATAAAAATGTAAGACAGGCATGATGTAAAATAAGAAAATGTTGTTTTAGGCTAAAACCATTTATTTTATAACTTTGTAGGTAAAAACGAACTTACTGAAATTGAAATTATCATATTTTCTTACACTTTGTCAAACTAACATGTTACCAAAAATTGAAAAAGCCGAAGGAGTAAGAGGATTTACTCAAAGCAAACCGTTTGATTGTCTTTATATTTTTTCAAAAAAGTTTGAATAAATGTTGTGATAAACAAAATTTTAGTAAACATGTCAAAATTAGTTAGGTCCATTTTTTGTATTCAAAAATGTAGTTATATCAAAATATCCACCAGTTATAATCCGACGCAAAAAACCTTTTCTTTGTTGCCTTTAAATCAATCATACGGAAACGGCTTGTTGAGTCACTCCCAATGATTCTAAAGCTCCTCTTGCGTTTGACTCTGATCTTCTTTGAGTAATGCCTCTAATTTGTGTCCTTAAATTTTTGTTGCAGTCCAAAGCGAGGGTTGTCTTTGAAGCTGAAATTTCCATCCTTGAAACGTCGAAACGTGATTTATCAGTTGGAGCAGCTTCCTTTTTTTCACCGAACAAATTGTTCGGTATCTGAATTCGATCTGTGTGTGTGTTGATCCTTTGTGATAATGAATTTTAAAATTCTGACTTCAGATTTTGATAGAGCGTCAAAAAGTAAGCTTAGCGTTTAATGTGCTCCTCCGTACCACTTTAAAATGGGTCCAAAATATGAAAACTTTGAAGTTTAAAATGACATTGAATTTAAAGTAGACATATAGGCCAGCCCCGCATCGGCTGGCGCGACGCGAGCGCCGCTCTACCGGCCAGGAAACACAATAATTGATTGTCGATTTAAATCGATCGCTTAAGTTTAATTGAAAAACTCGCTTATTTATTGTTATTAACCATCCACAATGTCGGTTTTGCTAAGATGTGGGTTCAAGCCGATAAATTTAACAATTTTTCGAAAGAAAAGCCTCACTAAAGGCAAGAAACTCGTCGAAGGCCATTATGTTTCCGACGTCTACGAGTTAAAAACTGATGGATTATCTGAGATTATAGGAACTGTTTTGCGCTAAGCACTAAACACCAAAACTAAAACAAACCTTTACAAGCCGACAATCGAGCAATGTATATAATTATTATAATTATTGTATAAGTTCTAATAACAGATGATGACAAGTTAAAGAAACGTAAACGTCACTGATCTTGCAAGTACACAGGGTCGAATTAAGGGTGTTATAAAAATAAGTATGTAATCGATTCCATAAAAAAATATAATTTTTGACTTTTTAATAATACTACTTTCTTTGTAATATGTACAACGTGTTTACTTTTAATTTTACGAAAAAAAGTTACTCTTTATAAAAAGTTCTGCATCGTGTAAAACCCATGATGAAATAATATCCGAATAAACGCAATTTTTCAAATCGGAAAAAAACCGCCACATCGTTACAACTTAAAAAATGCATATTAAAATTGATAAGATGAAATTCAAGGAAAAGAATCATTTTTCTGTTGTGTAATGTATTCTATGGATAAGCTGCAACATATAACGATGTGGCGGTTTTATTACGATTTGAAAAGTATGGACGAGCCTTAAGACATTAATATTTCTAGATGTGCCAACCATAAATGTATCGAGTAAACCAGTAAGGAATTTTAATTTATTAGATTCGACATCCTAAGACCAGTTTCTGTCTTTCGACTTCATCAGTTAGGCTTTTCGAATCCAATAAATAAAATTCCAAACTCGTACAAGTCAATAGCTATATCCGCTATAAAATAACATTTTTAGATGTGCTACCATCTATGGTAAGAAGAGAGTATTGACATTAAATTTTGACTGAATCTAGTCAAGATGTCACTCTCTTCTTTTTTATCCCTTTCAGAGATTAATACAAAGTGAGTAAACCAGTAAGGAATTTTAATTTATTAGATTCGACATCCTAAGACCGGTTTCTGTCTTTCGACTTCATCAGTTAGGCTTTTCGAATCCAATAAATAAAATTCCAAACTCGTACAAGTCAATAGCTATATCCGCTATAAGATAACATTTTTAGATGTGCTACCATCTATGGTAAGAAGAGAGTATTGACATTAAATTTTGACTGAATCTAGTCAAGATGTCACTCTCTTCTTTTTTATCCCTTTCAGAGATTAATACAAAGTGAGTAAACCAGTAAGGAATTTTAATTTATTAGATTCGACATCCTAAGACCGGTTTCTGTCTTTCGACTTCATCAGTTAGGCTTTTCGAATCCAATAAATAAAATTCCAAACTCGTACAAGTCAATAGCTATATCCGCTATAAGATAACATTTTTAGATGTGCTACCTTACTGGTTTACTCACTTTGTATTAATCTCTGAAAGGGATAAAAAAGAAGAGAGTGACATCTTGACTAGATTCAGTCAAAATTTAATGTCAATACTCTCTTCTTACCATAGATGGTAGCACATCTAAAAACGTTATCTTATAGCGGATATAGCTATTGACTTGTACGAGTTTGTATTAATCTCTGAAAGGGATAAAAAAGAAGAGAGTGACATCTTGACTAGATTCAGTCAAAATTTAATGTCAATACTCTCTTCTTACCATAGATGGTAGCACATCCATAAATGTATCATTTAAAAAAAATCATATAGTTGATTGATTTTAGGTTGATCCTGACAGAAACGTTTTGGATATAAACTGCACTTGCAAAGGAGGAAGAGGAGTCTGCAAGCATGCAGCAGCGGTCTGTATCTACGTCAATGAAGAGAACAACAATGCAGTTGCAAGAGTATCAGAAGGGAATAGAAGTGGCAAATCTATGGCCATCAACAGTAAATCAAAAAGAGGTAGTGAGACCTACGGGTGTAAGGACGTCAGTAATGTTTCTTTTGATCACTTGGTGGAAAAAGTTATGCTAAGTAACATAGTGTTAGCAGAAGAAAGATGCAGAGTGGGAAAAGAAGCTAGACTGGTAGAAGAGAGACAAAAAGAAGACATTTTATTAGCGTTATTGAAAAATTTATACGATTTGCAAAGTGTACTATTATTTCATCATGGGGTTAACACCATGCAGAACTTTTTATAAAGAGTAAAATTTTTTCGTAAAACTAAAAATATTAAAAAATCAAAAATTATATTTTTTTATCAAATCGATTACATACTTATTTTTATTGGTAAAACTGAGTAGACTGTGGCTGTGTTGATTAGAATAAGAACTGTCACTCTAAAATTTTAGTAATACTTTCATTACAATTTGTTCGGTCTATGGCAATGATAGAAGAGCATTCTCAACTGGTTTTATATTAACCCCAAAAAATTGATAAAAGTGCTTCCAAAGAACCCTTACAATTACGTATTTTCCCAATACTTTCATGATGGAAAACACAAGATAAAGTTGTCAAAATTCAATTCTGGGCTTCATTTGAAAGTTTTGCTGAATTAGCATGTTCGCGATTCTTCTATGAATTTTGGTTTGTTGAATCTATTCGAGTTGGACATTCATAAAGAGTACATATTGTTATGAGGGTGGGCAAAACTGGGGAACACTTAACATGGCCTAAACGAGGCTTTAAATAGTCATTCCATGAGGAACGAGTTTTGCCCAGTATCAGAATTTATTCAGCGACGATCAGATTATGACGAAATTATTTAATTTCGCATTTTTAACAGCATAAGCCGTCTATGTTATAATCTGAGGGTGGGCAAAACTGGGGAACACTTAACATGGCCTAAACGAGGCTTTAAATAGTCATTCCATGAGGAACGAGTTTTGCCCAGTATCAGAATTTATTCAGCGACGATCAGATTATAACGAAATTATTTAATTTCGCATTTTTAACAGCATAATGCCGTCTATGTTATAATCTGATGGTGGGCAAAACTGGGGAACACTTAACATGGCCTAAACGAGGCTTTAAATAGTCATTCCATAAGGAACGAGTTTTGCCCAGTATCAGAATTTATTCAGCGACGATCAGATTATGACGAAATTATTTAATTTCGCATTTTTAACAGCATAATGCCGTCTATGTTATAATCTGAGGGTGGGCAAAACTGGGGAACACTTAACATGGCCTAAACCAGGCTTTAAATAGTCATTCCATGAGGAACGAGTTTTGCCCAGTATCAGAATTTATTCAGCGACGATCAGATTATGACGAAATTATTTAATTTCGCATTTTTAACAGCATAATGCCGTCTATGTTATAATCTGAGGGTGGGCAAAACTGGGGAACACTTAACATGGCCTAAACGAGGCTTTAAATAGTCATTCCATGAGGAACGAGTTTTGCCCAGTATCAGAATTTATTCAGCGACGATCAGATTATAACGAAATTATTTAATTTCGCATTTTTAACAGCATAATGCCGTCTATGTTATAATCTGATGGTGGGCAAAACTGGGGAACACTTAACATGGCCTAAATAAGGCTTTATATAGTCATTCCATGAGGAACGAGTTTTGCCCAGTATCAGAATTTATTCAGCGACGATCAGATTATGACGAAATTATTTAATTTCGCATTTTTAACAGCATAATGCCGTCTATGTTATAATCTTCTGAGGGTGGGCAAAACTGGGGAACACTTAACATGGCCTAAACGAGGCTGTAAATAGTCATTCCATGAGGAACGAGTTTTGCCCAGTATCAGAATTTATTCAGCGACGATCAGATTATAACGAAATTATTTAATTTCGCATTTTTAACAGCATAATGCCGTCTATGTTATGATCTGATGGTGGGCAAAACTGGGGAACACTTAACATGGCCTAAATAAGGCTTTATATAGTCATTCCATGAGGAACGAGTTTTGCCCAGTATCAGAATTTATTCAGCGACGATCAGATTATGACGAAATTATTTAATTTCGCATTTTTAACAGCATAATGCCGTCTATGTTATAATCTTCTGAGGGTGGGCAAAACTGGGGAACACTTAACATGGCCTAAACGAGGCTGTAAATAGTCATTCCATGAGGAACGAGTTTTGCCCAGTATCAGAATTTATTCAGCGACGATCAGATTATAACGAAATTATTTAATTTCGCATTTTTAACAGCATAATGCCGTCTATGTTATGATCTGATGGTGGGCAAAACTGGGGAACACTTAACATGGCCTAAATAAGGCTTTATATAGTCATTCCATGAGGAACGAGTTTTGCCCAGTATCAGAATTTATTCAGCGACGATCAGATTATAACGAAATTATTTAATTTCGCATTTTTAACAGCATAATGCCGTCTATGTTATAATCTGAGGGTGGGCAAAACTGGGAAACACTTAACATGGCCTAAACGAGGCTTTAAATAGTCATTCCATGAGGAACGAGTTTTGCCCAGTATCAGAATTTATTCAGCGACGATCAGATTATAACGAAATTATTTAATTTCGCATTTTTAACAGCATAATGCTGTCTATGTTATAATCTGAGGGTGGGCAAAACTGGGGAACACCTAACATGGGTTAAGGGAGACTGCGCGAAATAAACTGAGTGTTGGGCAATACTGGGCAAAACTAAAATGATGCATTTTCTCCAATTTTTTCCATTTTGTTCGTACTCAATTTTTTTTGTTTGTAATTTTTGGAATAACAATACGCCATTTTGGTACTTTTCTATAGATGGGCAAAATTTTTTTTTGGTTGGGCAAAACTGGGCATAACTTGGGCATAATTCTGGGCTACTTTATTTCATGATATTCGTTTATGGTGGTGTCGCACCCTAGAAATTCGAGGGTTGACTCATTTGTTAAGGGGGTGTGGGCAAAAAAATGCAACTATTGGGCAATACTGGGCATAACTTGGGCAAAATTATGCAATAGTTTTTTTTTCCAAATTTTCACTTGGGGGTGCCAACTTCACAGGGGTTGATTTTTTCTGTATTTTTTTAATAAAATAAAATGGTTCAACAATTAGATAATTTTATTTAATAAAGAATATAGACGAAAAACATAAACAATGATCAGACTAAATTTAATTATGGGAATTTCTTGCACGCACACACATTCACTCTATGATCTCCTATTACTATAAAATATAACAAAAATTGAAAAATTAGAATTTGGTGAAATATTTTCTAAAATTAAGGTTGGCACACCGATCTCTTAGAACCAGCAATTGGCTAACCTGTCTATCTTAAAACGCAAACACGTGATTCACTTTGCTATCAGTAAAAGCACGCAATTAGTAAAAATGGAAAATGTATACCTCAACTATTTGTTCTTGAACTTCTTTTTTGGCAAGGCAAGACTTCTAATAATGTGATTCCTCCTACTTTGTGGATTCTTCAAAGGATATTTTCTTGGTTTGAGTGAATTATTCTGGAACCAATTCTCAGGATATACAGAATATTTTATCACTATCTTCCAGGCAAGTTTTTTTTGTTTAAATATTATTTTAGATACTTCGCTTACTAAACACTAAACATAGTCGCAGTTACCATTAGACTTCAGAATACAAAGTTTTTTTTTATTTCATTAATTTCTTCTTTAGAAATTTCGATTAATAATTTTAATATAATTTTCTTTCTCCTCTTTCTACCATTTCCCAATTAACTACTTTCTTTTAAACTTTTTAAATTAAAATATTTTCTTCAATTTTTATCTACCAAAAAAACTTCCATCATCTCCAAAAAAACTAACTATTTTTTTTAATTAAAAATTCTTAAATTTTTTTATACTGAACTCTCTTCTACCATTTTTCAAACTTCTTCCTTTCTTTTTTTCTGTTGCTATGTTACCTTCTGACGTTATGCAGAAACTCTTAGATTATTTCAAAATTTTGATTCTGTGCTACTTTATTATAAGTTTTACGTCTTTTAGCTTTCATAATTTTATTTATAACGATTAACATATTTTTGCTTTATATTCCTCATATTTCATTATAATCATATATTTCATTTCATTATTTATAATTCTTCCCCCCATTTCTTTAATTTCCCCTTTACTTCATTATTCCATTTCAATATACTGTAATACATAAATTAATTTAAATTCAAATTTTACTTTGAGTTACAAGTGGTCTGACTTAACTATATATTTTCTCCCTCAAGTTTAGAATAGTATATTCTGTAACAAGGTTGGAATGAGAATTCGACACGAGTGGAGGATTCCGAACGCGAGCGAATGCGAGCGTGAGGAACCACAAGACTGTACTTTCTCCACGGACACAGAAAGTAGAAATTAAATATAGTAAAATGTGTAGGTAGTATTTTTATATTCAAGCTTGGATTTTTGCGGTAGCAAATTTTGAGTTATATTATCGGCAATTTTTTTATTTCTGGAGGAGTATTTTCAAATTCTACATCTGAATCGTTTGATTTTCTTCTCCTTTTTAACAAATTAAAAGTTTTTACAAACCAATATTAAGACCACGTCAACTAATACTGACAGTTAATTTGACATTTATGGCAAACCTTATTTTTGTAAACAATCACGGAATACAGATTCTAGCTCTAGAGATAGAATGTAATACATATAAAATACATAAGAGACAAAAGTTTCAGAATTTTCTTTCAATCTCAAGAGCGAGAATGTTTCTTTTCTGTTATTAGAAGTGGTTTCAGAATAACTACATTCAGTAGTGGCCGTGGAGAAAATATTTTCTAAACTTATTTTAAAAGGCGCTACTGTCATTTTTAAAAAATTTTAGTAACCAATTTTATTTTTATACTCCAAACTAAATATAAGTAACAAACTAAATATAAGTAACAACTTGTATATCATTTATTACATATAATCTTGATCCTTTTTCTAGCACTAAGTTTAATAACTTTTTTAAATTTACATGCTATATTACTTCAATTTATCTTCTAACATTTAAATAAATTTGAGGCATATATGTTCAAAAGGAATGTAATCAAAATTAAGGAATAATACTTACTACGAGATTTATTGCAAATATTCAACTAACCTTTTATTCAACAAACCCCGATCTCTCCTGACATTTTCTCAATTGGGTTAAGAAGAGATTTAAATTAATTTACTAGAATTGAGGAAATTAATCGTTTAAAATAAAATGTTTTCTTTTAATTATTTTTAGGTAATTTCCTGCACTGATTAGAAAGAAGAATACTAATTAATGAAAGCGGAAAAAGTCGAAATCGGAATGAATATCAGTAAATCAACATTTTTTATTAAATTATATCTATTAATTTGATCTCATTAATGAAGGAGAAGGGAAAATGGATATAATAAAGATAATAGCGGTACAGTCATGGCACGGCGCGGCGGTAGACAAGGAAATGTTATGCGTTTAAAGATTTATTACAGAAATATGCGTTTTTTAACAGGTAGAAATTTACATTGTTTTTTACTTGATTAATAATGATCAAAATTATTTATAGTGGCGTCTGTGAGTCTGAAAAAACTATGAAAAATGGACCAAAATTTACCCGGATTAAGAGTACCTCCTCCCCCCGTTGTCCAGGATGCTGAACACGATGGCGGTATCAAAATTGCTGTTTTCGATTTCTGTTCCCCTTAAAACGTCCAAAAACTATCCCCTAAAGGGGTTAAACGGTCAGCGCATCATTTCCCTGTAAAAAAACGTCTTTCCCCCCGTTTTCGAGGATCCCGAGCACAGTGGTGGTATTAAAGATTACTTCCGAACCTCACCCCTGAAGAGGCTTTTTTTTCTTCTTTTTAACAGCGACAAAACGGGGGCACAGTTTCGAGGATGCTGAACACGATGGCGGTATCAGAATTTCTCTTTTCGCCAGTCGAACCCTTAAAACGGCCAAGAACTACCTTCTAATGGTGTTAAACGGGCAGGACATCATTCCCTTTAAAATAACCTCTTTCCCCACGTTTTCGAGGATGATGAGCAAGATTACTTCCGAACCTTACATACCCCTCCACAGGTCAGAACTCACCCCCGAAAGACGTTTTTTTTACATGGAAATGATGCGCTGCCCGTTTAACCCCTTTAGGGGTAGTTTTTGGCCGTTTTAGGGGGTTCGGCTGGCGAAAAGAGAAATTCTGATACCACCACCGTGCTCAGCGCTGCGCTGCCCGTTTAACCACTTTAGGGGGTAGTTTTTGGCCCTGACCTGACCCGAAAACAGTAATTTTGGCACCGCTATCGTGTTCAGCATCCTCGAAAGCGGGGGGAGAGGTACTCTCAATCCGAGTAAATTTTGGTCCATGTCCTTCCGGCTAACAGACGCCACTATTAAGGAATGGTAGTTTTACAATGTTTTAAATTCATGAATGTGGAAATATTAAATAAAAATCAAACAAACCGTTAACGGACTTTTGTCTAAACTATAATTTTATTAGTAGTTTATGACGCAAGTACGAGAAGTACTACTTTTTCGGACGACTGTTACAAACCGTAAGACTCCGAAAAAGAAACTTCACGTCCGCGTTATCATATTTTTTAGTCGAATAGAGTAAACTGACCAATGGTTGTCACCCGTCCTAATATTGGCACCTAGACACAAATAATTGAAATTAATAAGTAGATTCTAGGCACACGTTTCTTCGCAATCTGAAGAGAGTAAAACTGGCAATTCTGTTTATTCAGTACATTTGTTGAACTTGAGTTGCAAGGTTTAGTTTACAAGTAGTGATCGATGTTAACACCTGTCTAACTGAAAAAGGCAAGTTTTTAAGTAAACCATAAGAAACAGCTTATTGTGTTGATGGTCTTATGAACATATTTCCAAACTTTAAGTTATTATATTAGGATACCTATTTGATTTACTAAGTTTATTACGAAATCTTCTTCTTCAAGTGCCATCAGGTCCCCCTGACGTTGGCAATTACTTGGGCAAGTCTTTCTCGATTCTGCGCCAATCGGAATAGTTCCTCTGCGCTGCGTATACCGGTCCATTCACGGATGTTCCTCAGCCAAGAAGCCTGCTTTCTTTCCACTCCTCTACGACCTTCCACTTTTCCCATTATTATCAGTTGTAGGATTCTGTATCGCTCTCCTCTGAAGACATGTCCAAGATATGAGATTTTCCTGCACTTAACTGTATTTAGTAACATGTGGGTTGCGTCGGCCCCGTTTAGTACCATTTCATTGGTCTGCATAGCTATCCAGGGTATTTTCAGATCTCTGCCCCGTACAGTAACACTGACCATATGTAGAATTTTACCATTCTCTGCCGCAATTTTAGGTTCAGATTCTCATTGCAGAATAGTGGTTTAATTTTTTGGAATGCTGTTCGGGCTGTCCCTATTCTACACCTTATTTCTCTATCTGGATTTAGATAACATCCAAGGTACTTAAACTGGGTTACTCTGTCTATATTTTTCGTATCAATGTGTAGTGCAGCATCAGAATGTGGTTGTCGACTGAAGACCATAAATTTTGTCTTGTTGATATTTATGTTGAGCCCCATTTCCTGTCCTTCTGCGTTTACACAGTTTAGTAGATGTTGCAGGTCTTCTAGTTTGTCACTTAGAATTACGAAATAAAGAGAGGTTATTGGCGGGAAAACATTACAATTGTAATAAAATTAATGGGATGCCAACTATTGGCAAGCAAATTATAATAGATTCCAATTTATTGACATGGGTGCCAATTGTTACTTGCAAGGTATCTGTACAGGTACCAATTATTGGCACCGATTTTGTAGAGGAAAGGACCCCGCAGATTTCTCTCAAACTTCGGAAATTTATTCTTCATCCCATCCCGATCAAAAGTGTTCACGAACCCAACTCAATCCTATGTACAGATTTCGAGCTAGCGCGAGTTTAAAATGGTTAGGGGGAACTCGATATATGGGCATTTATCGGCAAGTTAGGCGTTCACCTCTTTACGTTTATGGTTTATATGATGGATATATGTCATACACACCCAGATACACGCACACGCACACATTTAGCGTCTTTTAGAAGATTTTATTTTGATTTCTAAACTATTACTTAAGAATTTATTTTTTATTGACATTACATTTTTCATTTGTCAATCACTTTTTTGTTACCATATGTCCGTTCAAGGTGTCCGTCCGGCTGTGTGTAACCCTGTTAATGAAACGCTCATGTCGGACATAGTCTAGCTGTATTCATGGTAACAAAAAATGAAAAATGTAATGTCAATAAAGAAAAATTCTTAAAAAATAGTTTAGAAATCAAAATAAAATCTTTTAAAAGACGCTAAATGTGTGCGTGTGTGTATCTGGGTGTGTATGACATATATCCATCATATAAACCATAAACGTAAAGAGGTGAACGCCTAACTTGCCGATAAATGCGCATATATCGAGTTCCCCCTAATCATTTTAAACTCGCGCTAGCTCGAAATCTGTACATAGGATTGAGTTGGGCCCGTTAACACTTTTGATCGGGATGGGATGAAGAATAAATTTCCGAAGTTTGAGAGAAATCCACCGAAAGCCATTTTCGTATCAAAAACTGCGGGGTCCTTTATTGATGAAACATATATATTGAGTTGTTTAAATATAATTCAATGTTTTAATTTTTGGTTTTTATTTTCAAATTAACACTTTGACATCTCTCAATACTAATTTTTTTAAATAAGCAAATTCTCTAAATGCCATTACACAAACTACAAATTTTTTTTATAACAACATTCCTAAAATTTCTTCACAATTTCCTCTAAAATTTATTCACGTATTATAAATACTTTTGTAATACTGAATATAATTTTATTTTATCTATTACTAGGTCCCTTTTTTTGACTGTATTTTTTTTATTTTACTCTCCCTTCTGTGAAAATATTTCTCCATATTTTTTCTTCTTTTCCTATGGTTACTTCCACTCGTCATTGATGGTACTCTTTCCTCCTGCATTTATTTCCGAATTTCTAAATCTCTCCAATACTTGGTTTTCAATCCTATTAACTTCTTTAGTATTAAATTTTATCTTATTCAGCATCTCACTTTGGTCAATTTGGTCCCTATTCATATTTTGATATTCACTTCTGTATCCCTTTCTCACTTCTTCTACATTAGATTCTATTTTTCCCTCTAATATCTTACATTTTTCTTTGATTTCCTTTCATCCTTTCTTGTTTTTAAATTTCCTTTCTCTATTTGTTATTAACCTTTCCTTGATATTTTCTTCTAATTTCATTACTTCATTGTTTATCAAATTATAGATTGTGTTCGTTTTCATTATCTCCTTCTCCATTTGTCCCATTCTCTTATCTTGTTCCATTATTTTCCGTTCTGTCAATTTCTGTTTGTTTTCAAATTCTTCTTTCTTCTCTATTCTATCTAACGTATTTGTATTTTGTTTTTGATTTATTTTGTCTATCTTTTTGTTTAATTTTTCTTGGTTTTGGCCCATCGTCTTTTTTATTTATTTGTATTTCTTTTTGTTCTTTTTCCTCCTGTTTATCAACGTTCTTTCTTCTTTTGATTCTTCAACCGTTAAATGGTACAATCTCTTTCCTGATTCTTTTTCCATTTTTCTTTATATTTCTAATACTGTTAGTTTTCACTTTAAATAAGTAATTTGTGTGGTTTTTACTTTTGAAGCCCCACGTTGGGCGCCATTTGAGTTGGTTAAATATAAGTAATTCAATGTTTTAATTTTTAGTTTTTATTTTTAAATTAACACTTTGACATCACTTAATACCAAAATCAACAACTATCAAAAAAATTTTATCTTTACATAATTTTTTTAAATAAACAAATTCTCTAAATGTCATTATACAAACTACAATATAATGATACAAGAATAATATATTATAGACTACAATATTATATAGAAAATTTTTAACGAAAGTACAAGAGATTTGCGGGTTAGTTGTCCGTGAATTGATGAAAAAAGTATATAAAAATACATTGCAATTATGACATAAATCTGTTCGTCACCAGTCCCCATCTAATTCTTGGTCATCAACGTCACTCTCGCCAAAAACTTCTTCTCGGTCTAGAGTTTCCTCTAGCGCTACCTCTTCGGATAATGTATCTTGGCTGTCTTTATAATTCCAACACTGGCGTGACTCACATGAACCACAAATAGATGAGCAAGGTAGCCCTGCTTTATTGCATGAACATGTTCCCTTACATTCTTTCTTACATTGACAAAATATCATCTTTAAGAGTTCCGGAAACGCTGGGTCTTTAATGGTTTGGACCGGCATCGGCATGAGTATACCCCCTACACGTTTCCATCCCCATTTTTCTGGTGACAGTTCGTTTCCGAGCCACTGCTGGACTTGCAGATATACCCGATAAAGGTATTTATCAAAATAATGAAAGAAAACAAACACAAACACGAGCGCCGCATAGAGCGCACACGCGACGAACGACGAAAGCAACGAAAGTAAGAAATTATAGCGTGTACATTAATACTCGGGTTTTTTCCCACGGATCAAATGATATGACTTTATATACATTGATGGAAAGGTGAGAATTCCCCCTTCACACTAGTGAAGGTGTTAAAATGTTAGAAATAAAGAGCAGGGAGAAAAAAGCCACCAAAAAAAAGTGAGTTTTTTCCTTGAACACGCGTTTTCCAATTTTCTTGAAAAATTGACAACTTCGTGAAAAAAATTAATTGCACAGCCGAAAAGTAGACGTTTTTAGCTTTCAAATGATGTGTCATAGAGACCAATCCGATCATGTATGAATTTTTAATTGGTGGTTGTTTACAAAATTTACCAGCGCTCCAAAAACAGTAAAAAATTGGGATTCAACAAACAAAGACAATCAAAATGCAAAAAAATTTTTTTTACACATTTCACAGATGCCAAAGGACCTTCTGAGGACCCATAATCAAGAAAATTTGGAGCAAATTAGAGAAATACAAAAAAAATAGGAACAAATTCCTGGCGAGGTCAAAATTGCCCGGGAGCAGAAAGTTTGACCCGTGTTCCGATATGGCCAGTGGAGTCAAACCGTGACTAAATTCACAGGGTATGATAGCGGCAAATTTCCTCTTTCACATGAACTTTGAATCATGAGCTAATATGCATTTTTAACAAAGTTATTGGATAATTTGTCCGCCCGCTCATGTGTAAATGCACGGACTGTGCTCTCCGGCATTAACACAGAAGCTCATTATTCGGGGTGCGCTTGGCCCCGTTTCTCTCGGAAACGGGCAAATTTTTGAGAAAAATCATAAGGACCATTAGTCCAGTAACTGAAGGGTCAAACCTGGGAATAAGTCTGGCATGAGTTCCCACATAGCGCATTTTGTAGGTCACCGCAGGTGTTTTAACATGTCAATTTTTCAAGAAAATCCTTAACGCGTTGTGGTCAAGGGGAGGGGCTGAAAATGGGCCCCAAAACCTGGAAAATGGGTTTCCCGCTAATATCTGGCTAAATATGCCAATTAGAGAATTTTTGTTCAGACAAAAAATGGAGATCAGCTCATTCTCTACAAAAATGGCCCCTATCATTTTCTTCGAAAATTCAATAGTTGTCGAGATAATGGCACTCAAAAGTCCCCTCATTTCAGCTGCTGTTCTACCTTCAGGAATTCCGCTTTCTATGAATTAACGCGTAACCGGGCGGACGAATTGTTCAATATCTCGGGAAATAATTAATACTTTTCGATGATTCAAAGTTCATCGGAATGGGAAAACCCGTAGCTACAATTACATGTGACTTGAAGTCAGTTCGTATTTACCAAAAATATTTAAAAAAGCGGTCAAAGTTTTCATTAAGCAGCTTCATTAATTTATTCATATTTTCTTTAAAAATACTCATTTATTCTAATTTTGCCTTGATAATGGGACCTTAGGGGGTCTTGAATGACCTCAGAAATTTTTTTGCAATACTTTTCTGGCGTTCTAATATACAATTGATTTGTTTATTTGCAAATTTTAGCCGATTTCGAAGTTCCAGAGAATCTTCGGAACAAGCGCGAATTATAATCTTATGATCCGTTATATTGATTTCCAATGCACATCATTTCAAAGCTTAGATGGTCTACTTTTCGAATATATTTTTTTATTTTTAATAGAGTCTAATAATTTTCGAGAAATGAGGAAAATTGGTCACACGAGTCAAAACCGGCCTTTTTTTGTTTATCCATTTCTTGTTCCCTGCTCTTTATTTCTTGAGGATTAATAATTAGATGAAAGTAAATTTCTGAGGTCATTCAAGACCCCCTAAGGTTCCATTATCAAGGGAAAATTAGAATAAATGCATATTTTTAAAGAAAAGATGAATAAATTAATGAAGCAGCCTCTAAATATTGTTGAAAAAAACTTTGACCGCTTTTTTTAAATATTTTTGGTAAATACGAACTGACTTCAAGTCACATGGAATTATTGCTACGGGTTTTCCCATCCCGATGAACTTTGAATCATCGAAAAATATTAATTTTTTCCCGAGATATTGAACAATTCGTCCGCCCGGTTACGCGTTAATTCATAAAAAGCGGAATTCCTGAAGGTAGAGCAGCAGCTGAAATGAGGGGACTTTTGAGTGCCATTATCTCGAAAACTATTGAATTTTCGAAGAAAATGATAAGGGCCATTTTTGTAGAGAATGAGCTGATCTCCATTTTTTGTCTGAACAAAAATTCTCTAATTGGCATATTTAGCCAGATATTAGCGGGAAACCCATTTTCCAGGTTTTGGGGCCATTTTCAGCCCCTCCCCTTAACCACAACGCGTTAGGATTTTCTCATGTTAAAACACCTGCGATGACCTACAAATTGCGCTATGTGGGAACTCATGCCCGACTTATTCCCAGCTTTCGATTTTTTCAGTCCTTCATTTACTGGACTACATTTTTGTAGAAAATTAACTGATTTTCAATTTTTATCTGAAACGAAAATCTCTAACTGTCATATTTTGGGAGATATCCGCGGAAAACGGATTTTCCTGGTCTTTTGGGGTGATTTTCTCGGCCGTCGCACGAGCTTTTCACGCAAACTTTGTCTCATCTTTAATGAGGTACCAAAAGCCACTTTCATTTACAGGACTAATTATAAAAATGATAATTTATCGTTAAATAAGTATAAGGTATATTAGAGCAGCTTATTTAGTAAAATACATTGAAATATAAATCTATTGCGTTCTTAAGTGTCAACAGATAAAAGTTTTCCGATATAAATAATTCGTAAGCAATTTGTAGGTCATTTATGTAGATTTAAATTTTGAGGAGAGTCAAGGCCCTTCTAAATCCACGCTTGAATCCTAAAATACCTTACCCCATGATAAAACTGACGGTTATAATCTTAAATTACATTCGAGAAATATAGGGGTATTTAACTTCATAAAATCCGGAAATTCGTAGCATTCCTTTGGGGTTGTTATTCTCTATAATACGGTACCTGTAATAATATCTGTGGTTTTGGAAAAAACAAAACAATCAACCAACAGAATAGATGTAAACCACTTTGCATTGTTTTAAATACTGCAGGTTAATTATATTTGAGAGCTTCTAATTATCTTTTGTTTAATAGTTTACCGAGATTTCAGAAAACGAGATATTTCTAGCAGACATTTAAATAATTTCTAGTTGAACAGCTTTTAAATTTTACCGAAGTAAATAGGAGCAATCAGGGTTTCGAAAATTACAAATACTCGAGTAATTATTCCCGGCAAAAAGTTAGTCTAGACACTAAAATATAAAGCCGATTAGACATCAGTCCTAAGTGGCTTACTATCTAGTTTATGGTCAATAGATTTTCTCTATAAATTCTTTCGGATTTTGGTTTCTATCGCTCATCATACTTTTCGGCATTTCACCGATACTAATTCGGTTCAGTTCATAATGACATACTAATTTTGAACAAATTTCTTTCTAGACTGATTCGATTACGCTTTAATGAAACGGATATTTATTAATTTCGGATTATTAAATTTACCGAAAATGTTCCTACAACCTAAGTAGCATTATAGTGACAGAAACTGATATCGCAACTTCGATTGGGTGGCTATTACGTAATAATCACTAAATCTACCCCTACACAGTAAGAATAACTGGAAAAAACAAACAAAAAGGCGATGACTGCACTGGTTGTAGCCAGACGCTCATTGGTAAAAAATGGGGACTAAGACCACATATGTTGCACTAGTTGTACAACAAGGTGGTTATGCCCTCCATTACCTACGCCTCTCTGGTGTGTTGGCCAAAGACACATCAAAGAGGAGCCATTACACGACTAAGCAAGGTGCAAAGACTTGCATGTCTTGGAATCACGGGGCAATAAAGTCAACGTCTACTCTAGCCATGGAGCCACTATTGGGATTGCTTCCTCCCCACTTTGTGATACAAGGGAAGGCAAGGCTTGGTGCTCTCAGACTAC
This sequence comes from Crepidodera aurea, assembly GCA_949320105.2. Taxonomy (NCBI): domain Eukaryota; kingdom Metazoa; phylum Arthropoda; class Insecta; order Coleoptera; family Chrysomelidae; genus Crepidodera; species Crepidodera aurea. The sequence continues at coordinate 89,418,923 of OX439473.1, read as the reverse complement.
AGAACACACAAACCAATATGAATGTTGGTACTGGACACATGAGTATCGTCGGAATAGTGACTGGGGACGCACTAGGAATAAGAACAGATCATATTCCGAAACGGTACGACTTTAACAACCCAATCAGAGTGGTGATGCCAGATAGAACTGAATGGAACGACTCACAGCTCAGGAACATTCTACAGGGGAAAATCTGGTACACAGATGGATCCAAGACTGAGAATGGAGTGGGCTCTGGTGTGTTCTCCAGGAACCCGCAAACTGGCATCAGCTACTCATTGAGCACTCACGCTTCCACTTTCAGGCAGAGGTATATGGTATTCTACAATGCGCGAGGGAGAATAACAGGCGAAACATAGTGAACGCGTAAATTAAGACTCTATCAGACAGTCAAGCGGCACTCAAGGCCTTGTGCAGCAAGGAAGTGACGTCCAGACTGGTATAGGACTGCAAAGAGGAACTTAGATCGCTGGCAGACCGTAATCACGTCAAACTGATATGGGTGCCGGGACATCAGGGAATTGCAGGTAACGAGAAAGCAGACGAACTCCCAAGAAGAGGCTCTGAAAACCCCCCAAACACTAGAACTTCCGCGTACAGCGAGAGTGTCTGTAATAAAATGGATTTGGGACAAATACAAAGATTACTGGGAAAACGTACCACAAAACAAACACGGGAAAGAGTACATCAAAGGACCGTGCCACAAAAGAGCGGCAGACCTGTTAAAGATGAAGATGAACAGGAGCCGGCTGAAAATCGTTACAGGACTCCTTACTGGCCATGCGCCAGTAAAGGGGCACCTTAATAAGATGGGAATATACAATGACGACCTTACTTAAACAGAAACAGTAACACATATATTGTGTAGATGCGTAAAAGACAGAAAATTTTTGGGCAGCCAATAGGTTAACCAGAACTGTACAACTCCCACCCAGTACAGTTTTTAGTGAGTATGCCTGGAAACGAGACAGTAGACCATGAGATTTTAGGCTGATAACCTCCCCATAATAGTCCAATCAAATAAGGTTTTTACTTCGAAAAAATTAAAACTGAGCTGAATTTTTGTGTACACCTTTATTTAGTGTTTTCAAACTACATTCAAAAAGTACCCGTGATTTGACCTTGAGCTTCACGAGTTATAGGGCGCTAATGTAGCAAAAATTTATTTTTTCGTTTATATCTTCTTTTCTATTGACTTTAGGTATAGAACATTCTACAGAGAAATTGAAGTTTGCAAAATTCTCTACAAAAAAGTATTCTAGTAGTCTAGTAGTCTAACCGATTTACCGTAGTGTAGGTGTTAAAAGTGTGAATCCAATACGAAGTAAGTTCCCCATTCCACACCACCTTTGAGGTTGAGGAGGTGCTTTTTTTTTAAGAGGTATCCCCTTTAGGCCTAATCCACAGTCTCGTTCGGTCAAAATATCCTCTCAACTTAAAACAGTCAAAATAGCCTTATCTTAAGCTTCTTCATCTTCGTCTTCTTCTCCTTCTATGTCGCGTTGTTCCAGATAATCTGTAGAAAATGATTCTAATTGATTTTCATTCTCTCCTTCATCAAATTGGTTTTCTTCGTTATCTTCTATGGTATTGGCATTCAAACACGATTGTCCGTTGCTATAACCACAAATTGACGAGCATTTTATCCCCAATTTTCTACATCCACACAATGGTCCACAACCTTTGGTGCAATTACAGAAGATCAGATTTAAAAGACGATCCGGAGCGGGAGCTTGTATCGTTGTTTTCGGTTCCAAAACATCGTTTCTCAATATACATCCCCACTCATTAGGGTTTAATTCATTTCCCAGCCACTTTTGTACTTGAAAATAAACTCTGTGAAGGTGCTCTTTAGCTGCACTATCTGTTGGCGGTAATACAGTCAATTTCACCGGCTTACTTTTACTTATTAATTTCGTGTAACGATATTGATCAATGGATGCTACTTCAATTGGAGCTCCATATAATGCCAGTAAAAATTTAATCCCATTGGAAGAAATCAATTCGTGTGAGGAATCTCCTTGCGTGAAAACTTGAGCTGCAGCTTGCACATCTTGGCGTTTTTCCAATAGCTTCAAAGCTGTCGTTTTACCTTTACCAAAAAGAGCTGACGTTGTGTCACACCCGGAGATAGAATGGAGAAATAAAAGATGATGTTTACTGCATTCATATTGGTAAGAACTTTGGGATGAGTAAATTGTTTGTGGAACTTTTCTTCTGCCTGGCTTCATGAATTAAATTTCTCCATCAATCGGCGTACCAGCTATCAGGAGTAACAAGGAGGTCTACATCTTCCCTGACAATGACAGTTTTATTTTGCCGCAATTCTTCAAGTGCTGTTTCGATGATTAAAACAACGGCATCATCTTCAGATTGCTTGACACGGATATTATGAACCTCGAAATGCTTAGCCAACACCGAAATCAACCTGGTTTCCTGTTTTTATATTGTACGAAGAAAACCATTCTATTCGACTCATGGTATATTACACATAATTTCAGACTTCAAATTGGTTGTGAAACTCGTATTACTGTAGTGTTATCCTTTAAATCAACGTTCACAGCGAGTTTTTGCAGAAAGGTGTTAGTCCTACAACAAAAATACCAGAATACTTTTTTGTAGAGAATTTTGTAAACTTCAATTTCTCTGTAGAATGTTCTATACCTAAAGTCAATAGAAAAGAAGATATAAGCGAAAAAACAAATTTTTGCTACATTAGCGCCCTATAACTCGTGAAGGTCAAGGTCAAATCAAGGGTACTTTTCGGACATTGTTTGAAAACACTAAATAAAGGTGTACACAAAAATTCAGTTCACTTTTGATTTTTCCGAAGTTTTGCCGTAAAATTGTCTAATTTGACTGGATTATAAAGGGGTTTCTTCACCTCCGCAAAAAAAAAGAATAACTTCATTTTATTTTTGCCTAGTTGTAGTCACGTAAAGTTTACCGTTGGGAGCCACTTAATAGTGTCATAATATTTTGGTACCACTGAAGGTGTTTGAAACTAAGCGAGACTACCTCAAAGTTGCTGAAACATTAAAGTGGAAAATAATAGTTGCGGCCACCAAACTATATCACTTAAATACCACTTAAAAGTAGCAGTCATCTTAAAGTGGGCGTGATAGTTTTAGTGTCATTTTGGGAACCATTAATAGACCTTTAAAGTGGCGGCACTTAATAATATGATTGCAGTAATTCTCGCCACGTTTTTGCCACACAAAGATCACTTTAAAGTTTTATTTTCTAAACGTAGATATTTGCAGCCATTTTTGAGATCGCCATGATGAGAAATAGTCGAGGAAATACAGCAGAAAAATCTGTAATTTTGGTGCAGTAAGTCGGATTGAGATGGGGGTTTTTGCATTTGTTTCGTTAGCTGATCTAGAAATTGTGATCTTGTACTTGTTTGAAATTGCATCGCTGCATCAAAACTGCATTTTTCTTTCCAAGTGAGTGAAGAAAAAATTCATATCTTGCACAGAAAACATCCGAACCATACGAATTTCAGCACCTGGGGGTGTTTTGGGTTGCTTAACCTGAATGTACCTTTAGGTCATTAATAGATTATAGGGAAATCGGAGGTAGAGACTTGCAGATATTGACCAGAAACATACCGCTCTTGGTCTGATGATCGAAAATAGGGAGAAATATAGGATAATATAGGATAATATATTGGCCAGGTAATGAAGAACAAGAGGGCAGATGAGACCCAAGCCGTACAAAAATCCTGCAATTCTGAAGTTAATCTGAAAAGCGGTTTCTGGAATTCACAAGAGGTTGTCTGAGGGATTTTAGTTGGAATAGCTCCCGACACTACCGGTAGCCAGCGGTTTCAAGCGATTTACCCTTATAAAAAAAACTAAAAAAGTTCAGGTCAGGTCGACATATAAAGAGATGATACGTGATAAGATTAATAAATGAAGTAGATTATCCGTCCTTAAATGTGATAGTTTATTTTTGATGGGATTATTGTGATTTAATTATTGTTATTTTCGTTCTTGTTTACCTGGATTGACCGAGTTTGTGACGAAAATTACCTTGACCGCAGATGCAACGATCGCATCTGGACCTACCTATATCAATTATTTAAACAACGAAATCAAAATATTTTAAAATGTAGAACAATTCACAGAAACAAATTCAGGAACGGTACTTTTCTTTCTAAATTTTTACATTTTTCACTTTTAAACACATACTTATGTACCATATACAGGGTGTCCCATTGAGAATGGGACATAGAACAATAAAACAATTAAGCGAAATATGCTTAGGTAAAATGTTACTCGTTTCTGAAATACGGGGTGTTGAAGTTGAAAACTGAAAAATTATTAATGGCCATAATTTTTTTAATACACCGTATAATTTTACTCAAATCGGCACACTTGTTAAATATCATAGAATGCACCTAACAGTAAAAAAACAGTTCAGTACGCTCTACCAGTGGCGTACGGCAGGAGTAAGTAATGCTTGTACACCTTCTAAATGTTACGCCGCTGTCTAAATTTTAATTTTGACTATAATTTTAATTTTTCTAAGTCAATAATGTACACTTGCTTGGCCACCACGCAGTCCTGAATTTAATCCTTTAGATTTTTATTATTGGGGCTACATCAAAAGTCTTGTTTATGGTGAAGAAATACCCGTCAGGAACTTTGGAACAAAATTCAGAATGCTGCTGCTACAATTCGACAAAATCAAGCAAATCAGTTGTTTAAAGTGAGACAGTCTTTAGTTAAACGTCTAAGGAAGTGTATACAAGTTAATGGTGGACACATTGAAAATTTGTTGAAGTAAAAATTTATTTTACATTTATGTCCCAAAATGGGTTCATTCAACACCAAATATCTCAAAATCAATAACTAGGAATAACAAAATTTTTTCACCAAATATCCTCGAAAATGGTGTATTTTGATTTTAAATTCATAAATTTACCGAATGGCACTTTTCTCATACAGGGGCAACCAAAACTCGGGATCATTATTTTCTCAGTTTTTTCAAATGGAACACCCTGTATATAGTGCCATACCAGAATAGTCAACACTATGAGCTTCCAGCAAATATAGGGTTTGCCTACTTGATTTTCACCGGAAATGCATCTAATTCTTAAGGAAATTATGAAAAATGTCATAAAAGCAATAATATTTTTTTATTCAATGATGGACAAACATGGAACAAAATAAACTCAAAAAAATGTAAAAACCGTCATTTCACAGTAGATGTTCAAACAATCACCCGTTTTGAGCTATGTATAAATTAAGTCTACCTACGACTTCAGTTGAAGCTGATCTTGTAGTAGAGCGAAGAAATCCTCTGATTCTATTTTTCCTTCAGCGTCGTTGGTTTATTTTTTTGCTCACTTCTTGTGTTTCACATTTTCTGTTTCCACAAATCTTTCCTTCGAAAACTCTCGAGTCGCATACATTCTACTGGCTAAAAGCAGTTTCTGTAACATCTATCCGGAATGTCGATCATTTTATCAATTATATCAATTCACCCTTGGAACATTTGAATGTTACAAGAACTGTCAACAAACATGACATTTTATTATCGAAGTGAATTTATAGTTTAAATCTAATATTTTCTCGTTTCGAAATGAAATTATCCACCGAAGAAATGATAAACATGATCTACATCAAATATTAGAATTAAATTATAAATTCACTTCGATAATAAAATGTCATGTTTGTTGACAGTTCCTGTAACATTCAAATGTTCCAAGGGTGATTTGATATAATTGATAAAATGATCTATATTCCGGATAGATGTTACAGAAACTGCTTTTAGCCAGTAGAATGTATGCAGTTCGATATGCGACTCGAGAGTTTTCGAAGGAGAGGTTTGTGGAAACAGAAAATGTGAAACACAAGAAGTGAGCAAAAAAATAAATTAGCGACAAACCAACGACGCTGAAGGAAAAATAGAATTAGAGGATTTCTTCGCTCTACTACAAGATCATCTTTAACTGAAGTCGTAGATAGACTTAATTTATGCATAGCTCAAAACGGGTGATTTTTTACATTTTTTTGAGATTATTTTGTTCCATGTTTGTCCATCATTGAATAAAAAAATATCATTATTGCTTTTATGACATTTTTCATACTTTCCTTAAAAATTAGATGCATTTCCGGTGAAAATCAAGTAGGCAAACCCTACATTTTCTGGATGCTCACAGTGTCGACTATTCTGGTATGGCATTATATACAAGGTGTTCCATTCGAAAAAACTGAGAAAAAAATGATCCCGAGTCTTGTTTGCCCCTGTATGGGAAAAGTGCCATTCGGTAAATTTATGAATATGAAATCAAAATACACCATTTTAGAGGATATTTGGTGAAAAATTTTTCTTATTCCTAGTTATTGATTTTGAGATATTTGGTGTTGAATGAACCCATTTTGGGACATAAATGTTACCATCACTTCAGAACCACCTGGTATAAACCCGTAAAACCCTATATTTTTGAGAAGCACTCTTCCGAAGGAATTCAATCGATTAAAATATATAGGGTGTTTCATTAAAAAAACATAACTTTGATAAGTCACACATTTATGGGACACCCTGTATATTGGTAGTTTTTTTTTAGAACATAGCTTTCATTGCTATACAACTTTTATTTGAAACATTTTTTCCTATCTTAAAAAGGGAATCAGCTATCATCCACGCACGCATCGTTGATACATTCGGTATAATGGGTCTCTTTGATCCCATAACGAAGTTACAGGGTGTTTGGCCAGAACTTTTTTCAATTTTTGGCATACAGCTTACACTTCTCACGAATAATGTACTGAATTACTGAGAGATATGAAAATCCAGGTTCGGCTTTAGGAAAAGTTGAAACATTAAAAATATTAAAAAGACACCCTGTATAGGTATCACAATTTTAATATTTCCATTTTAGATTTGAATAGAGCCAAAAAAATTGTAACAAGTTGTTGTTATGCCGCCACCAATTCGAATTGGAAAATTTTGAAACTGAAAGTAAAATTTTCATTTAATTTAGAAAAAACATATTATGAAACTCATTTTTTCTTTGATAATTTCAAAAATTCACTTCGCGTCATTTACCTATGTCTTGCTTATTCGGCTTAAAATAATTTTACACTATACTGGTATACCTACAGGCCCGTACTTAGGGGAAAATATTCAATGGGGAAGATCATAAATGAGTAAATCCAGTTTAAATGTGCAAATAATTAAAATATGTTTGCATAATTTTTGTTACAAATTATTCTGTAATATTTTGAAAAACACCATTTGAAAATCATAAAATTTCAGTGAACATTCAAACAGCTACTTGGAGGCGCTCGATGCTACGTCACAAGTACTATGAATTGTGTGTCGTCTACCGATCGATCGATAGAGACGGCAACGATGTTTTCCTAGCTTCGATTGGCTTCGGCAGCCTACGAGCGCTATGTGATTGGCCAAAGCCGCCAAAGTACTTGTGACGTAAATTCCCGGTCTTTTTTCGTCGTTTGAACGAGAACAGTTTTTCGGGATTTTTTTAAAAAAGAACTACTTCGACTAAAAATAGAAATAAACATTTTTCGACTTGACTCGTCGTAATGCGAGCTGTGGTATTTTTTTCCAGAAATTAGTGTTCTCGCCCATTATGAAACATAGGCTGAACTCTACCTGAAAAGTCATTCTCTTTGTCACTTCCTATAAATGTATCTATGTTACCACCTGAATAGTGAGCGACCATATAACTGTTTTCTTTTTCGGCAATAGCAGATTTCTCTTTCTCACTTCCACGTCCAAATATTTTATTTGCTATGTCAACTTTATTTGTCAACGATTCCTCTATATATATGCTTCCGCAACGGTTGAGGATTTCCATCCCCCATGCCTCTTTAAAGCAATTAAATATGCCAAAACATTAGCCAAAATTGTCGCAGAGGACCAACGGAAGCAATGTCCTGTGTATTCATGTGCAAACGGCAAATTTAAAAATGTTTTAGGAATTGTGCCAAAGAGATGGATTCCTATTACTTGCCTGCAACCTTTCCCATTTGAATATTTAAAGAAAAAGCGGCAACTTTCAAAATTTTTTGGACGACATGCAACATATTTTCTATACAATGGCATATAAGTTTCGTTTATCACAAATGATATTTATTATCTGGTATTTTAATCAAAAGCTTAGATCTAAAATCTTCTATATCATTCAAATTTAGTTGATATAGTTCATCAAGGCGACATGCACCGGCAACACCAAATATTAAGGCAACCTAAAAAGTAAACACTGCATATACAGGGTGTATCTAAATAATTCTGGGTCAAATGCTATCTACTACTAAGATACAGGGTGTTGAAGATAACATTTATTTTTCGTTTTTTTGCAATAATTTCTTTATTATTTAATATATTGACTTGAAAGGACCCCGCAGTTTTTGATAGGAAAATGGCTTTCGGTGGATTTCTCTCAAACTTCGGAAATTTATTCTTCATTCCATCCCGTTCAAAAGAGTTCACGGGCCCAACTCAATATTTTTAAGTTAGTAAATCATAAGCGTGATATCAATTTTGAGATTAGATACAGAGGGCGCCACCTACACTCTACTGCATGAAGAAAAGTATCAATTTTTTTTTATTTCTGGCCTTTTTTGAATTTTTTTCAAGTCTTTATGATACATCCTGTAAATTTGAACAAAAAAGGTATACTCGTTTTAATAGCATAAATTCAGCTCATTTCGAGATATTTGCATTTAAAACATTCTAGCCACAGTATCTATTTAATTTACTTTAACATATTTCAACATAGTAGGCTTTGAAACTAAAATAAAAATTCATTTCGGAAGCTCATAGTGGTTTGCTAGTTCAATTTCTCTTTTTATATGGAATAAAAACCACTTATTTTCTTGGAAAAGTTTTCATTTTTCCAAGAAAATAAGTGGTTTTTATTCCATATAGAAAGAGAAATTAAAATGAAAATGTACAGCTGTCAAATAATTAATTGTTTGATGTAATTTTGTTCACTAAATTCCTTCTAAGTAGGTAATGAAAATGCGTCGTCACAACCATTTCTCCAATTCAGAAATAAGACATTTTTGTGTTTATGCACAAATAAATTTTTCTGGACTTGCTGCTGCCATCTAACAGTTAATTATTTGACAGCTGTACATTTTCATTTTAGTTTCAAAGCCCACTATGTTGAAATATGTTAAAGTTAATTAAATAGATACTGTGGCTGGAATATTTTAAATGCAAATATCTCGAAATGAGCTAAATTTATGCTATTAAAACAAGTATTTTTTGTTCAAATTTACAAGGTGTATCATAAAGACTTGACAAAAATTCAAAAAAGGCCAGGAATAAAAAAACAATGATACTTTTCTTCATCCAGTAGAGTGTAGGTGGCGCCCTCTGTATTTAATCTCAAAATTGATAACAAGCTTATGATTTACTATCTTCGAAATATAACCATACCAAAGGACCCCGCAGTTTTTGATAGGAAAATGGCTTTCGGTGGATTTCTCTCAAACTTCGGGGTGTACAGCTAGTTCGCCTCCTCGTGGTGCACCCTGGGTAACGCTAAATGAACTAGCAAACAACTGGCGGTCAGACAAACCAAGAAGGTTCTCCTGACCACACAAGAGACACAAACGAAAACAAAATCAATCACAGAAAAATGTCCTAGAACAGCCTACGAGGGGACATCCGAGGATTTCCTGATGGCGACGTCCAGATCAATTGCATATATATATATAAACTCTTTAGATGTAAATTTAATGTGTCTTGTGCCATACGCTAAATAAATAAATTCGGAAATTTATTCTTCATCCCTTCCCGATCAAAAGTGTTCACGGGCCCAACTCAATCCTATGTACAGATTTCGAGCTAGCGCGAGTTTAAAATGATTAGGGGGAATTCGATATATGGGCATTTATCGGCAAGTTAGGCGTTCACCTCTTTACGTTTATGGTCTATATGATAGATATATGTCATACACACCCAGATACACACACAAGCACACATTTAGCGTCTTTTAGAAGATTTTATTTTGATTTCTAAACTTTTTTTAAGAATTTTTCAATCACTTTTTTGTTACCATGAATACAGCTAGACTATGTCCGACATGGGCGTTTCATTAACAGGGTTAAACAAAGCCGGACGGACACCTTGAAATAAATACAAAACTAAATGTTCAATGGAGAAATACTATTTGTAAGAGAACACTTAACAATTATGTCCAGCATAAAATTAACATTGCTAATGAATTTAATAACAGCTTTAGCAAACCAAATAAAAAGCGATGAAAATCTATTCCTAATTGCACCTATTTTGATTTAAAAAATGGGAAAATCGTTGGAATAGATAACACAAAGTCTGAAATAATTAAATTAAACTGTGATTATCTTTTAAAACCATTTACACATACTCTATCTAAATGTATAGAACAATTGTTACTCTATTACATAAAAAGGGAGATGTAACAACATCACCAATTACCAACACATATGGTTAATCACCCACTTCTCAAAAAAGTTTGAAAAATTAATTAAAAATAGATTAGTCTCATACCTAAAGGAATATGAAATACTCTCAAAACAACAGTTTGGTTTTAGACAGAAAACATCCACACAAAACGCCGTTAGTGTCCTAACTTTGTTTGTGCCGGTGCGGATGATGAAGACGCCGAAGCAATGCACATTTGTTCGTTGTGAAAAAAATGAGCTTTCACAATCATACCCCATGGTACTGGGTAAGATGGTTTTTCACATGTTCCTTTTTAATAATTCATGTTAGAAAGATCCGTCAACAAGATTATTAGATTGAAGGTGGACCGCGAGTGATAGATGTCTAGATTATAGAACATAGAGTTAAATACATGTTACTTTAATAGGGGCACTATGAAAATGAGCTGAAATAAGCATCTTTGTTATTTCGCTGATGGCAAGATGGTTTTTTGTATGTTCCTTTTTAATCCTCCATTTTAAACAAATATGACGAGTTGATCTCCCAAAGACTACGCCAAATTGTAGTTAGATTAAAAACACATGTGCTATAAATAAATAAGAATAATAAACATAATGATTATGCTGCATTTTTGCTCTATGCGAGTCGTGGATCCCTTGTAGGAGAATAAAAAAGTAGGGTTTAGATGAGATAACGACAAGTGACGCTTGTGCTGGACATATTAATTGTTAAGCGTTCTCTTACAAAAAATATTTGTCAGGTGACTGGCTGTGTTTAACCCTTTTAATGAAACGCCCATGTCGGACATAATCATGGTAACAAAAAAGTGATTGATAAATGAAAAATGTAATGTCAATAAAAAATAAATTCTTAAAAAATAGTTTAGAAATCAAAATAAAATCTTCTAAAAGACGCTAAATGTGTGCGTGTGTGTGTATCTGGGTGTGTATGACATATATCTATGCCTAACTTGCCGATAAATGCCCATATATCGAGTTCCCCCTAATTATTTTAAACTTACGCTAGCTCGAAATCTGTACATGGGATTGAGTTGGGCCCATGAACACTTTTGATCGGGATGGGATGAAGAATAAATTTCCGAAGTTTGAGAGAAATCCACCGAAAGCCATTTTCCTATCAAAAACTGCGGGGTCCTTTGGTATGGTTATATTTTTAAGATAGTAAATCATAAGCGTGTTATCAATTTTGAGATTAAATACAGAGGGCGCCACCTACACTCTACTGGATGAAGAAAAGTATAATTTTTTTTTATTCCTGGCCTTTTTTGAATTTTTGTCAAGTCTTTATGATACACCTTGTAAATTTGAACAAAAAATACTTGTTTTAATAGCATAAATTTAGCTCACTTCGAGATATTTGCATTTAAAATATTCCAGCCACAGTATCTATTTAATTTACTTTAACATATTTCAACATAGTAGGCTTTGAAACTAAAATGAAAATGTACAGCTGTCAAATAATTAATTGTTAGATGGCAGCAGCAAGTCCAGAAAAATTTATTTGTGTTCTGAATTGGAGAAATGGTTGTGTCGACGCATTTTCATTACCTACTTAGAAGGAATTTAGTGAACAAAATTACATCAAACAATTAATTATTTGACAGCTGTACATTTTCATTTTAATTTCTCTTTTTATATGGAATAAAAACCACTTATTTTCTTGGAAAAATGAAAACTTTTCCAAGAAAATAAGTGGTTTTTATTCCATATAAAAAGATAAATTGAACTAGCAAACCACTATGAGCTTCCGAAATGAATTTTCATTTTAGTTTCAAAGCCTACTATGTTGAACTATGTTAAAGTAAATTAAATAGATACTGTGGCTAGAATATTTTATATGCAAATATCTCGAAATGAGCTGAATTTATGGTATTAAAACGAGTATACCTTTTTTGTTCAAATCTACAGGGTGTATCATAAAGACTTGAAAAAAATTCAAAAAAGGCCAGAAATAAAAAAAATTGATACTTTTCTTCATCCAGTAGAGTGTAGGTGGCGCCCTCTGTATCTAATCTCAAATTGATATCACGCTTATGATTTACTAACGGGAGCACCTTCAAATTGTCTGAATTTTTGATATGTGATAGTACTTGATGTCCTTGTCAATATTGTCCATGGGCCCAATCCTATCCTATGGCTAGATTTCGATATACAGTGCGTTGAAGTTCAAGATCCCGAAATTTTAAAATGTGTACCAAAAAGTCCCTGAAAATATTTTTAAAAGTTTCTGGCGGATATAACTATGTAGTCAAAATACATACTTAATAAATAAAATCAAAATATATTTCCTTACAGGGCTATTTCATGTTTCCATAGGTATTTTTGTTCAAAGTATGTATTTTTAACATGCAGAAATAGCCTGAAATATCGATAAAAAAAGTCACCGTCAAAGTTTGTGAATATTGGATATAATGTAGATTTTGACGTCCTCCTTCAAAATTGTAATAGGTAAAATTGGATCCTATGGCTTGTTTTCGAGAAATTAAACTGTAAAAATATCAATTTCTAACAATAGCAAATAAACGAAATATTGTAAACTAAATATTTTTACGCACTGTATTAGATTATATTGCACCGTTATATTAATTGGAGGCAGGCTAAAAAATCCACACTTGAGCTTCTAAGATGACAGAATCAACAAATTTAAAACAGCTGCCAAACAATTAACAATTAATTGTTACCTTTTACTTATTTTTTTAATAAGTTAATCTTAGTTTAAAAATCTATTTTATTGAACGGGTTGTATGTATGATGATCATAGAGGGTTATTCATTATTCCATTAGGTACAAAAAAAGATTAGATATAAATACAGGTTAGTTGATTTAACAAATATTTTTGCTTTTTATGGAACCCATAATTCAGATTTTAAGCTCGCTTCCACACCACCCATGAGGTAGAGGCCTATTAGACTGATATTTTTGTAGAATGAATAAATCAATTTTATGAGCAAAAACTAAAGGCCGCCAGATGCGATCATAAAAAGCATAGTAGGTAGGTAATGTTAATAAAGTTTTAAGTCCAAGGAAGGGTAAGTAAATAAAAAAAAATAATATTTGATGTTGTTTTTGTAAGACTCTTTCAGTGTTTATACCAATGCTAACTTGTTTTTAGCACCAATGAGCAGTTTAATTATCCTAAATTAATACGTTTTACCCATTCTAAGATTTCCTCATTATTAGTCCTTTTGTCCATTATATATAACACTAACTAGTGTTTTGTCTCGAAGAATAATTAAAAAGTAATTTTAAAAAATCATCTGATAATCCATGTCTTAATTTAACAAGAAAAGGAAATAAATCGTTTTGCTCAATATGTCTTATTCTACCATATTGTTCAATTGGCTCGCACAGTTGATATGGTTCTTGGAAGTTATCTTTTAAAATTGAAGTTAAATATTTAAATTCCTCTAAACTAAATGATTCTATATCTCCCCAATTTTTGATATGATTGTTTGAATTAGCAGCAGTTCTTAAACTGGGCAAAAGTGACTGAATATTTAGAAGATACGGTCTATTAACAAAATGCAAACCACTCTGTAAATTATTCATTAGAAAACCCGAATTATCTAGATGAATGTCACAAATCTTCAAATGTTCAGGTACATAAATATTAGAAACTAGAAAAATATTTGCTCTACATTCTGCCGATATTTTTCTTACATTACCTTGCACATTGCATATTATGCAATCACGTACTGAATTGGCAGTTAAAACGTTAAGTCTAAGGATATTAGGATTATTTTCAATCTGTCTCAGGTCCTGTGCAATTGCAAGATAACAATTTAAACATGATCTGACTTCTTCTAGATTCTCCACAGCAGGATGTCCGGCAGCTAGCCTATAAGTTGCCATGTTCAGAAAATCTATATTGTTTTCTTCGTTTAAACGCGTGGTGAGTCGAACTTGAAAGTTTCTATTACACACATCATAACAGTTTATCCTAATTGCAAATGCCATATTTGCAGAAAACAGTATTTGAAACAACTATTTTAAACTATTAAAAACACAGACAAGTGTTATAAACAACTACAAATTATTTATTATAAAACTCAATGACAGATAGATGTGTATTTATTCTGAAAATATTTTTTCATAGCATACTAGAGAAGTATACCTATAGTTACATACAATATCCCAATGTCTTTACTTGGGTAGTCAGCAAAATTAAGAATTTACCAAAAAATATAGTTTTCATTAAACGTCTAGACTTTTAAAATTGCAAATATAATAAAAGATACAAAAAAAGTTAATTACCTACCTTAATTATTTACATTGTATTTTTTTCAGATTATTCAATTATTTATTGGGTTTAGTAAACTACATAGGGTAATAGTATATTACGTAATATGTGTTGTAAATAGCATTTTACGCACGAATGGAAAAATTGCACACGAAGCCGCGTAGCGGCGAGTGCGTAATTCCATGAATGCGTAATTGCTTACTATACTTTACCTACGGCCATATACAGTGTGCCAAAAGTCTGGACTTAGTTATTGCATATTTAGATTTTTTTAACAATTTTATTTCGAACAATTTTACAAAATTAAAGAGGATATATTATCATATAGGATAATTCATTTTATTTATTAACATTGAAACTTTATTGAAACTTTGAAACTTTATTGAAACTTACCAAACAACTGTTTGGTACATTAACAAATTGTTACATACTTATTAAAAATTGTTACATATACTTAAGTACAGGTTGGTAATAGAAATTACAATTTAAAATTAAACAAAGATACTAGTAAAAAAAAATAAATACTATATCCCAGCAATTTATACAACTAATACAATTTATTTATTATAAAACTCAATGACAGATAGATGTGTATTTATTCTGAAAATATTTTTTCATAGCATACTAGAGAAGTATACCTATAGTTACATACAATATCCCAATGTCTTTACTTGGGTAGTCAGCAAAATTAAGAATTTACCAAAAAATATAGTTTTCATTAAACGTCTAGACTTTTAAAATTGCAAATATACAGGGTGTTTGATTAGTGTGACAAAGCTCAGTAGATCTGTTATAATAAAAGATACAAAAAAAGTTAATTACCTACCTTAATTATTTACATTGTATTTTTTTCAGATTATTCAATTATTTATTGGGTTTAGTAAACTACATAGGGTAATAGTATATTACGTAATTCCATGAATGCGTAATTGCTTACTATACTTTACCTACGGCCATATACAGTGTGCCAAAAGTCTGGACTTAGTTATTGCATATTTAGATTTTTTTAACAATTTTATTTCGAACAATTTTACAAAATTAAAGAGGATATATTATCATATAGGATAATTCATTTTATTTATTAACATTGAAACTTTATTGAAACTTTGAAACTTTATTGAAACTTACCAAACAACTGTTTGGTACATTAACAAATTGTTACATACTTATTAAAAATTGTTACATATACTTAAGTACAGGTTGGTAATAGAAATTACAATTTAAAATTAAACAAAGATACTAGTAAAAAAAAATAAATACTATATCCCAGCAATTTATACAACTAATACAATTTTATTAAAATTTTAAATACATTCAATAATTAAAAGTAAATTTATTGAAAATTTATTAAATATTTATAAATATGCCCCGAGAATAGCAACCTGTAAGAATGTAAGAATTTTTATAAACAAACAATTTACCATTAGGAACATTATAATTGTTTATGGTTACTGAACAATTATTAAATATATTGGATGTATTTCGATTTGTTGAGTCATAAGTCATTGTAAAATTTTCATGTGTTGCGGTTGTTGAGGTTGTATTTTGTAAAATAGCGGAGGATATTCGAGATGAAGTAAGTTCTTTGTTTTTTAATGAATCGTCAACATATCCTTCCGCTACTGAAGACGATTGCCAGCCACCATGTCTCTTTAAATCCAAGAGATCCCCGCCAGCGTCAAATAAAATAGTTGCTGAAGATCTTCGGAAACAGTGTCCTGTGTAGCGATTAGGATTTTCTAGTTTAAGAAATGTTGCAATATCTTTTGGTATACTGCCTAATTTGTTTATCCCAACGGGTTGTTTGGTGCATTTTCCATTTGTATATTTTATAAAAAATGGTAAATTTTCTTTTAGTACCGTCTTGCGCATAGTGTAATATTTTTTGATTCTAGAATAAAAATGGTCAGATATCACAAAAGAACGTTGAATGTTGGTTTTTGTATTTGGAATTTTAATAATGAAGGATTTTTCTGTGTCCTCAACATCATCAATTTTCATATCTCTCAGTTCCTGTTTTCGGCATGCACCACTCTCGCAAATTATAAGAACAGTCTAAAAATAAAAATTACTGTAAGTGTGGAATATAGCATTAGTGGACATGTTTTACCTTCATAAACAAGTATTCGAGGAAATCTTGAATATTTTTGGCCGTCAAAATTTTAGATTTTATGCTTCTAAAGCCATTTTTAATAGCGCTATTAACTTGGAATAGGCTTCTATATTTATGTTGTTTTTTATGTTTAGAGTCGATCTAAGCATTGAGTAAAAGGACCATAGAGAGCTAGGTTTTATTTTTTCCGATAGGTGTTGAAAATATGCTACCAAAACATTTTCGGAGAAAGAATTCACCTTATTTTTTAGTCTCCAGTCCATGAATCTATTGTAACAATTTTCGTAGCGTTCGCGGGATTTACTTGGCAGTAAATTATTCGTTGCCATTTTTGCCATTTCCATGACGTTGGGAGGAGTTAAATTTTTGTTTTCACTGTCACTTGACATATTCATATCTTATAATTATTATCTAAAACTTATTTGTCTTTCAAAAAGTTTGTTTCTATTATTTTGATTTTGACAGTTGCTATGGCTACGGTGATGACGGGCGGTTACGCGATTACTACCTACTTATAGTTGCCCTTCTAAATAAGTTGGACAAATTGTTTTGACCGTTTTCATTTCTAAAGAAATGCCATTCATATATATTTTTTTATACATTATTTTTCTACAGATAAGATAACGATTTATAAAAACACTTTCTTTTTCAAGGAATAGGCCAGTAAGTTAAAACGATCAAAACAATTTGTCCAACTTATTTTGAAGGCAACTATATGTATAAACTGTGCGTTTTGTTTACCAAAACCGTGCGTTTTGTTTACGGTAAACAAATCGCACGGTTTTGTGTTTACCGTGCGTCATGAGCTATTTACTGAGGCTGTATGTCGTGTGTTTTTACCTGTTTTCTATAGTGGCCGTAGGTAAATATAATTTTCATGTGAAGAATCTCTCGTAAAAATTGAGAAACGCTATTAGCTAAATATATAGGGTGGTGTAATATAAGGTATTTCAAAGCTCGATGGAATAATCGATTTTGCACAATTGCATGTGATTCTCCAAACATATCAGTGAAATATTCCTAAAAAGGGATAACAAGTAAACCAAAACGCTAGGTCTCTAAAGTATTGGGGTTGTAGAAACGAGCTTAAAATATGAATTATGGGTTCGATAAAAAAAACTAAAATATACCTACCTATTTTTTTATTTATTGGAACAATAAACCTTTTAATTGCTTGGCAGCTGTTTTAGATTTGTTGATTTTGTCATCTTACAAGCTCAAGTGAGATCACCCTGTAAGTATGAATTTTTAGCCTGCCTCCAATTAATATAACGGTGCAATATAAACTAATACAGTGTAATGACGGTGGAATTTTTTGAACCATAGAAATACCAAAAAGAAACTAATACAGTGTGTAAAAATATTTTGTTTACAATATTTAGTTTATTTTTTATTACTAAAAGTTGCTATTGATAAAAATTCATATTTTCACAGTTTAATCGTTTAGTCTCTCGAAAACAAGCCAATTTTACCTATTACAATTTTGAAGGAAGACGTCAAGATCTACATTATATCCAATATTCAGAAACTTTGACGGTGACTTTTTTTGGAAACATGAATCGCCCTGTAAGAAAATATATTTTGATTTTGTTTATTAAGTATGTATTTTGACTACATATATCCGACAGAAACTTTTTAAAATATTTTACAGGGACTTTTTGGTACACATTTTAAAACTTCGGGATCTTGAACTTTAACGCACTGTATATCGAAATCGAACCATAGGATAGGATTGGGCCCATGGACACTATTGACCAGGACATCAAGTACTATCACATATCAAAAATTCAGACAATTTGACGGTGCTCCCGTTTCCATTAGGATGGTGCGTGGTCCTTTCAAGTCCATATATTAAATAATAAAGAAATTATAGCAAAAAAACGAAAAATAAATTTTATCTTCAAAACCCTGTGTCTTAGTAGTAGATAATATTTGACGCAGAGTTATTCCCACTGTTCTTGCACCAGCTTGGAAAGTACAATAGTACCCTTGTATTGGATTATGATTTCCATCTATGCCTGTTTCAATGTAAGCTATCCACAACTGAGTAGTTACTGCATTTCTGTATCGAGAATGGAATCTTATCCTCAATGACTCTGGTTGACGTAACTGTTTTTTTTTTCGATTATTGCCGTTTTAAGCACAGAACCGCTGTTGTATAATAGTTCTTTTAAAACATTTTTTTCGATTGTTAATATTTTTATTATAAAGTTATGGTTACTTTCAATAGAATTATAGATAGAGCATTCGATTTATTCTACAGTATTTTCATGCTCACTAATTCTTTTATTGAGTTATTGGCTCGAATTTGTAAAAAACAAACAGAATCATTAATTTGTAAGAGTTTAGTCTGCAATTTTCTATTTGATCTGGTATATCCAATCATATAAATCTTACTTTTGCTACAAAAATGACCTCGTTGAGAGTACCTTGAAACTGGCCCAATGCAGGTTTAAGTTTAAGGTGGCAAATTAGTTTAAAACTTTTGAAAGGCAAGGTTAATAAAAAAAAATTTTGTGGAGTAAATTTCTAATAAATGTTTAGTAAATTCTAATTAAAATTTAGTAAATGTTCTGTAAGGCTTTATCAAGTCAGGTGCAGGTTCCAGTTGAAGGTGGCAAATTAATTAATAACTTTTGAAAGGCAAGGTTAATAAAAAAAAATTTTGTGGAGTAAATTTCTAATAAATGTTTAGTAAATTCTAATTAAAATTTAGTAAATGTTCTATAAGGCTTTATCAGGCCCGGTGCAGGTTCAAGTTAAAGGTGGCAAATTAATTAATAACTTTTGAAAGGAAAGGTTAATAAAAAAAATTTTTGTGGAGTAAATTTCTAATAAATGTTTAGTAAATTCTAATTAAAATTTAGTAAATCTTCTATAAGGCTTTATCAGGTCCGGTGCAGGTTCAAGTTGAAGGTGGCAAATTAATTAATAACTTTTGAAAGGCAAGGTTAATAAAAAAAATTTTGTGGAGTAAATTTCTAATAAATGTTTAGTAAATTCTACTTAAAATTTAGTAAATGTTCTATAAGGCTTTATCAGGCCCGGTGCAGGTTCAAGTTAAAGGTGGCAAATTAATTAATAACTTTGAAAGGCAAGGTTAATAAAAAAAATTTTGTGGAGTAAATTTCTAATAAATGTTTAGTAAATTCTAATTCAAATTTAGTAAATGTTCTATAAGGCTTTATCAGGCCCGGTGCAGGTTCAAGTTGAAGGTGGCAAATTAATTAATAACTTTTGAAAGGCAAGGTTAATAAAAAAAATTTTGTGGAGTAAATTTCTAATAAATGTTTAGTAAATTCTAATTAAAATTAAGTAAATGTTCTATAAGGCTTTATCAGGTCCGATGCAGGTTCAAGTTGAAGGTGGCAAATTAATTAATAACTTTTCAAAGGCAAGGTTAATAAAAAAACATTTGTCGAGTAAATTTCTAATAAACGTTTAGTAAATACTAATTAAAATTTAGTAAATGTTCTATAAAGTTTTATCAGGCAGGTGCAGGTTCAAGTTGAATGTGGCAAATTAGTTTATAACTTTCGACAGGCAAGGTTATTAAATTTTTTCTATGTGGAGTAAAGGACAACGCACCACCCTAATGGAAACGGGAGAACCGTCAAGTTGTCTGAATTTTTGATATGTGATAGTACTTGATGTCCTGATCAATAGTGTCCACGGGTCCAATGCTATCCTATGGCTAGATTTCGATATACGGATAATTTCAGTTCAAGATCCCGAAATTTGAAAATGTGTACCAAAAAGTCCCTGTAAAATATTTTTAAAAGTTTCTGGCTGATATATGTATTCAAAATACATACTTAATAAATAAAATCAAAATATATTTTCTTATAGGGCGATTCATGTTTCCATAGGCCTTTTTGTTCAAACTACGTATTTTTAGCATGCAGAAATAGCCTGAAATATCGATAAAAAAAAGTCACCGTCAAAGTTTCTAAATATTGGATATAATGTAGATCTTGACGTCCTCCTTCAAAATAGTAATAAAATTGGATCCTATGGCTTGTTTTCGAGAAATTAAACGATTAAACTGTAAAAATACCAATTGTTATCAATAGCAACTTTTAGTAATAAAAAATAAACAAAATATTCTAACTACCTAAAGTTGCGAAATAAATCACACTTGTTCCCAAGAACAAAGACATTAAATGTCCTACACTGCACCAGCGTCTAAGAATAGCAAGCTCCTTTAATAATAAAATCGAAGTTTTTGGTTTAAAGCCCCGACTTGGTCGGGCGCCAAACCACGTCTGGACTTTCGTAATTCAATACCTGGGGGCATATAGCCCAAGGAGTAGTTGTTGAAGTCCAGACGCTGGTGCAGTGTAGGACATTTAATGTCTTTGTTCTTGGGAACAAGTGTGATTTATTTCACAACCTTAGGTAGTTTTGTTACGCCCATGGTATTTTTATGGTTCAAAAAATTCCACCGTCGTTATTGAAATATTGTAAACTAAATAGTTTTACACACTGTATTGCACCGTTATATTAATCGGAGGCAGGCTAAAAATTCATACTTACAGGGTGATCTCACTTTAGCTCGTAAGATGACAAAATCAAGAACTCTAAAACAGCTGCCAAACAATTAAAGGTATAGTTTATTTTTTTTATCGAACCGTTAATTCATATTTTAAGCTTGTTTATACAACACCAATGCATTAGAGCCGTATAGTTTTGGTTTACTTGTTATCCCTTTTTAGGAATATTTCACTGATATTTTTGGAGAATCAAATGCAATTGTGGAAAATCGATTATTCCATCGAGCTTTGAAATACCTCCTATTATACCACCTTATACATTTATTTAATAGCGTTTCTTAATTCTTAATACCAAAGAGACTAACATAAGAATTATTCAAATACTCCAAAACAAAGTACTTAGGAACATTATAAAAGCATGGTACTGCAGAAACAGTGACATACATCGGAACCTAAACATGGAAATTGTAACCATGAAGAGAGGCTTCACCAAGTTATGAACGTCGAGGCCCTCCAGCTCCTTGACAGTATAGAGAGGTAACAAGGAGACTTAAAAGAATTGCACCGTTTGAGTTAAATAAGACTAAAAAGCAAAGTCTGTGCTTGACTGTTAGTGTTATATATGATTGACAAATAAGGACTAATAATGAAGAAATAATGAAGAAATCTTAGAATAGGTTTAAAACGTATTAATTTAGGTTACACTTAAACTGCTCATTGGTCCTAAAGACCAGGTAGCATTGGTATAAACACTGAAAGAGTCTTACAAAAGCAACATCAAATATTATTATTTTTATTTACCTACCCTTCCTTGGATTTAAGCTTTATTAACAGTACCTACCTACTATGCTTTTTATGATCGCAAGTGGTGGCCTTCAGGCCACTATCAGTGGAGTAGGCCTAAAAGGGGAAACCACTTAAAAAAAACCCGCCTAGAGCTCTACCTCACGGGTGGTGTGGAAACGAGCTTAACATCTGAATTAAGGGTTCAATAAAAAGCAAAAATATTTGTCAAATCAACTAACCTGTAATTTTATCTAACCTTTTTTTGTACCTAAAATGGAATAATGAATAAACCTGTATGATCATCATACGTACAACCTGTTCAATAAAATAGATTTTTAAACTAAGATTAACTTATTAAAAAATAAAGTAAAGGTAACAATTAATTATTACTTGTTTGGCAGCTGTTTTAGATTTATTGATTTGTTAGTGTGGATTTTTTAGCCTGCATCCAATTAATTATAACAGTGCAATATAATCTAATAGAGTGCGTAAAAATATTTAGTTTACAATATTTCGTTGATTTGCTATTGATAAAAATTGATATTTTTACAGTTTAATCGTTTAATTTCTCGAAAACAAGCCATATGATCCAATTTTACCTATTACAATTTTGAAGGAGGACGTCAAGATCTACATTATATCTAATATTCAGAAACTTTGACGGTGACTTTTTTTATTGATATTTCATGCTATTTCTGCATGTTAAAAATACATACTTTGAACAAAAAGGCCTATGGAAGCATGAATCGCCCTGTAAGAAAATATATTTTGATTTTATTTATTAAGTATGTATTTTAAAAATATTTTACAGGGACTTTTTGGTACACATTTTAAAATTTCGAGATCTTGAACTTTAACGCCCTGTATATCGCATATCGCGATATGCGATATAGGATAGCCATAGGATAGGATTGGGCCCATGGACACTATTGATTAGGACATGAAGTACTATCACATATCACAAATTCAGACAATTTGACGGGGCTCCCGTTTCCATTAGGATGGTGCGTGGTCCTTTCTAATAAATTGTTAGTAAATTATGCCATAGGTATTTTTGGTACGGGCTGAAATGCCTGGGCCAGCTTCAAGGTACTCCTCGTTGAGATACAGGTAACTAAAATAGTACTGAAGGTTTGGAAGAAAACAAGTTCCTTTATATCACACAGTTATTTATTATTGAGCGACCGGTTTCGGCGATCAGAATATCGCCTTCATCAGGCCCTACGTGGAAAAATTATGGAGTTAAAAGGAGGTCACAATGGCAGTTTAGTTAAGTTATATAATTTAAGAAATTTATTTTAGTTTAATTTTATTTCAATTTTAAGCAAAAACTCACCATAACTTTAAATTAAAACTAAAATAGTATCACTTACCATATTTCCAAAAGTATTTCTAAGAAATATGTCTCGACTTTTCTTACCTAGAAAAAAGTATTTATTATTAATAGAATGTAGGTACACTGAAAATTCTGTGTGAACATCCCCAATACCAAATAAAAAACATCTTGTCTGGTTGATTAGTAGGACGATCAAGGTAATTGGTGACATGTTGAAAACTTCTTTTTTGTTTACAGGGTTGTTAAAAAATTGATGAAAAGTTCAAGTTTAAAAATGTCAAATATCTTCATTTTTTTAAATGAAACAACCATATTTTTATTCTTTTACTTAATTCTAAGGCCGAAAATAAGGGCAGTTTATGTTCACTTCCCTATACCCAATCTTAAGCGTTTTTGAGATATTAACATGTATTTAAAAATATTCATTATTTCAGCCTTATTATTGTGTCGGCGTCGGCCCTGTTATTTATTCTTTTATTTTAGTAGGCCGTGTATTTACCTGTCATAATTAAATAGTATTAATTGTTATTATTTGGAGTCAAACTTTTGCTTGAAAACAACCAAATGGTGTTAAATTGTTCTGGATATCTTGTAGCAAATAAAGCACATGTTCTAGTAACAACTCTGTCACATTCACCATGTATTAAAAGTAAATTTAGATAATCTTCATTGTTTAATTCCAAACTAGCTATTTCTATCACTGTACGGTCCGATTGGCTTCAAATAATGGCAATTAATATTATTTAATTATGACAGGTAAATACACAGCCTGCTAAAATAAAAGAATAAAAAACACGGCCGACGCCGACACAATAATAAGGCTGAAATAATTAATATTTTTAAATACATGTTAATATCTCAAAAACGCTTAAGATTGGGTATAGGGAAGTGAACATAAACTACCCTTATTTTCGGCCTTAGAATTAAGTAAAAGAATAAAAATATGGTTATTTCATTTAAAAAAATGAAGATATTTGACATTTTTGAACTTGAACTTTTCATCATTTTTTTAACAGCCCTGTATACAAAAAAGAAGTTTTCGACATGTCACCAATTACCTTGGTCGTCCTACTAATCAACCACACAAGATGTTTTTTACTTGGTATTGAGGATGTTCACACAGAATGTTCAATATGATGGTCTGCACCTGTCAATTTTTTATTTAAAAAATTAATATCTCTATAAGTATAAATTTTAGGTATAGGGTATTCTACACAAAGTGACATTAAAATTTAATGTAGAATTCGAAAAGTTAATAATATACAGGGAGTTCCATTTAAAATAACAAATTTGCTGCTCACTTCCGGTATAACCGGATGTGTCCTGTTTTTCAAAATATTTTCAATGAATTCGCCATAACATGAGATCCATATATCCCAATTTTCATAAAAATCGTGCAGGTAGTTTCCAATATACAGATAGTGTAAGCTCGTCGTGAAACACCCTGTATACTCCTGTTCTATTGCCATAAAGTGCGTTTACAAATAGAGTAAGGTGGGTTTAAATATCTATGCAGAATTTCCAGGTAGTTTTCTTATATTTCTTGTGCATAAACATTTTCTCATTTACATAATTATATGATTATCTACTTAAAAACCTTTTGAGAAATTATTAGGAAAATATTTTTCTCCACGGCCACTACTGAATGTAGTTATTCTGAAACCACTTATAATAACAGAAAAGAAACATTCTCGCTCTTGAAATTGAAAGAAAATTCTGAAACACTTCTCGTCTCTTATGTATTTTATACGTATTTCATTCTTACTCTAGTGTCAGAATGTTCATCCTAGATAGCCTTGAATTTCATGTTTGACAGTTCTACGCTACGTGTTATTTATTTAGTTTGAATTTGTCTGAACAAAGTTAATCTGCGTTTTTTGAGGTTTCATTTTACTATATTCAATTCCTACTTTCTATGGCCGTGGAAAAAGTACAGTCTGTTACTCTGTTGGAATGAAAATTTGACACTCGTGGTTCATCCACTTGTATCGAATTTTCATTCCAACCATGTTACAGAATATACTATTCTACAGTTTCACTAAGTAAGCTATAGTTTTATTGTACTTTCATAAATGCCGAATTAATTTACAATTTTATATTTAACTTGTTGTGCCCGCGACTTCGTCCTCGTCCGCATGGAATAGGATATGATTTTCATGTATTAAACGGAAAAGTGGTGTGCAAATCCCGCGACGCGACGTTGCCCTACACCTGAACAGGCCAGGTCAAAAAATCTGCGCCAATCGATTATCTCCTCGAAATCTCGAAGATAATCTCAGGGGGTCAAAATCGATAGGACTCAATCCGAGGAAGTAAAAGTGGTGTTCGGGTTTAGAAAAAGCACCTTTTATTTATTTATTTATTTATTTGTGGATGAACCTTAGTGGTTCATCATTTAATAGGAAGATACATATAGTGGAGTCGATCTGGCGGAAAAAACCCTTTAAACGACGTCGCCCTTTTCGAATTTTTTTTTTTTTGTAATTTCATAGATTCGAGGTCCCTCTTTCATGTGATCACTATATGAAAGCTAAGGGAGATGTGGAGGGGGGGTAAATTATCATGTAAAGATATGGAAAATCGGTTTTTCGCACGTAGATCTCTGAGGTTTATTCGGATCGAAACGACTTCTATATATAAAATAAAGTGCTCGCGAAAACGGTTAAACTGAATTATAACCCGTCCAAATCGGTCTAGCGGTTCTTGAGATATTGCGATTTGAAAGTATATGGATTTTCGCAGCGGCGAGAACACACCTAGAGCCGTGTTCGCGTTTTTCGCATGGAAGAAAGTGACTTCAAGACGATAGATAGTCATGACCCTAGTATTGTGCCCCAATTTCAACCCGCTAGTTTTATTTGGGGGGGAGAGGGAGGGCAAACACTGATTAATTTTTGACTCGAGGTAACTTTTTTAATTCTTGACCAATCAGGGTCATCAAAATGGCAAACTCTTTCATAAGAACAGTGCTACAGGATGTATTAAGGAGATGATAGTTTTCGCGAAAACGGGCAAATTTTAATTTTTGATTTTCGCAACGAAGAAGTAAAATAAGGAAATTTTTTTATACGCCGTGGGTTGCGGAATTTTTTTCTCTTTGATTTGAACTCTACCAGAACTCGATTCGATAATCAGGAAGGGTGGGAGGAGGGTGAAGGCGTGTTGCCCTGCAGAAGGGCAAGGGATAGGGTTAGTGACTTCGTGCTAGGCTCATTTTCAAGGGCAATCAGTTCTCTTTCAATATTTTTTTATCACAAAGCTCTAAGTTTATAGAGGACCGCAGGTGAAATTTGGACACAATGCTTTGGTCATGACTATCTATCGGAGGAAGAAAAACTCAAGTCTCGATGTCACTGTCATCCATGCGAAAAACGCGAACACGGCTCTAGGTGTGTTCTCGCTGCGGCGAAAATCCATATATTTTCAAATCGCAATATCTCAAGAACCGCTGTACCGATTTGGAGGGGTTAAAATTCAGTAGAAGCGTTTTCGCGAGCACTTTATTTTATACATATAAGTCGTTTCGATCCGAATAAACCTACGTGCGAAAAACCGATTTTCCATATCTTTACATGTTAATTTATCCCCCTCCACACTTCCCTTAGCTTTCAAATTCGAAAAGAGCGACTTCGTTTTCAAAACCAGATCTACTCCACTAATAGTTACAATTAACCCATAACAAAATATCAGTAACTATAGCGATATAAATTTTTATAAAATAAGGTACAATGTTATAAGTACTCTAAAAAACAAAATAAGGAAAAAATAAAGTATTTCAATTATCGACTGTGGGAGCATAAAAATCCAGCAAAAATCGCCGCAGTTTCTTCTTAAGGTTAATCATATTCAAATGAAACAAATCGATATTCGAGTGACAAATTGTGTTGCAAGCATTCATGCATCGGATCATTGGTGAGTTGCCATAATAATTAGTTACATAAGTGAGTGGGTAGAAAGTGAGGCGATTTCGCACAAATCTTGGATTACAGTTCAAGTGTAAATATTCAGTATTTTATATGTAAACAGAATATCGAAGAAATCCCTTCTGATGAACATTGATATAGAAGTTCAAGTTAGATTCATATGTAAAATTATGACGATATTGAAAAAATCTGAAGTTAAGAACATTTACCAGTTTTTTCTGTACATTTTCAATTCTTGCCACATATTTATTATAAAAAGGTTTCCATATACAGGTACAGTATTCCAATATCGGCCTCACTAATGTTTTGTAAACAGTTATTAAGGATTCATGATCACGAAAGTCCTTTGTATTTCTTAGAATGAAACCTAACATGCGAAGGGATTTTCTAACAGTCATTTCTATAAACGAATCAAATGTCAACTTTTTGTTCAGGCTGATTCCAAGGTCACGGACCTCATCACAAGGTAGTATTATTTAGTTATTTAAAAAGAGATAATTTGATAGACAATTGTTGCTTCTTGAAAAAACAATATGATGACATTTTTTGATGTTTATAAATAATCTATTAAAGCTGCAGTACCTAATTATAAAGACTATATAGGTCTTCTTGAAATTCAGCAGAATCTAGGCATACAAAGCTTTATATCGTCTGCATAAATTACAACTTTTGAATATAAGTGATAGTTATGAATGATCTTATGATCCCTTTATTCGTTAATCAGTGTCAAGTAGCAAATTAATAAAAAAATTGAACAATTTAGCCTTTTTAATGTCAATTTGATTTAAACAGTTAAACAGTAGGCGTGGCTAAGTGGCACCTTAATAATCTTAATATCTGGTCACCGAGCTTCGCTCTTAATATTCAAATCTAGATTTTTAAGCAGTCCAATGAGTATATAATTTAAGTATATTTATAACATAACAAATTATTAATTAATTCGCGAAAATCACGGAGTGGGCGACATCTACTTGAACTACTGAAAGGGAGATAAATAAAAAGTTGATTGGCGATTGGCTTGAAAGTAGGCGGGAAAATTAAAAAAGCTGTCAGTGTTAATTTTCAATTGGCTGCAGCTGTTGTTGACGTTTATCAACTGCTTGTTACAGAGGTTAGTTATATGCATTAAAAGTTGCCTAGTTTCTGGGGATTTCATCCTTTTAGGGCAACATCTACTGACGCTTGATCTTCGCGAATAGTGACGGCGCACAGGCCCCGTTTCCGGGACGGGCAACAGCAGCGTGTAGGGCACAGGTCCCGTCAACAGATGATCGCTCAGCTCACTCTATTTACCACTATATGAGAAAAACTCTATGTTCAATTGATTTTATTATTTATTGATCTGCAGTGAAGGAAAATTATAGGTCTGATATTCATACTTGGGTAAAAACCTCCACAAAAACCTGTGACCAGACTCTCGACGTGTGGCAGATATTGATTCATATTTTTTTCAAAGTTTTTCAGTTACAAAAATAGTTCATTCGTACATTACATTACAATTTGTTCTTGGAAAATATAGTCACGATCAACCTTAAAATGTACTATGAAAATAGAGAATTTTAAATGTCTCTTTAAAGTTTCTTGTAAAATAAAAAATTGAAATCTATGTTAAGAGTACACGTGTATAAGCATTCTCTCTCTCTATGATAATGAAAACTTAAATATTAAAACTGTCCGCATAATAAAATAGTAGCCGTAAGGGGTAGTCTCACACTATCAGGGAAGGGAAGAACCTTTACCCGATGTGCATAAAGCATTTCCACCAGCCAAAAAAAGATTGGCTTTAGGTTAGGTTAGATCTTTGTAATAAATAAAGAAAAGTACGATACGTGACATTTTGACATTTGTTACATTCTGACAGGTGTCATATTTTGACATTTGTTCATTTTGATATTTGTTCATTTTGACGGTTGTTATATTCTGACATGTATTACATTTTAACAGTTGTCACGTTTTGACAGGTGTCACATTTTGACAAGTGTCCATTTTAACAGTGTTACTCAAAGTTACTATAAATGTTTACCTAAACCCATGATTTCTGAAATTGAATTGGCAACATTGTATTTTCAACTTTGAATTTATGAGAGGGCTGTCATTTGACAAGCAAATTATTTATGTCCGTCAAATAAACCTTTCCTTTTTATACTTTTCAGGTTTATTCTAGTTATAAATTCCTACTTGGGTTTTTGTAGAAAAGATGCGTTTGTACTGGAAAAATATGTTAAATAACCGTTTCAACGCACTGAATTTGTTTGTCTTGGGAGTGAGTATCCCAACATATTTTTTCATAAAAAAATGTGAAAAATATTTTTCCGCGCAAAGTATATTGATTTTATCATGTCTTATAGCATCTGTAAAAATTTCATGAAAATCCCAGTCGGCCCTATTTTCTTAACGTTTACCCAGAGATGTGCGTGTCAGTAGTTGTCAAAATGTGTAGGTCATTATGGATAAAAAGCGGCAAATTTAAAATTGAATTCTTTCAGATTGAAACGCCAGAAATTAAATAAAGTCAAACCTTTTTACTACTATACTATACAGAAGAAAGGAGTTTGCCGATTTAGATAGGAATTAGTCTACCCTGAAAGTTTCATTGAATTCTGACGAGTGGATTTCGAGATCTTCTGGACACACACACACACACACATACATACATACAAACCTTGCTCGTTTAATAGTATTTGATATCCTGCCAGACAATTCATATTTGGAATTTTTACAAACTACATTTTCGATGTGTTGAAAGAATTGCCATCACATCAATGAAGAAACGTGTGGATTAAGCGAGGTGGGACTTTGCCAAATTATCCTTAAGTAGCAAAATTTTCCTCGTTAAAGGACCATATACAATTGTAAAAGCAATTCTTAATTAATGTAAAGTAATTAGGTATTAGAACTCTAAATAATTTCAAAATGACCCTTTCAAATTGTTTTCCTTAATCGTAATTAATAAAAAGTAACTAAATATTAAGTCTCTGAAAGTTTAAATAAGATTAGAACCTTTCTTTCACAGCAAGTGCAAGGAACTCCAAACTCAAACTTTATAATTCAATCGTATTAGCAATTTGTAGCAGATGGGCTTATAGTTCTAAAGGTAAAAGGCCTGCCTCTATAGAGCTGAATTAACTTTAGGAATAAAATTCATCGCGAGGAGACTTAGTTAATATTTTGTATACTAAGACGAAAGTTGCTGCAAACTTTGTCTCGTCAAATTTTAATTCGATTCAAATTAATGTCGTCTCTGTAAGGTTGTTCACATGTTGTTGTTGTTGTTGTTGACTGTCTGGGTGGCTTATCAACGCTCTAAAACTTTTCAGTTAGCGTAGATTGTGTTTCAGAGTCCTAAGTTTCTGACTCGAAGCCTTGTTAATACATAGTTTATCTCAACAACTCCAGGTTGATCTTTGAAAGTTTACCTCGTGTCTATTTGTCCGTCATCACTTGGCGGCGTTAGGAACAATGTTATTCGGAATAGCAACCCCAGGGAAGGCATCATCTAATTTGAAAATGCAATAAATCGTTTATTTGGTGATATAAATTTTTTTTATCAAGTTTATTCATTTGCGTAACTAAAAAAAGAGTAAAACTACTACAAAAGTATTAAAAAAATACTGAAACTTTCAAATCGTGGTCCGTGTGCCTTATTCAATAATTGTAGTATAATAAAAAACCCCTGTAACAATACTACCTTTTTTTAAAAAGTAATCAAGTGAATGATTCCTTTTAAACATACCTAATCAACAAAATTAGTTTTTTAAATAATTTGCAGTTAAAATTATTTACTAAAGATTTAGTCCAGTAACTTTATACAATCACAGTATGCGTCAAATCCGGTAGTTCTGATTTTTTGCAGGCTGGTGTTTGATGTTGACCTAATGAATAATCCAAGTTTTTGAACTCGAGCGCCGAACGCAACTTTGTTAAAAATCGAAAAAATCGTTTTTTTTTTCAAATTTTGGCGATTATAACCCTAAAGGACTAATTTTTGAAAAAACTTTTTTAAAACGTTTTTAAAGTAGACTAAATTTGCTACAATATGATACTAGAACTAATAGTTTCCGAGATTAAGCCTTTCAAAGTTTATCATTTTATTCGAATTTGGAATTTTGTCAGCAGCTTTATGAAACGAAGCTTGTTTTTGTCATTTGACAAGAATTTCTGTTGAGGAACATGTGCCATGGTTTTCTCATCAACGATTATCTCTCGCGATGAGTGTAACTTGGCTCTTCGAAGACGCTCAGAGCTCTTTGTGTTTTTCTGTACAGCATCTACGGGGTAACCATCGAAAACTACTGCCACGTTTGAGCCATAGCACAGTAAAGTAGATACAGTAGCACAGTAGATACAGTAGTTCCACTTAGCGTCGGCACCTTTGATATTGGTGTCCAGCAGTTTCATTTTTTATATTCGCACTGGTATTGACACTATTGACAGTAATGACATTTCTCCCTGCCACGATCCCTAACAATGCTCATATATACACTGCTCGATATATCAATTATTGATATAAACTGCTCGCTAAAATTCAGTCTATGCAAATAAGGTTGAAAACATGGAAAAGTAGTAAAAATTAATTATGCAGTTTTCAATGAGGTAAAATTCATTTAATCGGATGCACCCGAGATAAAAAAAAATGTTTGGTGATTCTTACGTATTTTTGTCTCCTGAACACGAATTTGAAGTCAAAAAGCGGAGGTCTCGAATGCTTTTTGAGATATAGGCCTGAAAAGTATGAAAACTTGTTGTTGTTTCTAATCTCACGATTATCTTTATTGCCACACTTATATTAACTTCATATGTACGTTTATTAGTACAAATTTGAACCATTTCTAGTCGAGTTGAGATTTGGCATATATTTTTATATGAACAAAAAATGAGTTTTATGATTATGGGTCGATGTTATTCAAACGTGGTTTAAAGGAGTTTTTGGGAATGGAGTTTCTGCCAAAATTCAATATGGCAAATACAAAATTGTGGTTGAGTTGTGTGCTTATATAGTTTGATTCTGTTTAAAAAAGTTAATACAGCCATTCTATATTCATTGTTAAAAAAAATGCAAGAGATTATTACGAAAATATTTATTTTTCCCATTTCAGTTGACATTTCACATTCCTAATATATAAGAAAGAAATTTATTGCATACAATGTACATAGTCAATACAATTTTTTTTAAGAAAACAAGAACCAAGAATGCATGACACCTAATAAAAACATAGATAGATAGATATTTATTTATATAAAATTACAAGAATTTTACACTCGTCACAAAACATTACAATTATTACAAGCTTAAAACTATAATTTACAATAACAATAACAGACAGACACCCACACAGCAAAGGATATTCCCAAAATATCCTCACAAGATACCTATGTTCTTTTTGCAGAATATTCCTAAGCAAATATTCTGAGAACGATCATAGAATGTATTGGATATATTAAAATATTTAGCACATCTATAAAAAATATCTTCAGTTAGTAAAGAAGTTCAATATTGTTTCAGAAATTACTCATCTTGCATCATCTTTGGGAAACCTAAAAAAACTTAATTGGGGATTTTCCCTCGAATTGCTTCGACATACTACACAAATTGTACATGGTTTTTTAAGCACAACATCACCAACAACTGTAGACATTTCGCTTTTACTATTTCGCACAAATCAAACAGAAAACACCACCAAATAATACAAACGAAAACGAATGAAATAATAAATTGAGCAACACAATTAAAAATGTTTTCATATTTCAATATTGCCAATGTGAATTGTTAAATTAGCATAATTCGAGATGCTATTGTAGAATTGTCACAAAAATGATCACTTTTCAATGAAATAAGTGGAACATACATAGGGATTGACGCCTCATTGATAAAATATCCTAAAACCAGAATTTGATGAAATAAGAGACTACTTTATGAAATGTTTATAATACTTCTAATATATTACACACTAGATTGGATGAAACTTTTTAAATCCCGCAACTATGGAAGAGTGCCGGTCGTTCTTAAACTCATCGTTTGCGCATTAGCCAGGAGTCGCAACTCCTGGCTAATGCGCGTTGAAAACTTACAACCAGAAATTGGCCGAAGAGGAATTACTGTATCTACTGTGACAGTAGTCTCACTAAGCGTCGGAACCTTTGATGTTGGTGTCCAGCAGTTTCATTTTTTATAACCGCCTGATATTGACTATAATGCCATTTCTCCCCGCCACGATCCCTATCACATCCCTACTTTTTAAATGCGACAACTATGGAAGGAGTGCCTGCCGTTCTTAAGTTCGTCGTTTGCGCAGAGCCTGGAGTCGCAACTCCTAGCTTTGCGTATTGAAAATTACAACCAAAAATTGCCCGAAGTGAAACTACTGTATCTACTATACTTGTGGCCATAGTGAACAGTAATATACTGTATGTATCTGTTAGCTATCGCACCAAATGATGAGCTTCGAGGCCACACAACTTTGTGAAGTAGATGCCCTCCATCCACTACTACGTGCTACAGGTGGGTCACATTCGTGACTTCACACGAGCAATGGAACTTCATCCCGCGATTTCGAATAAAATGATAAACTTTGAAAGGCTTAATCTCGGAAACTATTAAGTCTACAGAGACCATTCTAGTGTCATATTGTAGCAAATTTAGTCTTCTTTAAAAACGTCCTAAGAAAGTTTTTTCAAAAACTAGTCCTTTAGGGTGATAATCGCCAAAATTTGAAAAAAAAAACCGATCTTTTCGCGGTTTTTTCGATTTTTGACAAAGTTGCGTTCGGTGCTCGAGGTCAAAAACTTGGATTATTCATTAGGCCAACATCATAAACAAGCCTGCAAAAAATCAGAATTACCGGATTTGACAGATACTACCCTATGATTTCAGGCGACAAAGTTACTGGATTAATTGTAATAATGAAATTTCGGGTCAACTTTATGTATATCAGACGTTAGGTAGGTTTGTTTAGAGGCCTGACTATAAATGTTTTGGTTGAATTTGATTAATAAAAACGCCTTTTAGTGAAGTGAAATTGTAAGATGTAAGAGCTAAGTCAATTTTTTTTAATTTTTTCGATTTTATACATTAGGGGAACTTGTAAAAATTTGTCAATAAATTTGGGCTGGTGCTTCGCGAGATATGTGCCAAAAACAGCATTTTTGGTATTTTTGGAGTGGATTGCTTCACTATTTTTTAAATATCTCCGGCTCTAAGAGTCAAGGAAAAAAAAAAAAAAAATTACCCTGATGAAGTAGAGTATCGATCCGTATAGTAGGGTTTTTAAAAAATGCATCCTAACCTCAAAAAACGAATTATTAATAATAGTAATAATAATAATAATAATAATAATAATAATAATAATAATAATAATAATAATAATAATAATAATAATAATAATAATAATAATAATAATAATAATAATAATAATAATAATAATAATAATAATAATAAATAATAATAATAATAATAATAATAATAATAATAATAATAATAATAATAATAATAATAATAATAATAATAATAATAATAATAATAATAATAATAATAATAATAATAATAATAATAATAATAATAATAATATTTATTTCGGAAATCACATATACATAAAAACATAAAAATTACATATACATTCAGAACGACATATCGTCATACATAAAAAGGAAATATTTACACAGAGACATTTAAGTAGTTTTGTACTGTATATGGTTCAGTATTTACTAGGATTTTGTGTATCGCATTTTTGAAATGGTTTCGACTTTCTATCTATCTAATATTATGAGGTAGTTTATTGAATAATTTCATACAAAAATATTTAACACCCCTTTCAGTAACAGTCAGTCTGTGAATAGGATATATATAATTCTTGTCTCTACTATTGTACGAGTGTGTTGGTAAATTTGAATTAAGATACCCTTTATTATTAAATAGAAATATTAGACAATCTTCAATGTATATTGCCGCAATAGTTAAAAAATTATTACCTTTGAAAATGCTTCTGCAAGAAGCTCTGAAACTAAGTTTTTAATGATTCTTATTGCTCTTTTCTGACATACGAATATTTTTTCTATTGAATTACTACTACCGTAGAAAATTGAACCGTATCTAACAAGAGATTCAAAGAAAAATAAATAACCCTTAGACCTTCTTCATTTAAGTACTGTGACATTACCCTCAAAGTATAGCAGACCGAATTTAATCATTTTACGAGCGACTTTCCCATGCATCTATTTTTACTCCTAAAAGCTTTATTTCGGCACTTATCTTGATTTCGGCTTCATCTAACTGGAGGCTTTTTGGATATTCTAACTGTGACCTATTTGTCTTGAAGATTAGACAATTTGTCTTTTTTTCATATAGTAGTAATTTCTCATTCGAGGTCGACTTTAATACTTGTGTATATATATATATATATATATATATATATATATATATATATATATATATATATATATATATATATATATATATATATATATATATATATATATATATATATATATTTCACTATTTCACAAATACATTCTAAATTGAAAACACCCATACCAGTCAAAAATAAATCAAATATAATTTATGAAATCCCATGCAGCAGCTGTGATGAAGTATACATTGGTCAAACAAGTAGGATGCTTAAAGATAGAATAACTTCTCACAAAAGTGACTGCAGAAGGAATGTGAGATCTTGTCGCCTTGCTGAACATGTAATAGATAAAGATCATGTGATTGACTATAATAATGTCAAAATTCTCGATAATGAACGAAATCTCAATAAGCGTCTCTTTCTTGAAATGGTTCATATAAATAACAATCAAAATTCAATGAATAAAAGAACAGACATCAATGACCTGAGTACAATATACACATTTCTATTAAAAAAACATAAAGAAAATTTCTCAACTCGTCCTCCTTGAATTGATATTTATTTTTTTTTTTTTTATATATATATATATTTACACATTCTTATACTTTTTATAATCACACTCTGTATGTTACAATTGTATTCTGAAGTTTTTGGAAACTGTCATTTTGTCATTTTAAAATATTTTAACACCGATGTTTCTTTTTGTATTTAATTTTTTCCGTATTTCATGTTATTAGTCTTGAAAAAGAAAATAAACGTTTTCGAAAGCTTGACCAAAACGAAGAAATCAAACTAATTTATTTTATATTGACTGATTCCCACGAATTTTTTCTACTTAAACTATATATATATATATATATATATATATATATATATATATATATATATATATATATATTTTCTGCGTTGTCAAGTAGCGTTTCAACATCCTGTGCAGTTATTAAAATATTGGTATCATCGGCGTAATTAGTCAGAAAACAATTTGTATTTATATACAGGATGAATATTACTGGACCAATTATACTACCCTGTGAAATTCCCATTTTGACAAGTTCTGTTTTGGCCTTTACATTCCAACCCTGTTTGGACATTATTACTTGCTGGGATCTTCCTGATAAATAAGAGTTTAGCCAAGCATAGACTAAACCATTATTTCCATATAGTTTTAGTTTTTCCAGCAGACCTGCATTGAAAATGTTATTTAGTAATAAATACTCCATTAATCTGTGGCTCATGCATTTTTTTAAAACTTTTGAGAAACTTGGTAGAAGGCTAATTGGTCCCTAATTTTCAATTTTTGTTTCATCTACTTTTTGTGCAGCGGCCTAATAGTTGCTAATTTCAATCTATCCGGAAACACTCCCATCTTGAATCATATGCTAACTGCATATGATAAAGGTATAATAATGTCATTTGCACAGCATTTTATTAATGACGTTGGAATGTCATCATCACCAGTGTGTAACGTTTATTTCGTTCCAGGTTGTAAATTTTCATTGATAAGTCGTATTTCGACAAAACGTTCCATTGTCTGTGAAACAATCCCCCGGTTCGTCCCGAGTCCGTGTACAACTCGATATCGTATTAACCGTTCGATATCTAAATATCGATTATGGTTCCGATTGACAGTTTTCGGTCGATGACGTCGAATCTGAATAACTATAAATCAGTCGGCATATCCTAAATTCAGTCGTTCTGGTGCATCAATCAAAACATCCTAACATAAATAGTTTTCTTTTTGTGTTAAGAGGGGCATCGCGACAGGTATGCCAAACTACAAACACCAAAAATCCCCATTTTTATCTTTATCTTTTATCACTGTCTTTCTGCAATAATGAAGAGAGATAGATATCTTAAGACTTCAGTGAATCTCCTGTATCCTAGGTGGCGCTGCTAGTATTAAAATATAATATATTATTTGGGATATCTAAGGAATCTGAGAGAATAAATTTTCTTTATTTTCACGATTGGTCTTGTCGCAGAGAGCGCTAATAATCCATTTGTCATGAGTTCGATACCTGCTTCAGCCTCGACAGAAATTTTATTTTTTATTTTTAGGAAATTTCATTTTTTTTGTTTACTATTTTTTTTCTAGCATTAAAATAGAGTTTATATTTTATTAATTTAATTAATTTTCAATTATTTTCGTATAAATCCGTTTATTTTAATATGAATAGCGCTGCCACGCGACTAATCTCATTAAATACATCAGATAGGAATGGAGCTCGGAAAATAATATTTCTAACATAAAAAAAATATTTAAACATCAATGGATTCATACGAAAATTGAGAATTATATAAATGTATAATCTTTAAGGTGAAGCAAGAATTTTTTTAAAAAATGAATTAATAAATAATTGGCGGCCCCAAACGCAAAATGTTTTTATCAATATCTATTTGTTTAAACAATTGCAGAATACATGAGTTATCGACACAAAAAACTGCGTTCTATGAACAAAATGCAACATTGTAACCACAATAAATTATCTGCAAGTCCTTTTATAAAAAAAATTGTTAATGTTGGAGCATTAATTTGTATATAACAATTGAACGGTTACAGATAAAAAATCGCTGCAAGTCTTAAACCATGGGTTATAATAAATTGTTCATGTTTCATCCCTTGAAATTTTTTTTGTCCGCGTCACCATTTTCGTTAAAAAGTCCAAAAAATAGGGTTGAAAAATTAAAATGCTCACAAACGATCGCTTTTAATAATGAAGACGGCTATTTATAAATTTTTTAATGTCACCATTGTATTCAGTGTGATTTTTCATATAAGAATAATATACAACAATAAACCTACTTTAAAATTTTACCCAAAAAACCAGTGACACGTATTTAGTATCCATACTAAACTTTATACTTTATTTATTTACCGCAGCATCAGAACAGTGTCGAAAATACCTACCTAGATATTTCTTTATTATCAATATACGATATGAATTTATATGAAAAGCGTTTTTATATTACATTCCAAAATATTTTAAATGGAAAATATAATATGTACATTTATTTTAAAAAAGCTTTTTAGTCATTGATAATTTAGAGGTTGCGGGCATTACGGCAACATTGGTGTGTTGTAATTGTGACCCTTAGTAAGTACATTCAAATAGAATACTTGCATTTATTAATCATAAATTTATTTCAGATTCTTAGTTCTAATATACTTGCATGTATTAATCGTAAACTCATTTCTTTAATGTTAACTTTATTGTAAATCATTAAATATTATAAAATCATTTTTGTAAGAAAATAAATTGAATAATTAATAATTATTTCTTTATTTAAAAGTACCTAATTACAGTTATTCACTAAAACAAAAACAAAACAATACACTATGAAAAAACTGCATTGCTTTTTAGCAATGGACAAAAGACATAATAGCAAATAAAATGTGTAACAAACCTACATCAAGAGTCCCATGGACGGGTTAATATGTGAAACATACTGTAAATATTAATTTCTGCAAATGTCTGTGATTCCCAACTATGCAGACACTATTTTGAATGCACGAATAAAAATCACAAAAAACTGTTATAGTTGAATTGCACATTCTCCATATTACTAATCACTAATTTTTAACAGTGA
The DNA here is from genome assembly GCA_949320105.2 of Crepidodera aurea. Classification (NCBI taxonomy): domain Eukaryota; kingdom Metazoa; phylum Arthropoda; class Insecta; order Coleoptera; family Chrysomelidae; genus Crepidodera; species Crepidodera aurea. The sequence continues at coordinate 89,379,666 of OX439473.1, read as the reverse complement.
CGACTTCCTTCGAATATGCATAAAAATTGAAGATTTTTTGAACAGCCTCTCGAGAATGGAATTTTTGTTCGTGGAAATATTTTTACCCGTTATAGCTTACACCTTGGAATAGGACATCTCCATTTTTCAACAAATTTTAAAGAATAATAAACATATTAATCATTTAGTGGAAGGTGTGCTTTTGACAATTTGTGATCACCAATTTTAAAGTGAAACATGCCCTACATGAGGTATACGGCATTAATTGAAATACTTTAAACTGAAGAACTGGTTTTAATTAATACTAATTTACTCATCAAAAAAAATGCAAAACACACGAATAAATAATAAATTAGCCAACATAACCTAAAATGTCAGTTCTAAACATCTAAACTTTCTTTATTCGTATTCGTAAAACTGGTTGCATACATCGTTCAAAATAAAACCAAAAAGCGCCACTGTCTCAAAGTGTGAGGCGGAAAACGCCTGAACTATGGAAAGAGAAAATCTTACTGGGATATAGGCAACTTACATAAATTTTTTTTTTCTGGAGAGTTAATCTCAAAAATTATAAAGTTTTGCGAATTGGTATTCTCGGAAATTAATTCTGTATCCTTCATTTAGGACATCTCCTTTTCACGTTAAAATTGGTGATCACAAATTGTCAAAACTGTCAAAAACACACCTCCACTAAATGGCTGATATCTTTTTTATTAATCCTTAAAATTGACTCAAAAAAGGAGATGTCCTATTCCAAGGTATAAGCTATAACGGGTATAAATATTTCCACAAACAAAAATTCCGTTCTCGAGATTAACTCTCCAAAAAATCGTCAAATTTTTATGCATATTCAGTATTGCCAACTGAAAACGAGGTCGGCAGTGGCAAGGCCCCTCTTAATTGCTATTTGGTGACAAAGGTTCGTATTTCATATTAAATTATTACTAATTAAATTGCTTAGTAAATTAAATCAAATCGCTTATAAGGTGTAGCTAGAATCATTTTTATCTTCTAGGTATGTGTATATTTTTTACAAAGTGGATGACACAACTTAGTTTTTTTTTTAACACTTTTTATCTCAAGGTTTTTCCATCTTTTACAACGTTCGGAAAAATACTATTGCAAATCTTAACGCCAATCGTATTTTTAAATTAAATGGTTAATTATCTGGAAACTTTTTTTTTGTTCAGTTCTTCACTGTATATTTTATTTGAACATTTTACATTTGTCAACACTTGGTAAAAGATGGAAAGACATTATTTATTGTATCAATTATTGATGTGGTGCTTTTCGTTTCTAAAGGAGACCCGCACGTTAATAGAGTCGATTCAGAAAGGAGATCCAGTGGGGTACCGTTTTAAAGGAGATCCAAAAGGATTAAAATAAGAAAGGACATCCAGTGGGGTACCGTCTTAAAGGAGACCGTCCAGTCTATAATGAAGTTATAAAGAATATACCGTGCTGTTTTAAAAAGAGCTTCAAGAAGTGCAAGTAAAAAGGAACCCAGTGGCGTCCCAAATTTACCTTCCAAAGGGGACCCGAGTACAGTCCATGTAAAGAAGTTCCAGCAACCCTCAATGGAGTCCTCCAGACGCCTCCTTCTCCTCGCACCAGCGGTCTCGACCGTCTAACCAAAGATAAGTGTCATCCGACACATACAACTTCGCCAGAAGCCATTCCGGTCAATTTTAAATCTTAAATTCAAAATTTGTTTTGTTTTTGCTTTCCATATCAAACACTCATTTTAATAAATTTCACTTACTAAAATTATTTTCACTGTGTTTTATTTTTCGCTCTCAACTAGAAAGTTAGTGACATGTATTCGAGGTTATACTTAAACTAACCTCGTGGCGCCCCTGATTTGGTTAGTGAACACTTTTAAAAGTCTTTTTAATTAAAGACTAACTCGCTAGCAAGGTTTTTTTTTGGTATTGAGCTAGCCAGGGTAAAATCAAACATCGTATTTAAAAACGTTACATTTGGCGCCTAACGGCCGTAGTAACAGTTTTTTTAAATCGTTTCAACTTCTTTGTTTATTTTTCAACTTTTTTATCACAGCCAAAATTTCATTTCCGGTAATTGGCCTAAGAAACATGGATCTTTTCGCTTGTTGTACGTGAGATATGTGATTTATTTCGGGTAATTTAGATACTAGGTCTGGCGCACAGTTCCGGAAATAGTTATTAAAACTATTCGCAACCGTCTCACCAGGAATATTTCTCTGACTGTCCGAGCCGCTCTTTATGCTATTTATTATTGACCACACTGTTTTTGATTTGTTGTCGGAGGATTCTATTTTATGTTTAAGTTGCTCCGCCTTTTTTTGAGCTAGTATCTTTTCGTACGTCTTTTTTGCGTTCTTATACTGTGTGTTATATCTGATGTCTACAGAACTCATAACATAAAGAGCGCCCTGTTGCCTCTTACATGTGTCTATTTCTTGGTCCCAAATTACATTTTGTTTTTGCGACATAATTTCTTAATAGGGAAGCTGAAATTGAAATGGTATATAAAAGTGTTATGAAATCTATTCCATACCTCATTTGTATCCTCCGTCTCATATATGTTCTTCCAGTCTGCTTGTTTTAGCCTATTTCGGAACTGTACTTTATTTGCATCATTAAAAATTCTTTTGGAAACAAAGGTATCTTGTTTCTGGATTTTAAAACTAAGACTCTGAGCTGAATGATCAAAAATCGAATTGTGATGCACTTTTACCTCACAAGGTTCGCTATAATTGGAAAATATGTTGTCAATTAACGATTTTCAGATATTTGTGATTCGAGTATAGTCTTTCATAAATGAAGATAAATTATATGATTTGGCTAACGAGAATAAGTTTTCTTTATCTTTGTTTTTGTCTTTGTCATGCATAGGTATATTAAAATCTCCTACCAAAAAATGTACCCTGCAAAAGTAATAAGATTAGCAAGAATTCTGTCTAAACATTTTAAAAAGTTTTCTACTGTGCCACCAGACACAGACACTGCACTCACAAATGCCTATTTCTGACATAAATGTTATTCCTGGTAATCGTTTACATTGTATTCCTTGCCTTGCAAAAATAGCATTTCCTCCATGTTGGTTTGCGTTTCCACGGGACACTGCTTGGGCCAAGTAAAGGTCTTTCAGCCCGTAATTTTTTAGTTGGTCTTCGGTTTTCCAGTGTTCAGTTACACAAAAAAACATGCATTCCGGAAACTCTTCTAGAAATTGTTCTAATCTATTTATACAATTTCCAATAGATTGAACATTTTGGTGACTAATTGTACTTTTATCGAAAGCATTTCCCTTCTTGTTGTTTTGATGTTCGTTGCTCTTCTCTGGGTGACTTTTATTGCGGTTTATGCAAAGTCTCCATTGTTTTTTAGAAAATCCCGATGACGATTAAAATCAAACCTCCGTATTCCTACACCACTAGGCCAAAAAGCAGGATCATACAGTTCATCTTTTCAGTTTAATGGTGCCGTTACTACAAAAGCTTTCAGTCGGTTTTCAAGTATGGGTAGCTCACATTATTTTTTTTTTACTGAATTGGCAATAAATAACCAAAGAATCCTAGAATTTTCTTAAAAATTGGAGAAAATATGTATTTTTATGGCGGGAAGACATGGTAAAAATTAAAAAATATATATATTTGTCCAGCCAAAATCGGCATTTTGAATTGGCCGCCATTTTTGGAAAAACAATAGTAGAGAAAAAAATTTTATCTTAAAAAGAAGGATTTTGTCTAAGAAAATCCAACATTTTATTTCTTTATTTGTGCTCAATTCATTTCAGGGAATAATAAAAAAAAATTCGATTTTTATTTTTTTCCATTCTTTTAAGTTTATCGCGATATTTATGCTTGATTCTCGTAGACAAACTATATTTCAGTCCAAAAAATATGTACTGGAAGATTCTGTAGTCAGTAGTTCAGATTACTTTGAAAATGACACAAGTACAGATAACGTAAGTGAGGAAGATATTATGAAGGCAGGGGATATTATCCAAAAGTCGATGCTGATAAAAAGTCACCATGGGCGCGAGGTCCTAAAACGCTATCCTCATGATCCATTATACGTCTATCTATATACTATATAAATATGTAATATACATAAAATATTCATATTGTAGTGTGTAAGTTAGGTTATAGTTTTTTATTGTGTAATAGGGAGTTTTTGTTTGACGGTAGATTAAGGTTTGTTTGTCAATGAGTTTTTTTGAAATGTCAAGTTGAGAGTTGGAAAAATAAAAAATTATAAAAGTAAAACAATAATTACATTAAAACATTACAAATTTGGCGCCCAACGTGGGGCACGTAAAAGGGCATAAATAGGATAGAAAATAAATAAAACGTGTATGGAATTAAGGTCTGAAAATATAGATATCCAGCAAATATTGGAGGCGTTAGGGAAAATGAAAAACGATATTACCATGCAAATTGGAGAAGTTAGAAGTGATGTTACTACACAGATAGGAGATGTAAGAAATGAGGTGACCACACAGATAGGGGGTATTACAATAAAAATAGAGGAAGCTAGGGATACTGTGGCCAAAATAAAAGAAGAAATGGAAAAAGAAATGAAAAAAGAAATCGAGAAACAAGAACAAAGAGTATTACGAAGATTAGAAAATATCTATGATGAAATAGTCCTAGTCATGGATAAAACGACAACGAAAATATACGAGAAAATAGAGGAAATAGATACAAAACACGATGAAGAAGAAAGACGTCAGAAAGAAAATGTGAAAACGCAAATAGAAGAGACTGTGAAACCACTCGAAGAGAGAATACGATTGGTACAACGAGGAATAAATCAGGAAAACAGGGTTCCAATAATGATGCGGGACAGTGTAGAAAATGATATAGTTTTCTATGGGGATGCGAGAAACAATCCAATTAAATTTTTAAATGACTTGGAAGAAAGAATGACCGAAAGTGGAGACTTAAGGCATTGGAGGAAATGGATCAGAAAATCTTTGCAAGGAAATGCAAGAACGTGGTGGAATATGATAGAAGAAAGGTGTGATGATTTTGAGGATTTTAAGCAACGAGTTCGAGATTGGGGGGAGATTGGGGAGAAGAGATACAAAGCCGAGTACGGGAAAATTTATACATGGGAAAATTTGAATATGGCAGGAGAATGTCGACGGAGATGTATGCCATGAAAAAAATAATTTTGGATTTTGGATCTAATAAAAAAAAGATATTTAAGTATAGAGACAAAATATTAAAGAATAATGGAGCAAGAATGAAAAGAACAATTACAAGAAAATTTATAAAATTTAAAAGAACTAAAAAAAGAAGAGTAATTAACACAGAAAAAATAATAGGAAGAAGAAGGAAAAAGAAAAAAATATAATAAATAATTTGAAAATAGAAAAGGAAGAAAATGGAAAATAATGTTTTAAAACATTTAAAATATTTTTATTGTTTAAAATTTTTTTTAAATATTGGGGGGGTTATGTAGTGTGTAAGTTAGGTTATAGTTTTTTATTGTGTAATAGGGAGTTTTTTGTTTGACGGTAGATTAAGGTTTGTTTGTCAATGAGTTTTTTTGAAATGTCAAGTTGAGAGTTGGAAAAATAAAAAATTATAAAAGTAAAACGATAATTTCATTAAAACATTACAAAATATATATCATCTATACATATACAGTGTGTACAATTAAGTCGGCACCATATGGAAAACTTTTTTATTATTTGTTTTATGAAAAAAGTTATTCTGTATTGCCTAAAACCCAAAATTAAATACTGAGATATCAATTTTTTGCTGTCGTATACGAGGTTTGTCAAAAAATATGAATTTTCCTTAAGAGTAAAGTACCTTTGTTTTTGACAATATCGAAAATTGTTATAACGAAAATGTGTTTAGATTAAAAAATAACTTTCTGATATGCAACAATGTTTATTTACATTAAAAAATGATTCTATTTAAAACAGTGTTTTATTGAACACTGATCAATTGCTTAATCGCCAGTTTGTAACATTGTAGGGATGCATTTAAATGGATAATATATTGTTATCATAGAGAAAAGTTCGAAAAAAGAACAAATCATTTTGTATGTAAATAAACATTGTTGCATATTTGAACGATATTTTTTAATCTGAACATCTTTTCTTTATAACAATCATATTCATATTGTGGCATGCAGAGTCGCATCGCCCAGTACATTAGAATATTTAGTTATTAGTAGTACTGTAAGGTTGGTATATTTATATTACGTGATATAGGAAGGCCGATAAACCAACACGTATAGAAGTTATTGTTATTAATTATTGTGTATATAAAAATGGTCAATGTCAATCTTCCTATTCATTGTCTATTCATTATTATTGATAATGTATTCATTCATTGTGCTTGATTACTATTCTATTAGATTAAGATGCATGTTGCTGTATATAGTTGTTAATATATTCCACCACTAATACGGTTGAAGTTATTTACCACTATCATTTATCACATGGCGATCCTGCCAGTCCTTTAGGACAATCTTTATCACATGGCGACCCTGCCAGTCCTTTAGGACATCATTTATCACAATATATAGGTATCTATATAGGCTATTTCTTTATATGTATAAATATAAAAATGGGGACGTATGAACTGGTGAAGTGGTGTAGAAAGGCGATGTTTCACTTGCGAGCAGCTTATTTAAAGGCAACAAAGAAACAGTTTTTTACATCGAATTGTAGCTGAAGATGAGAAGTGTATATTCTATGATAACTCCAGGAAATAAAAATACTACTTCGACTTCAACATCGACACAAAAGCCGAACATATATGGTTCGAAGATCGTGCTATGGATCTGGTTGGACCAAAAGGGTTTTGTTTACTATAAGTAGCTGAAATCTAGCAATCCCATTACTGGCTATCCGTATTGACTACAATTGATTCGTTTAAGCTGGCCATTTATTTATGATCGCGGTCGGCCTCATGTCACAAAAATCGTAAAAACATATTTGGAACTAATTTGTACTCTCAAAGTCTCTGAAAATGTTACACTTGATATAAACCTTGAGAGAGAATGAGTTATTTTTAAATCAAAATACATCAATATAAGTGAAATCAAAATGCAGAGAAAATAGAAAAAAAACTGAATCCTTAACCCGTAAATACACGTTTTTGGCACAAAGAACAGTTTTCTCTTGTAACATCTACCTTTACATAATTTGATAATATACCAAAAAGCGAAAACATAATACCAGTTAATTCCACTGAAAGCATACAATGATTAAAATCCGCAGAAGTTTCGTAGGAAAATCCGCGGAACGTAACAATACAGGAAAACATGCGAGAAGCTGTTGTCTAATCTGCTTTTCACTTTAGTGTATGCCCCCGACATTCTCCTGGGTATAATTACTCTTGTATATGCAATAACTAATTTGGATATATCTGGTTAAATTAAGTAACATTCCAAAGCTCTTTATTGAGCAAGTGGAAATTATTTATTTTTACTCATGCGGGAAAAGTACTATCTTTGCACTCGCCTTTTCGGGTGTAAAATGGCTGTTTGGGTGTTTAATTAGTAGAAATTGACAGTACAGACCCCCCAAAAAATGTGACGTTTAAGTGACAGATAAATTGATTGATTAAAAAATTAAAATTTACAATAATGAGTTTCAACTCTATGATGAGAGTTCTGACGATGAATCCGTACCACTTGAAATTTAACACTGTCGCTGAAAGTTACGTTGAAGAATCAATCGGCAATAAAAAACGAATCGGCCAGCAAATTGCGATCTCTATTTTGGACAGACCATCTACGAGTACTTCACGTGAAAATGTACACCAAATCAACCCAAATATCGAGACGACAAGTACCTATCAGAGTCAGTGTCGAAGACAAAGAAAATATTGACTTAATACGATTTCCTCTAGAATCTCCAAAAATATAAATTTCAATTTCACCAATTGTTCAAATATTTCGATAATCATAGGTGAAAAAAAAATAATTAATTACCTTTTTTAGTTACCTAGTTATCGTCAAAAATAAAAAGTTATTTTGATTTAAATATTTTGCTTTTTATTTGATTAATTTTTGATTTTTTTTGTCGTTGGCACCTACTTCATTTCTCATTGTATCCCCGCATTCGTAAAACTCGTGCGACATTGTCGATTGCCCACTCGAGCTAATGAGCGCACTCACTTCGTTCGTGCGCTCAACTTCGCTTTCGTGGGTAATCGACAACTTTGCGCACTCGTTGCACAATATACTATAATATATCTAGTAACAACAACTTTCCCCTTACCGTCTGTGTAAACCGTAAGCAGTTGCTTTAAACTACGTTAGTTTCTCTGAAGTCCTCGAGTGGAATTAACATCAAATAGGAAGACAATATATCCAGGGTCAAAGAGGACCCTTCGAGCAACGGAAAGTCAATATCGGATAAACTAAATACCCTCTCCAAACTACCGCCCGCGAGCACCAAGAATCCGGTACGAGGCAATTTATTTTGGCAATGTACAAAAATCAGATGTTTTCATTTAACAACCAACTAAGAAACATATAAAGGGTGAGTCACGGTGAACGCGACGGTCCATTGTGGCTAAACCGTTAATATTTTGAACATATTGTTTATTCATGGATATGTGGGTTAATAAAGGCTACATTTTTAATTATTTTGAATTATACTGGTTGTCCCAAAAAAGTGTAGCATATCAAAGTTTATTTCTTACGGAAGACCCTATATTTTGTTGCATTTATCGATTATACGTTAAAAATAAGATAAACTTTCTTAAGTAGGTATTCCCTATACCTGAGCTTTTTACTTTTTGAGATATTTTGATATTTCTAAAAATGGATGCACTTACAAGAAAACCAATAACTTGGAAACCTATGGAATAAGCCAAATCCAATTTTAACTGAAAAAAAAATTAGACTAATAATTGAAAGCCTCTAGTGAAAACAGGAATAAGTTTAGTTATGCCCTTATGTTTTTATTTGTTTTTTAGCACCGGCAGGTCCAACTCTATACCCTAGCAAAAGGGTATAACTCTATCTTACTCCTAAATAGTATTTTCAAAAAGCACTAAGGGCATAACTCGTCGTGTATATTGATCTAAATATTGGTTATCCAGACATGAGTAGGTCCACAAAGGCATAAATCGCGCTTCGTCAGATTTTTTAGATACCTTGGAGACATAACTATAATTATAAAATAGTTTGATGCTGTTACTAGGGAACAACTAATCATGTGGAAAGCAATAATTCGTTCATAAGGGCATATTTCAAATAAATTGCAAAAAAAATTATTAAATTGCAGTATTTCAAGACATAAATATTGTGCTAAGAAATAGTAACCCATAACCTTTTTATGACAGCAATTACTTTACCTAATATTGTTATGGCTTAGGAATGGTTTAGACTATTTTATTGTAAGCAGTCCCCTGAAAAGTACCGTTTTCCAGTTATGCCGTTTTTCACTAGAGCCAGTAAAATATAATATTGATTATTTCATTTACACATGGGCGCCAATGAAAAGTCATGAATTTAGTCAGATGATATGCAATATGATCGACTATTTAAGTAAATAAAGAAATATGAGCGGCTATTTAGTCGATTGAATAAGTGTGCTATTAAGTGTCAAACTTTGACGTAACATTCACTTAAAATTGAAAATGTCTCGTTTTGGTTCATTATCCACTATAGTGGCGTCTGCGTCTGTGAGTCGGAAGGACATGGACCAAAATTCATCAGGATTGAGAGTACCTCCCTCTCCCGTTTTCGAGGATGCTGAACACGTTGGCGGTATCAGAATTACTGTTTTCGATTGCTGAACCCCCTAAAACAGCCAAACACTACCCCCTAAAGTGGTTAATCGGACAGCGCATCATTTCCCTGTAAAAAAACGTCTTTCCCCCCATTATTGAGGTTGCTGTGCACGGTGGTAATGTTGAAGATTACTTTCGACCCTCACCAACCCCTCCATAGGCCAAAACTCACCTCCGACAGGGGTGTTTTTTAATTTTTATATACGTACGTACAGAATTTTTTTTGACTCGGGAAATAATCTTATTAAATATAACGCGACCTTGACAAATTAGCTACTATTTTTATTGCTACTAAATTTCTCGTATATTTTACAATTTGTCTCGACAATTTTGGCATTAATAATCAAAGAATAACTCCCTCGAGCTAAAGCTCTCGGGAGTTATTCAGATTATTAATGCCAAAATTAAGTCTCGACGAATTAATCCGAAAATAAACTCGAAATTTAGATGCAATAAAAATAGTCGGCTATTTGTCAAGGTCTTGGGATATTACTGTCGACTATTTTATAACGTTCAAACTGCATGATTCTAAAATATATATTGTTGTATATATTTTAGATTGGGTATTAGAGTACCATATATGATTGAAGTGAGACTGCGATAGTACGGCCGCGGCCGAAACGTCTCGGCTACAAAAATTGTAAATTAAGTTAAATCAAAGATTATTATGACATATGTATAAAATAAATGATTTAATAACTAAAATGTAAATTAATTATTGAAACATTTTGAGATTTGGGGACCCGTTTTTCTGTTGGTGCTAGGGCGCCATCTGTCGAATTTACGTCACTGTTTATCCTACTAACTTACAATAAGTTACATACATAGTAGATTATTGAGATTTTTGTAGCTGTAACTTTCCACTGACAATGGCAGGATATTCTAAAAATTTCTCCCGCACGGTGGCGCTGTTGTAGATGTAGACCTGTCAAAAATCATCCGTGAACTGTTTTGTGTGGATTTATTCTGGTTTCTAAAATATATTTTGAAAATGGTCGATAAATACGGTAGTTGGACCGTTAATCAGCTGAAAATTGAATTAAAGAATCGAAATGCGAAATGCGTAGGCAAGAAGGAAGCTCTAATTGAGAGGTAAGTGGTAGAATTTAACCTCATCTTCTTTATATATAAAAATTAATGTATGTATGTATCTTATGCATTCCTAAACTGTTCGACCGATTTTGATGAAATTTTGAGAGGTTGTTATATGGGGAAAACAGTGACACTGCGCGAGATCTCAAACAACATAAAAGAGGCGGAGGTCATAGGCGTATTTTTACACCATTCCCTATGGGGAAAATAGTGACACTGCTTGAGATCTCAAAATTTCATCAAAATCGGTCGAACAGTTTAGGAATGCATACGATACAAACATACATACATACATACATTAATTTTTATATATAAAGAAGATTGGAAACATCAGTAATGAGCAAATAACTTTTAGTAACCAAGTCCCCTAAATGTTATTAAAATCACAATCTTACGGTTTTCACTTGTAGGGTCCAAGGGCATCATATAATCGGATTTCAGGAAGTGGTTTTTGCATATGCGAGAATATGGTGTGGGTTTGAATTTATCTCGACGTATTTTAACGAGCCACATCTTTCTCCTATTTGTATCGCTAGGAAATCGATGTCCTGTTGTTCTTGAAGAGCAATATGGAGTACAACACACAGCGAAGGCATGCTTTTATGGTTGATTACGTGAAGACTTATTAATTATAATCACTGAACCCATGAGACTAATGTTTATTTGTATTTGAAACTATGAAAACAATGATTTGACAGGTCTACATTGACTAGTGCGCCAACTGGTGTAAATTTTAAGAACTACGCAAAATATCTAGCCATTGTTTGCAGTTGTGGATCAAGTTTACTAATGGAAATTATCAGCAGCGACAAATGTTCGTTACTCAATTTGGAGCTGTAAATAATTTTTGTACTTATGTTTTATTTTGGAGAATACTTCACACAGATAAGTAGTGCCGAAAACGAAGAAAAGCCACTAGTGTGCAACTGATCAAACTATGTGAGTGGAAAGCTTTTATAAAATTCCAGTGACTTTGAATATTTTTCCTTAAAAATAACGTTACACTCAAATCAATCATTTCCATTTGTTGCATAACGTATATTTTTAAACTTTTTCCATATTAATTCGATTTACCAAGATTTTTTTTAATAATGACACAATAGTATATTATGCAACGATCATGTAATGATATCTATTAATACACGAGCTTAAGGTAAGTTATGATATGTGCGCTATCCGTTTTATATTAAACTTCATTATAGCACACTTTTCATTATAACACTGATTTAGACCAATAGAATGGCACACTTTTCATTATAACACTGATTTTGACCAACAGAAATTTCTACGTTGTAATCAAGTAGGTTGTTGATAGATATTAGATATTATTGATAGTTCTATGAAATGTCAAAATTATTCTTGTTGTATCAAATAAATTAATAGTTTTCAGTTAAAGTACTTATTTATAAAGGGTGTCCCAGAGTAGATTTTAGGTTTTAAACCTTACGCCGATCCTGTTGGAAATTCCATGAAAATATTACGTTGAGCGTATAGCGGACACGAGCGGATATCAGATATTCATGGAACAGTGGATAAATTTTAGTAGCAAAACTTAAATTTAAATGGACTTCTGAAGGTTCTATTAATTTGTCTTTAATTATTTCATGTAACTAAAATTGAAGGAACACGTTTCATTTGTGCCATAAATAGGTATCTTACGAAAATTTCATGTTATAATTTTTTATATTACTTTATATTTTCTTACCGAATCTCCTTCCCATGATCTTGAATTACTATGTGGAAATATCTCCTCAAGTATTTTAAGCATTTTAAAAAAGTAACTTTTCAAAAATTCATGCTTTCGGAAATATTTCCGATAGTAGTTCAAGCTCTAGGGAAATTACTAGTAAAAATATTTCTACTTGAATTTAGTTTTGAAAATGTATAGAATTTAATATGTTTTTATTATACATTTTTATGATTACAGTTAATTTTTCTAGTTACAATGATAGAATTTGTAGAAAATTATATTTTTTTATTAAAAAGATAGATTTTTATTTTTCATGCAAAATATTTGCTAATGACGTTTAGCAGTAAATGTGACAAGAGTTTAAAAACTTACATCTTTTTATTATTTTCGGGCGTTCAAAATTTTTCAGCAGAATGTAGTTTTGTAGTTAGAAGAGTTAAAAAATACTACTCGGTGTACAAAAATTTAAAAAAAAATAGTTACCTAGTGAAAGTCCGTAAGCTTCAAAATTAACAATTAGATTTCAGCGGAATATTACAAGCGCGCTACATGCCACATATTTTCATTATCAAATTTTAAGTTTGTACGTCATCTATAAGTACCCCAGAAAAAATGAGTTTGAAAATAATAAAATAGAATACACACTTAAAATTTGATAACTTTTAGGTTTTGCATAAATATCAATAATTGTTAAAATATCATTCCTTTGCGAAAGGGATAAAAGAATTGGTTGGTAAGCATAAGTAAGATGTAAAAATTTTAAATTTGGCTCATTTACTACTATTATATTTTAAGAATGTACAAAATTTTGATGTTCCACTTTTTTTATATAATTATTAAAGCCCGGTGACAAATATTAACATTAACTTTTGTAATAGTTTTAAAAAGGTAAAAACGGTAACAGAAAATTAACAAAAATTCAAATATTCCTACCTGTTTCAGGCTCAAATACCAAAAGCAATGCGAACGGAGCAGCCAAAGTTAACACATTTTCGAAAAACTATCAGCAAAACAGAAGCACATGGAAGTCTGTAGCGCGTTAGAATTTTCAAAGCATTTTCCTGATGCGTCCAACCGGCTTGGAAGCGTCGCCGATACTGGAAAATGGAAAGCAGACAAAAAGGTTGAGCGTCGCGATGTCGAATGTGGAGCTTTCCACCACTGTTGCCGATTTTCGCCCTCTGGATTTTGGGATACGGGTCGCGCGTCGCTTTTAAATAGGCCAGTTGCCAGAATTGATAAAGATTGTTCCATGGGGTAGGTTTTAAATGCAGGCGCTTATTCTACTTTTACCTTTTTCATTAACATAAGCAAATTAACAATCTACGTTTCATCATTATAGTTTGCGGCATATAGCGTTTTTTATTTATGGCATTTTCACCACACAAATTTCATGTTTTTAGTTTTACCTATATCTTTTTGTTCTTATTGCCTTCTGCCGTAAACTCAGACAGTATGTAATTATTTGTTGTGGATACTTTTGTACTATCACTACTACTAGTAGAAAATTTGAGAATCTTACACTCAGGAAGTATTTCTATTGACCGCGTGATTGTAGAAATTGATAATAACGACTCAGTAAAAATATGTAAACATTTATTAATATTCAAAATAAATAACGGTTAACCTTTTATTTTATGTGAAGGAGTTGTTTGCCAGAATAAGGTAAGCGTAATATTTTTCTTATTTACAAAATCAACAATTAGCACAAATCTTATGATTACTTTCTTACCTTACTCCAATGTTAAATTCTAATTTAAGTAATTTAGTTATAGCTAAAAAAATCTAACCTAATTAATTGTAAAACTTGAGGCCTTTTTTATTTTTAAAAATAAATAACGATATTTAATAATATATTAAATTGGTACCTTTAATACGACTTAGACTTAGACTTTTTTATTCTGATTATTGTCCTAGTCAATTCAAGATGGGATTTAGTACAATATCTTCTAGGAAACCAAAAACAGGAATAAGATAAATTAATACAGGATCTGGATTATTTAACAGGAACAACGATTGAATAAATAATTGGACTTCTCCTCTTGATTTTTCTTTAAGTTTTCTTGTTTTACAAAAATATAACCTCACTTATTTTGACAGGTAAATTTCTTTGAATTTTTTTATCTTCAATCAGTATTGCTTTGGTTTGATGTTCTTTTGGCTTTATTACGAGGATCGATGTGAACGCTTCAAAGGATTTTGGTAAAAAGCCTCGCTTGACAGCGCGAAATAGTTTTTATAAACCATCAAATCACAGCTTACTTGATTGGAATTTGACAGTTTTTTAATGTAAATTTTTATAAAATTCAAAAATTATTAATTTTTTTACTACTTTTAATTAACACCAAATTATTCTAGAGACAAAAAGAATAATTTTGATATAATTTTCTCACTATTTCTACTTATATTAAATTTATAGGTACACAGAGTTTTAATGTTCGTTATTATCGATTCCTTAGATTCCATGAAACTTCATTATTATCCCACTTTTTTACTGTATTTCTTTAATGTTAGAAATCCGGAACTCTATTTCTCTTATTTATATTATTTTGTTTAAATTTTAACTAATTACTTTGATATACCATGTTATTGAATTTTGAGGTTATCTTGCAATTTCCTTTTTCTCCTGACGATTAATATAATAACATTCTCATTGTTATTATGGTCGCAGATTTATCTGAGACTACATTACTTTGAATTTATAAATTCAGTTCTTTGTCAAATTTTACGTAAATACCTTAAATCTGTTAGTAAAAATCTCTTATGGGCTTTCAATGTTAAATTTTGATATGTGAAATTTTATAGATTCTTTTACAATTACCATGCTAGAACTAGTTTAAAACATTGCTTTTAAATTACATTATATCCTGTGATTATAGTGGAGGCAATGAAGCAAAATACGGGGGAAAAATTTCGGAGTGAACGGTTTGGAATGCGGTTTTTTGCATTGTCTTCCAAAATTTATTTGTAAAAAATGTGGCGACTTGGCGAATCGGAAATTGCATTACTGCAGCCAAAAATGCATCCAAAAAATGCATTATTTGAGAGGCCTTTTGGCAAATTTAATAACTTTGTAAATAAGAGTCAGAATTGGCCCAAGTCGGGTACCCAGGGGTTTTTGAGGTCACTGATCACGATTATGATGTTCAAATTGGTCCCACGAACACCTGGAGCTCAGAAACCCCGATAAACGTCATCTTCGGGGGACTATCTCAAAATTCAAGCGGGGAAGTAGAGAAACTCGGTGCCCGGGAGTTTTTTGGGTCGCTGAATCCAAATACGGCATCGGCGAACACCCCCGAACACCTGGTGCACCTGAACCTGGACGTGGACGTCATTCCCGAGAATTTTCCAGAAAATATTGACAAAAGCAAACCGAAAATCTCTATGGGGCGTTTTTTGGATGACCCCCGAACACCTGGTGCACCAGAACCTGGCCCTAAACGTCGTCTCCGAGGTTTTTCCAGACGTAATCGAAAAAGATGAATCGAACATAGTGAAGGGGGTTTTTTGAGGCGCTGAATCCGAATGTCGTGTCGAAAACGACCCCCCGAGCACCTGGTGCATAAGAACCTGGTCCTAAACGTCGTCTTCGAGGTTTTTCCAGACATAATCGAAAAAGATGAATCGAACATCGTGAAGGGGTCAAAAAATATAACATAAACACTTGTTTCTCCTGACTGTAGAAATTTGGTAATGTATTTCTGAAACAGTTTTCTACTGCCCCCAGCTGCGTTGTACGCGTTGGTGGGCGGGGCCTTGACTCAGGAGCAGCTGTGTGTATTGACACAAAAGCGTTTTGAGTGTTGGGAGAAAAGTGAAAGGCCGCTCGGAAAAACTCGGAGATCTAGCCGGAGATTATTTTCGTCATTCTCATAGAAGTGGATCAACTTTTTCGAGGGCCCCAGTTTAATGACTGAATGTGTGAAATTATCCGCCGATTTTTGGTGAGTTCTTTGCTGCCTTGTCTGTAAAGGCCATGGAGATGAGATTCACGGCCAGGTTCCGGTGCACCAGGTAGTCGGGGGATCGTTTTCGACACGAAATTCGGATTCAGCGCCTCAAAAAACCCCCTTCACGATGTTCGATTCATCTTTTTCGATTATGTCTGGAAAAACCTCGGAAACGACGTTTAGGGCCAGGTTCTGGTGCACCAGGTGTTCGGGGGTCGTTTTCGACGTGACATTTGGATCTAGCACCCCCAAAAAACGCCCCCATAGAGATTTTCGGTTTGCTTTTGTCAATATTTTATGGAAAATTCTCGGGGATGACGTCCACGTCCAGGTTCAGGTGCACCAGGTGTTCGGGGGTGTTCGCCGATGCCGTATTTGGATTCAGCGACCCAAAAAACTCCCGGGCACCGAGTTTCTCTACTTCCCCGCTTGAATTTTGAAATAGTCCCCCGAAGATGACGTTTATCGGGATTCCTGAGCTCCAGGTGTTCGTGGAACCAATTTGAACATCATAATCGTGATCAGTGACCTCAAAAACTCTTGGGTACCCGACTTGGGCCAATTCTGACTCTTATTTACAAAGTTATTAAATTTGCCAAAAGGCTTCTCAAATAATACATTTTTTTGATGCATTTTTGGCTGCAGTAATGCAATTTCCGATTTGTCTTGGAATCCAAGTCGCCACATTTTTTACAAATAAATTTTAGAAGACAATGCAAAAAACCGCATTCCAAACCGTTCACTCCAAAATTTTTCTCCGGTTCGGGCATTTTTAGTGCTTCATTGCCTCGACTATTACTCAAAATACAATAAGTAATGATTTTATTTATATTAATAAACTTATCTGTTTCTTTTTAATTCTTTGTGCTAGATATTAAATTTTTTATTCTCTTTTCGAGCTATTGGAATTAGTTAACCGTTATAATATATCACTGGCTCTAGTGAAAAACGGCATAACAGGAAAACGGTACTTTTCAGGAGACTGCTTACAATAAAATAGTCTAAACCATTCCCAAGCCATAACAATATTAGGTAAAGTAATTGCTGTCATAAAAATCAATATGTCGCGAAATTGTTCGAAGCTCTTGGAAAAGTCGTCATTTCAATATTAAAGTTAGAGCCGTTAAAGTCAAAAACTTGAAAACTATATGTGTTTCCGAATACTAAAGATTAAAACAAAGTGTTAAAAGGGACGCAATTTTTATTGTAATGTACCACAGTTTGAGAACCTCTGGTATAGATGAATGTGTCAGACAGGCAAGTCATTAAATGCATATAGATTTTCTAGCGTTCATTTGACTTTTGACCTGTTAGTGCATTGGGTCCGCCGAAAGTAAAATGAATAATCAGTGTTTTTATCGATCTGTACACATTGTCCATATATGCTGATAAAGAGACAATTACAAACATTCCAGTGGTGTAGGTACTAATCAAACTATTAAATACTCAAAATAAATTTCTTATACAACCCCAACGCCAGAAAAATTATTCACTGTGGTAAACAATGATGTCTCTCAACCATACCAACAATTACAATTATACCAATTCAATAAAATATAACAAACTCCTTCCAAATTAACCCAAAATTCAATCATTTCAGAGCACTCAAGCTATTTATAATATACAGGGTGTTTCCAAATGACACTTACAACGTCTGGCTGTAGATACCTCTCGTAAAATTTGACAAAATGATATAAGGAATGAGGGGTCCAACTCGATTACTTTTCGAAATACAGGGCGTTAAAGTTAAAAAAAAATAAATGTTTTTATTTAAAAACTTTAAAACGGATTAATATATTAATTTGAAATTTAGCAGGTGGTTTTTAAATGTAAAAATACATATTATAGTAAAAAATCATGTTTCATATCTAGATCCAGTGGAGTGCAGTTAGAAGAGTATATCCCGTTTTCCCAACCATTTTCTACGCCCATGGTATTTCGAAAAGTAATCGAGTTGGACCCCTCATTCCTTATATCATTTTGTCCAATTTTACGAGAGGTATCTACAGCCAGGCGTTGTAAGTGTCATTTGGAAACACCCTGTATATCCTATCCCACATAATTCTCAGCAAAGTACCATACATTTTCCTATCATTCCACCAGCATGATAAAGATGTAAGAAGAAAACAGAGGAATTTATGACTGGCAAACCGTCGAGAGGAAAATTTCTATATCTTTACTTAAAATATTAGAAAAAACTTTTATTATATTTTATTATATGAATAATCAGAAATATTCGACATAAGGCAACTGTTCTTCAAAATACTTGCATTGCATCAATATAAACAAAAAACAATTCATATACCACAAGACACAAAAACAAATACATAGTCCTATTCGCATTCAAGACAATAAGACAGAAATCTCACCAATTTTTGGGCCCAAAGGTGTTCAATTTCCTACCAGACATTATTCAAACCTGTCTTTATTAATAATATGTATGTAATACATTTTTTAAGAGGGGGGTCTGGAGGCGAAGTTTAGCATCTGGCTATTCTACCACTTAACCTCCAGACCACTATTAAATTCCTGGTGTTAACAACAATAACAAGCAAAACCAAATTGTAATGAAAAATACTAAATAATAAAAATAAAGCAAACAGACAAATCGAATAATATATAAATTTTTAATAAACTGTGCGATTTATTTACCGTACGTAATAAGCTATATACTGAGGCTGTGTCGTGTGTTTTTGCCTGTTTTCTATAGTGGTCGTATGTAATAGTATATTACTAACAAGTGTAGTAAGGAGCATATTACGCACGACTGGAAAAGTTACGCACGTTGCGGCGAGTGCGTATTTCTATGAGTGCGTAACTGCTTTACAACACGCATTACGTACTATACTTTATCTACGCCCCAACAAAAATAACTATTTTTTTTTAAATATAAATTTTAAACACTGACATTTAAATAATAATTTACGTTTCCAATTAATTTCAAACACTAAAAAATGTTTAAAATGTCACCTTTATTAATAAATAGCAATAATAATGAAACACTAAATTCAAACATTTGTAAAACCCCACCTGACGACAACCCAAAATGCATATGTTTGTATTCAGAGTTGTCTACCCTCCTATATAGATCCGTTTTATCTAAAATCGATATAGTATGTCCAAGTAATAAGTCAGAAAGAAAGGACCACACCGTCAAAGGTACCGCCTATGTCGCCCTATTTGAGTGAGACGCCGCAGCGCCGGCGACCTTAAAGAGGCTCCTTTCTTCAAAGGAAAGCCGAGCGCTTCGATCTCAGCGGTACCTTTGACGGTGTGGTCCTTTCTTTCTGACTTATTACTTGGACAGACTATTGGCTTCTCGTCCTAACTGATACGCCCTCTGGTGAAAACTGCGAAAACTGAGCTAAGGAGTAGTTTTGACATTTGGGATTATTTCTTTAGCGTTGTTAAGTAATTTTCATAGAGTTTTTGTCTTGTTTTTACAAATAATTTTGATTTGTTGATCTTTTTTATAATGAGTAATCATTATTGTTGTGCACCTAAGTGTTCATCACGGGGAAAAAGAAACCCTGAACTAAGTTTTCATTCGTTTCCAAAAGCAGGAACGTCCAAAATTTTTTTTGAAACCAAACTTGGCAATAGAGAATTAGTGGATAGGAAAAGATTGTGGATCACAACATTAAAAATTGGCAAGAAATTTCAAATACCATGAGAGTGTGTTCTCTACATTTTGCTGAAAGTGATTTTATTCAAAAAGGTATGGTAAAAATATTTAATTATTATTTACCACTTTGCTTTGATTTATTATTTACAGTTAGAGTAAAACGGAGAACATTAAAGCCTCATGCTATAACTTTACAAGAACATAAGAGGTTCTCCACTTTTACAGTGTTAGAAATAGATAATTTCCCAGTAATTTCATGTGGATTAGATTCCAATGCACTCGTTTGTAAACACAAACCATATATTTCTATCCACTCATAAGTTTCTATGGTCTTTCCCGCTAAAATAAGATGTCCTGCATTCAGGACATTTTCACCTTCAACTACAGATTTAGAATTAGCCGATCCGCCCAAATAGTTCATGTACTCTAAAATGCTTAACTTCATTTCTAAAAAATAATGGAAACAATAATTTGAGACTAAAATGTATTTGAGTAAAACTCCTGACTACTACTCACCTAAATACAACTGGAAATATCACACTTTTAAAGATATAAAATAAATGTTTATGTATAGTTTATAAAATAAAATAAATGTCACACTAAACACTAGACAAAAACAATACACAATTTACACCTAGAAATAATTCAAAAAAACAAAACTAATACCAAATAAACAACTTAAATACACATGAAATATCCCATAAGAAAGCACGAAGTAAACAAACTACTACTCCTTAGCACAGTTCCAATTTCACCGCATGAGCGCTGCAATCTTAATCCGAGTTACCTATACCAAGAAAAAGAAAAAAGATTAATTTAATTTCGGGCGGAGTGCTTATTTCTTCATCACTTGACGACAGCATATTTATAATGTAAACTTATTAATAAAAAAAGCTTACGTTTAGATTTAATTGTTAACTGATTGACATTTCTGTCAAACTTCCACAGCATTAGTAGATTCAAATTATATAATGCAATTCAGTGCAATATGTATTACCTAATTAGATTAAATTAATATTATTATCTTAAATAAAACTGTAATGTATTGTATTGTATTGTAATGTCTTAATACTTATCCTAAAACAATAATAATTCGAAAATTAACGATTTAAAACTTATATATCGACTTTTTGTATAAAAATCGCACGCCGTGCGATTTGTATTATCATAACGCACGCGTATGTTATCCGTCGCTTACTGGTGTTTTTGACAGTACAATATTTGTCATTTACAGTGCAAGGCGAAGATAAAATTTATGATAAGGCTTCCCCGTAAATATAAACACGTACAAACAGCGTTTGCTGCTTCTGTGGCTTTTTCAATGTTTATTTGCTGAATGTATATCACAGATTATTACCAGATATTGTATTCTTATAGGGAAGAATCACGGAGTGGGCGACATCTATCATTGATCATTTGAATGACTCAAGGGGTGATTAATAAACTTTGTTTGCATGGGCGTAATGTGAAGTCCGAGTATATTTTAAGTTATTTGTGCATTAAAAGTGGTATATTTGGAAGGTGTTTTGTGAAGAATTATTGTGAATGAACCATACAACGAATTACCTGAAAATGCAGACGATTATAAAAGGCGATAAGGAGATAAAATCACGAAAAATGTGCTCTGTTCCACAATGCTCTACATATGGCAATTCGGTCATATCTTTCCTTTGAATCCCAAAGAAATCAAGAAATGGAAGATAATCTTGAAGATAGGAAAACCTATATCAAAGTATATGTTTGTTTGCAGCAAGAACTTTGTGAAAGACGATTTTTTTAGTGGTAAGTTTGACGAAGGTTCTTGCAGAGACTTCCACATATAATTTTCAATTCTGTTGTCAATTGCTATCACATTCTTTGAATTTATTTGTAATTTTACAATACAGTGACTTCAACAACACAGAGAAAGCGTTTGAAAAATGGATCTCTTCCTAGCCAGAACCTTCCAGTGCTCAAACACTAAGGAAGAAGTAACCAAAGTATGAGAAAGGACTTTCATTACATCATATTTAATTCATTTCAGGCTTAGGCAGAAATCAAATGAAAATGAAATGCAGGCCAAACAACATGGAGATGAGCAAGTGGGGGTAAAATTATCAAGTGAACATGATGCATTCTAAATTTATTATTATTATGAAAAAAAACATATTTTTGCTTAGCCAATCATTTATTTAAACAATAAACATGTATCATCTTATTGAAATGTTTTTTCTTTCCCCCATTTTTGTGTCAAATCTGTGCAACTCGCTGGTTCCAACATCTCAAATCTAAAACATGAAAGAGACAAGTTGAACAGGAAATGCAGTTTGAAAATAATATTATCTTCAATAATTACTAACCTGTTGATGACTAGGGCCTAATCCTGCTTTACAGGAACATTGACAAATCCAGGTATCCTTCAGTTTTATGGTGATTTCATGTGGGGATTGTAAAATTGTTCATATTCTTTTGATGATTTTCTCATTGGAGCCGTCAGGTCCACATAACATTATGATTATGAGACCAGCCTTAAAAACCTCTTCACCTTCCTTAATTTGCCTAACACGTTCACCCACATAATCCAGAATGTCGGACATTGATATTTTAACTTTTACAGGCATTATCATAAAAATACAATAACAGTAACTCTAAAACCAACTGAAATTCAAAAATCAACCTTCAATCCAATTGTACAATGAATAAAAATGAACTTAAATCTCTGAGAAAACTGAAAAACAAATCTTATAAAAACTGTGATTTTAAAGTGATCAATTGACAGAATATTTGTTGTTCACCCCTCAATCCGACATTATGTCATTCGCAGCGCCATCTGCCGGTTCATGATTTTTCCCTCACAAACAAGTAATAATAATAATATGAAAATGTTGATAGGAATTAAAAATTATATTCGAGTTTAAATTGGAAAGAACAACTGGAGAAACATGTGACAGTAGACGGTATAACTCCAGATGTTAGAAATGTAATAACTCACAACAATGCAAGTTTCATACAACTATAACTTATTAATGTCGAATTTTATGCCTCAAAATTACGATTTACGATTTAAAGAAAACTTCTGCAGAATCGCATCGAAACCTTGTCAAATCTTACGATGAGCATGCTCTAAATTACAGTGGTTTGAGGGTGTAAAAAATTTAAAAATTGCGAATTTAAAATGAAAAACGAAGAACGTGGAAGACCACCGAAAAAGTTTGAAGACGCCGAATTGCATTGTTAGATGAGAATGACGCTCAAACTCAACAATAACTCTCGGGTCAATTAAAAATGTAACACGAGAATTCTGACTCTACATACGTTTGAAAGCCATAGTAAAGATCCAAAAGTTGGAAAAATGGTTTCCACTTGAACTGAATGAAAGACATCAGGGAAATCGAAAAAACACTTAAGAAATGCTGTTCGCCGGATACAAAATAAAATCATTTCTCCTTCTAATTGTGACTGGTGATGAAAAATTAATATATTTCGAGAATCCTACGCGTAAAAGTTCATGGGAGCTCCAGGCTAACCAGCAACAACGACTGCAAGGCCAAATCGTTATAGACGGAAGACAATGCCCTGTTATACAGGGTGATTCGTAACTATTGGGAAATAGGCTAAGGGCAGGTTATTTGGTCCAAAATATGGTGGTAGCATCCACAAATTGCAAGAGAAATGGGAATATTTAGCTTGCGTTGGGTGGGCGTTTTCACACTTGACGACACGACACCTACACGACAAAGATGCAGGTGGTGGTGAATTTACATGTGAAGCCACTCCATTTATTTCAATGTAACTGTATCGTTGCTGTTGTCGTGTCGGTGTCGTGTCGCCAAGTGTGAAAACGCCCGATCAATGTCCGTCTTATCCCCTATGTGGTCCGAAATCTGAATTTTTATTTATTTAAAGCATAAAAAGTAAAAAAGTAAAAAAATAAAAAGACGACAATGAAGCACAAAGAAAGACAAACAATAAAAACGTCAATTGCCGCCGAATTTGATAGCTCTTTTAAGGGCTGGTAGCTTAACACCAAATATATCGCATTCGGAGTAAGACTTGTTATAGTTGAGACAAATGCGATCAGAGAATGCCCTTTTGATTAATTTTTCACCAATCGGTGAAACGGTCCAAATCTGATTGTTAAGGCAGTGTTATCACTGGTTTTGTAGTAAAGAACTGCGAATAAGAGGTAACAACTGTTTAAAAAGCAATTTAATGCGTCGCTTATAAAGAGTAAAAATAAAACGGGACCAATGTGGGAACGTTGGGGAACGCCGGAAGTCACTGATATGCCACACACTGTGAACGGTCTGTTAAGTAATAGTTAAGCAATTTCAGATACTTGCCAGAGATGCCAATTTGAGAAAGTTTCCTGAGTAACAACTTGCGACAGACACTATCGAAAGCTTTAGACAGGTCAGTGTAGATAGCATCCACTTGATGACCTGCTTCCATTGATGAAGTTAGGTAATCCTGGTATATAGCAAGATTAGTAGCTGTTGACCGACCCCTAAAAAACCCTTGCTGGTGAGGAGAAATGTAATTTTGAAATGTGGAAAATAATTCATCAGTCACAATGAACTCAAATAGTTTTGGTATAATGGAAATCAAAGAGATCCCTCTATAATTTTTCACTCAGCGGTAAAGAGAGCGAGCTACAACAACTCTTTAGCAGTGATGGTGGTATTCCATCCGGACCGGCATTCTTGGCTACATTTAGGCTATTAATTTTAGAAGCCACATCTTCAACTGTGAAAGAGTGTGAAGATAGGGTTGACCAAAAAGGCAGCGATATGGATTCTGTTGGATAAGAATTATCATCAGTGTAACTTGCTTGAAAATGGGTTTCCATGTTGTTATAAGACATTGGGTTTGGAAGTCCGGCGCTTCTTTTTAAATTCTTGATGAATGACCAAAAGTGCTTCATATTCTCATTTATTTGTTATATGTACTTGCATTTATTATGTCCTACCCCAGCTAGCACAGAACGTGATTATCACGTGGAATATACGTCACCTTTCACGTCGAAATCACCAAATATATGACGTACTGGTGACGTGATATGACGGCAATATGTCACAGATCAAAGACGTCACATGGCAACGTGATAAACACGTCAATGGTGACGTATTTATGGCAACGTGATAACAAGGTCACAGGTGACGTGTAGATGTATAAAAAAACACGATAATACTTCTATAAAAATGTATAATTTATAAAAAACGTTTTCAAAGTTACAGTGGCGTATAATTCGTACATTTCAAAATCTAGGATATGTTTACAATTTAACTTTCTTCCATGTGTTTATTTTTTATTCAAAGTGTGAAATAAGGGAATAGAGACTAAATTATTTTTGAGTGGTAAAATTATACATTTGCCAATTACTTCAGAAACTGACTAACTTTCTAAAGATCTACTTAAATCAGAGACAATAAAAATATGAAGGTCACTTGATTTAAAAGGATAATAATAAAAGTCACTACGCTTAGAAAAAACCTTCCTAAAACACCAACTTCTCCAGAAGAAATATTTTTAAAGTATGTTTTATGGACCGGATAAATTTGCCAATTTTCACTTCGCGAATCGCCCTTTTTTAGACTTTTATTAAAAGACTCTTGTTGCTTATAGGGTGTTAACCACTTGTCGTGGACTAAAGACACGCCGCCGCCATGCTCGTTCGTTAGTGAATTGAATGCTGTTGAGGGCTCTGGATTAAGCCCTATGTTGTGCCAGTTTCCCAGGACGGCCAACAATGTGTTACCGCCTTTTTAAACTGCATCTGAGTTCGAATTTCGTGGACTGTATTTTTTAGGTGAAGAAATATGCTGTAGCCGGTTTACTTTCTCAACTTCATCCAATAAAAACAATGGACACTTTTATTTAACCATTTATTAGACTCGTTAAATAAATAAATGAACAAAAACAACAACGTAACAAAGGTTACATTAAACTAGTAATCGTGAACAAAGTATTATAGTTAATTTAAAGAAATGACCACATCATTCAGAAAATATTAATTTGCGTGTGTTCTGCATGAGTGATAATTAGACACTGAAGGGTCCTAGCCTGATCATGGCTAGCACCACACTCTCTTTATTCGACGACCTCCGTCGCTTCAAAAAAATCTTTCTTTTCGGATCGCGCAACACCTTCCCGAAAGATCCTTTTAACTTGAGCCGCGTAAACACGTGTAAGATTTTTTCTATTGTCTAGACTCGACGGTTAAATTTACGACCCAATACCATTATTAAAATCGAGCAAAAAATTAACTTTGATGAGCCCGCTTCCGGGTTTGATACCGCTCGCCAACGTATTTGGTGCGCCGTTGCCGGTTTTACAAGTAAACGAATATGAGTTTACATGTTTAATTATCTGAAATTAAACATTCTCCCCCCGCGAAAAGAGGCGGAGTATAGCGACGCATTGGTATTGAAAGTTTTTTTTTTTTTTAAAAAAATTTTTAGTAATTTGGGTCATCACCCTGTAGTTTGGGAATGAATTTAATTGAAATAAGTTTGAAAAATGTAAAGGGTTTTAAAATATTTGGATATTTGGATCCTGGCCGCTTGTGGGCGCATAGTTTAGTAAAAATTGGATATTTGAATCCTGGCCGCTTGTGGGCGCATAGTTTAGTAAAAATTGGATATTTGAATCCTGGCCGCTTGTGGGCTCATAGTTTAGTAAAAATTGGATATTTGAATCCTGGCCGCTTGTGGGCGCATAGTTTACAAAATATGATTTGTACAAACGATTTGTGATTAGGCATCACCGAGCCATGTTCCTTATTTGGAATTAAAAAACAAAACATGCCAAAATCTTAGCAACATTTGCAAAAATTGCAACTATAGGCGTTGGCTTTCCCAGATCTGCTAGCAGGAATATCCCAGATCAATTCCTTAGCCCTCTCTCTATAACGACTACCTCAGCCTACAATAGTTTTTCCCTACAAATGAATGCCAAAACAGTACATGAATGTTTGAACGAAAAATGGGCAAAAAGATCCCAAGGGTATACGATCACCCTGTATGAAAGTAGAATTGTTTAAAATATTTGGATGGATATAAAATCCTAAGGGTATTTGCTCACCCTATATGAATGAAAAAAGTTTAAAGTATTTGGGATGGATATAAAATCCTAAGGGTATTTGCTCACCCTGTATGAATGAAAAAAGTTTAAAGTATTTGGGATGGATATAAAATCCTAAGGGTATTTGCTCACCCTGTATGAATGAAAAAAGTTTAAAGTATTTGGGATGGATATAAAATCCTAAGGGTATTTGCTCACCCTGTATGAATGAAAAAAGTTTAAAGTATTTGGGATGGATATAAAATCCTAAGGGTATTTGCTCACCCTGTATGAATGAAAAAAGTTTAAAGTATTTGGGAACATTTTCCGCTTGTGGGATCACCCTGTATAAAAAGTGAAAAAAAAATGTAAAGGTTTCTGAATGATGAATATAAAAAATGAAAAAAATGAAAACTAGAAATTGCATCACTGCTTGTTTAAGGTCTTTGCTATAAAATGAAGTGCCTTGTGCAATTCAAGCAGAAGTGCAATAGCAGGAGTATCTCCCGTTAAAGGTTTTGTATCACCTTGTATAAATGAAAAAGATAAAACGTATGAAATATTTGAAGGTATGCCTGCTCTCAGCATAATGGCATCCTTCATTAA
The DNA here is from genome assembly GCA_949320105.2 of Crepidodera aurea. Lineage (NCBI taxonomy): Eukaryota > Metazoa > Arthropoda > Insecta > Coleoptera > Chrysomelidae > Crepidodera > Crepidodera aurea. The sequence goes on along the minus strand of OX439473.1, from coordinate 89,351,923 downwards.
AAACCCTAGGAGCTCCTTTGACAATCTGTCTGAGACTCCTATATATATATATTTATTTTCCCCAATAGCCCCCGGGTTCGGCTATTAAAATTTAAGTTAGTACCCACCATGGACTCTTTTTTTTTCAAAAATTGCGTAAACGCTTAAGGGAACGTCACCTTTGCTGGTGTGCGATCCGAGTGCAGCAAATTGTTACCCATCTCTGCAAAAGGGGGTAGGCGTCCACCCACCACCCCTTAGCTAGTGTAACAAAATTGTTGCACACAGGTAAGTCAGTGGGGTTTTGAAGGAGAGGATAGAAAAGCGTGAATTTACATATGCGGTTAGATGCGACAAATATTAATGCCGGTACACAGACAAAAATATAACAAAAGGAAAGTAAAATAAAGCGTTTATTGGGGTTGATCAATGTCGTTACCACCAATAGGGACGACTTTAGTAATCGGTCTTACGTAAGTACTGCCGTTAGATAAAATTTTAATCGAACGAATATTACCATCTCTGTCAGGGTAGGTTTCAAGAACTTTGAATGTAAATATGTTTCGTGAAAGCGACAATTAAAATGAATGCGGTTTGTTTTATTTTGTTTTTAAGATTTATTTATGTAGTTTATTTGATTGATTTTTGTTTGGTTTTTAAAATGATGGGTTATTGATCCCTTGTATGTAAAAAAGTAGAAAGGTTTGATTTAACGAATAGTTTTTTGTTGTGGAATGTTTTTTCCAGTACAACAATTGAAATGAATGTACGAACACCTTTTTTGGCCACATCAGAGGATTTTTGGTACAAAGTAAAGTAGAAATGTCAAAGAATGTTTATGATAAAAATAATTGTTTGAGGGTAGTTTTCCCTGAAAGTTGAATACATGAAAAAGTGCGATAAATGGATAAGTAATCCTGAAAATAGAGCCTTATTAGAAGGACATTTTTAAAGTTTTTATTTGTTAAAGAGGGTAGTTTCCCTATACAGTTGACAAGAGTTTTTGTTAACATAATTTGCGAAAATTGCAACTCCAGGCGTTGGCTTTTTCTCAGATCTGCTGGCAGAGGTATCCCAGATCAACCCCTTAGCCCGCTCTCTATAACGACTACCTCAGCCCAAAATAACTTTCCTCGCAAATGAATTTTAAGACGATACATAACTGGGCATTTTAGTATCCCGTCTACAACCCCTTGGACCTAGTTTGGCACCAAAGGGAGGTGTCTCACCATAGAGATCACCTAGCATTGTTGATTGACAGTCTGGGCATCCAATATCCCTGGGGGTAGTTTCCCCATACAACCCCTTAGATCTGAAAGATACCAAAGGGAGATGTCTCACCATAGAGATCATCTTATTTTGTCATAGAGTCTGGGCATCCAATATCCCTGAGGGTAGTTTCCCCCATACAACCCCTTGGACCTAGTAAGGTGCCAAAGGGAGATGTCTAACCATATAGAACATCTTGTGCGAAAATGAAAAGTATAATTGCTAGGAATTTGAATGTTTGTTGTTAGAGAAAAATCAAAATATATTTGCAAGAGAAGGTATAATCTTTTAGTAGATCACCCTATAGAAAAAAGTATAAAATTGTCAACGAAAATTGAAATATGTTTGCTAGAAGAGGGTATAATCGTTTAGTAGATCACCCTATAGAAAAAAGTATAAATTGTTAGCGAGGACTTAAAATATGTTTGTCAAAGAGGGTATAATCTTTTAGTAGATCACCCTATAGAATAATAATGCGAACGAATGCGAATAAAAATAGTACAGGAGCCTTGCTATAAAATGAAGGACTTCCCTTTAGATTGAAAATGCGAAAATGAACAAAATACAAGAAGTCTTTAAATAAAGAAATTCTTCTTGAGTGCAAAACGAAAAAATAGAAAAGTATGTGCAATGAACGATAGATTGAAAATTGTTTGGCTATGGAGAGCCTGTTGCTAAGGGATAATTTTCCCTATGAACGAGAATAAAAATATAAGGGTATGCAGCCCTTTTGTACCTCTGATGCGGCGCTAGTTTCTAGAATAAAAGGGAGGTGTCTTATTTTTGAAGAACACCTTGTATAAAAAGTAGAAAAATAGTAAAATGTTTTTATAGTGTTGAGTTGTAAGTTAAAAAATGATTTTTATTTATTAAGTGAGATATTAGATCTCGAAACAACGATCAGCTGTTGTTTTGTATTGGTAACTAAGTGAATTTTAAGAATAAAGTTTGATTGTAAAATAGCGAATGTTTATGATTTGAGTTTTAAATATTGTTTAGCGATTTATTTGTAGAATCGTAGAACCATATCTACGGGTTTTTTACGAATTTGTTGCGAAAGTATTGAAAATGCGAGAATTATTTTTTGCCGTCGGCAAATGAAAAAAGTAAGTTAAGAATAAATGCGATTTGATTATTAGTGCAATTTTCTTGTACGAAAATTTGTTTTAATTACGAACGATACGAGTTTTTTAAAATTGTGTTTGTATAGTGAACGAGTTGAATTGTTGATTCTTAACTTGGAAAGGTGGCGTTTTAAAAGCCTAGTTATTTTTTAATAAACTTTCGTGCTGTTTACACGAAATGTAAAAATACGAATGCATATTTTCTGAATGATTGTGACAAAATTGGTAGCGAGAACAATTTTTCAATTTTTGACAGAGAAATGTTTGTATATATGAAAATTGAGTTCATTTTTGAATTGTAGATTTTGATTGTGTGAAAATTTGTTCTTTCTGTTAGAACACAAAATATGTACGATAAAAATACGTAAATACAAGTAGATGCAATGTGTTATTGGGTAAAAATATGCGACAATTATATAAATACAAATTCCTACAGAAAAAATGTATAAAATGCGACAATGTTTTATATGTTAAGAAAAAATGAAAAAATACATGTATCTGAGCTTTATAGTTAAAAATATGTAGAACACACAAGTACGAAATGTTTTCTTTTTTATAAATGTTTGATAGTTTACAGTAAGTAAGTAAATAAATATCTACGGCCGGCTAGTTAGCGCATGCGCCGTAGAATTTGGTAAGTTTAAAATACAATGAAAGTTTTTTATACGTAAATGTAACGAAAAAATGTGTGCATTAATTTACCACAAGCCTACGATTGTTATCGGACCGCTTTTAAGTGGTTACAACGAGTTTAAATGAGTTTTACAAAAAATACCTTACAATTTCTTGCTGTGAAGAGTTGCTTGAAGGTTTGAAGGTTGCTTGAAGTTTGTAAGCCACCATAGGCCTACTGATGAAGTTGAAGAGTTGAACTGGATCGCTCAGGATCATGGAAGAATCTCTGGAATCGCTCAGGAACCTGGAGGAAAATCTCTGGACTATTCCTGGAGAGTTGAAGAAAGAAGTTTTTTCTCTGGTTGAGCCCGGTTCGATGGGACCATGTGAAGGTCCTGATCCGGCTCGATTGGACCATGTTGAGGGCTCTGGATGAAGCCCTATGTTGTGCCAGTTTCCCAGGACGGCCAACAATGTGTTACCGCCTTTTTAAACTGCATCTGAGTTCGAATTTCGTGGACTGTATTTTTTAGGTGAAGAAATATGCTGTAGCCGGTTTACTTTCTCAACTTCATCCAATAAAAACAATGGACACTTTTATTTAACCATTTATTAGACTCGTTAAATAAATAAATGAACAAAAACAACAACGTAACAAAGATTACATTAAACTAGTAATCGTGAACAAAGTATTATAGTTAATTTAAAGAAATGACCACATCATTCAGAAAATATTAATTTGCGTGTGTTCTGCATGAGTGATAATTAGACACTGAAGGGTCCTAGCCTGATCATGGCTAGCACCACACTCTCTTTATTCGACGACCTCCGTCGCTTCAAAAAAATCTTTCTTTTCGGATCGCGCAACACCTTCCCGAAAGATCCTTTTAACTTGAGCCGCGTAAACACGTGTAAGATTTTTTCTATTGTCTAGACTCGACGGTTAAATTTACGACCCAATACCATTATTAAAATCGAGCAAAAAATTAACTTTGATGAGCCCGCTTCCGGGTTTGATACCGCTCGCCAACGTATTTGGTGCGCCGTTGCCGGTTTTACGAGTAAACGAATATGAGTTTACATGTTTAATTATCTGAAATTAAACAAATGCCTATAAATATACTAAAATAACGCACTATAACACACTATACACTTTAACTCGTTAAAATCCAACCTGCTGAAACGTACGATCCACAGATGAAATGGCTTTTTCTGCAAACTATATATTGCAATCACACTATACAATTTAACTCGTGCAACTATTGCAAATGGCGATGACCAATGAAATGACAATTGCGTGATGCGCGGATAGCGGCGTAATAGATAACTTGTAAAGGCGCTCGCGCGGACTGAATGTGATGTTGCCCAGTGGCTTGAAAATAAAAGTGACATCGTAGAAATTTACTGAAATACAAAATGTAGTACTTAAGTTCATTCAAATGTACTGAATTCAGTACGTTTGTACTGACCTGGCAACGCTGGGCGGCAGGCGGGAATAATCACATAAAACAGTGTTGAGTGTTGTCAAAATATATTTTGGTATGACGGAATATTCCCATTATCAATGAATATTCACCAAAAATTACTGAAACCTCGCAAAACAGGTTGATGTAAAAAAACATGAAGGTATAGAACAGACGTGTATGTTTGTAGGCCAATGCAGGATATTTAATTGTTGTAGGCCCAGATCAACTCCTCATTTTGACAGGTGACAAACTGGTCCCGAAATGACGTAATAATACGTCTTATTTTGGTGTCACAGTGACTACTAAAAACGATGTTGCAGCAATATCTTTCTATTTTGTTTAACAATGAGTAACAATAAGTCACAATTAATTGATAACAAAAATAGGTTTATTTTATTCGTCACTTCTTTGTTTACGTGACAAATTAGTCTTAAAATGAGTCATATTACGTTACTTTTACGGAAAAAATTCACATCGACGTATTTCACCAAAATTCCACGTGATTATGACGTGAAATGACGTCTTGTGCTAGCTGGGACCAATTGTTCGCTTAATTTTGTCTTACCGGGTCAAATGTTTTGATAAATTATTACGATCAATAATTGTTTTATGATAAACGCAACATCCGATTTTAAGTTCATTATGTGCCTCGTCTAAATCCTGTTCTATTCTCCTTTTTTATGATAAATAACGGAGAGAGGGTCTGACGGTGTCCTGTAAAATTTGCTGCTTTATTTTTAAAGGATTTTCTTTTAATTTACAACCAATATATCCCATCACTTATTTTACATAAACTTCATATTAATACATTTAGCAACATTTTCCCAAAATTTTCATAAATTTAAATAATCTCGTACACCACTACGTTAAATCTGTCAGAATAACTTATCGTCTTTTGTTTGTTTTACATAGTGACCTATATTTTCCTAAAGATCATCACATTTATTTAGGAGACCGAATTTCTACCCTTTTATTAAAAAACCCTTTGTTTAAAATCGAATATGTGCACGTCCATACGCGTTGTAGTTAAAATAAAAAATAGAGCGGTGATCAAAGGCCTTTGATATTTTTTTTAATAAAAAATTGGTTGGGTAGTTATAAAAGGTACCCCAGAAATGAGCATGTGTCATTTTGTTTGACCTATTACTTTTTATTTGTTTTTTACTGGATAAAATGTACACTAACTGCATTTTTGTTACTTTTTTTCCCATTTTTCCACAAATAATATCTTTTCGTCATTTTAATCATTGCCAATCGATTTTTGATTAAAAAAATACCTATTTGTGTGGATTTATACATTTGCGCATTCTTTATTGTAGGATATGTACCTATGGAAAAATGGAGAATTGCCAAAAACTTCCCTATTTGGATAATTGAAATTGAACAACTGAATTTTTCTAGTACACAATTTCCCATGTATTTTCGTTAGAACAAAACAATTTTGTCAATCATTTTAGGGTTCGACATAATTTATTTTCATAGTTCATAAATACGCAGGGCCGGTTTAAGGCGTACGCGAAGGATGCGGCCGCAGGCGGGCGCCGCGGCCAGGGGGCGCCACAGATTGTAATTTTGTTTTCTGAATGTAATGTAATAAAAAGTAGCCCACAACAGCGTTTTCGACTACTCATATTTTAAAAATTCTCCCAGACCCCCCGGTATTACGTCCCCCCAAACTAAGCCACTGGTATGAAGGGCGTCAGTGAATGAAGAATATCACTGGGTCTGGAAAATGACTTGAAAATTCCTAACCGTCTAGCTTAAATGTTTAGAAATATGCCTGTTTTTGTTTCATTAAAATCAGGCAAGTAGTGTTAAACTTACGACAATTTTAGTTTCCGTCCTATTCAAATATTTCGTGTGAGCGCGCTATGCTCGCGTGACGTCAATTTACAACGCAACGTTCTCACCGTACACTCATTCATTGATTTGCTATCGGATGTACTCTATGTTCGACCACAATAACTTTTTTAACTTAAGTTTTTATGTGAACCAGCATTGCACTAGTGTTAGTATTAGATATGGGTAACGGTTTTGAAAAAGGACGATCTGATAACTTGTGTGAGTCAAAATTTACCCGGATCGAGAGTACCTTCCCCACCCCTCGTTTTCGAGGATGCTGAACACGATGGCGGTACCAGAATTTTTCTTTAGGCCAGGCCAACCCTTAAACGGCCAAAAACTATCCCTTAAAGTGGTTAAAAGGGCAGCACATCATTTCCCTGTAAAAAAACGTCTTTCCCCCCGTTTTCGAGGATGCTGAGCACGGTGGTGTTGTTGAAGATTACTTCCGACCCTCATCAACCCTCCACTGGCCAAAACTCATCCCCTAAAGGGGTGAATTTTACTTTATATCAGCGGCTTCGGGGGTGGGTTTGGTCTTTTGGAAGGGTTGGTGAGTGTCGGAAGTAATCTTCAACACCACCATCGTGCTCAGCATCCTCGAAAACGGGGGGAAAGACGTTTAACCACATTAGGGGGTAGTTTTTGGCAGTTTTAGGGGTTCGGCTGACGAAAAGAAAATTCTGATACCGCTTTTGTGTTCAGTATCCTCAAAAAAGAAGGGGGATCGATCCGGGTAAACTTTAGTCCATTTACACAGGTCGGGAGCAGAGCACTCATTGATCGACCGTTGTAAAGTGACGTCACAGCAGCCGATGACTCCGCGTCGTCGCACGCCTAGCTAAAAAAATTTTTACGGAATTTTTGTATTTTTAATAGAGTCTATTGTAGGGTAAAAATCAAGAGTTGGTGATATTCTTTTTCATTTTTCGCATCCACTAGAAAAATGTCTAGGACCGGCACTGTAAATACGGATTAAATTGAGGAAGATATTATTATAAAAATGTCTACCTCATAAAATAGACACTCTTACTAAATCAATTTTGCCATATTTTTTTATTTCTAAATCTTAAAAGTAAAAGTTACCGAGTAAGTAACTGTAGCCAAAATTATATTAAGCGACGATCAATAAAGTATCTATGTTAACTTACCCATCTCTACATTAAGAACAAGCGCGCATAGCCGACTACCGCACAGTGTTGCCACAGGTAACTGCAATTTCTTCAACGTTAGAGATATTCGATTTAGTCTTAAAAATACTACATACTATGAAATTAGGAAATTTTAAAAGTTTTTACTTCTTATGGTTTTCTTTAACCTTTACATCAAATTAATTTTGTTGAAATTTTAGGTTAATTTTATTACTTCATATATCTTGTGAAATAATGAGAAATGGAAAAATATAAAATTTTCGTTAAATTTAAAATATGTGGATTCTCAAATCAAATCTTTCATATTTCATTTCATCAGACGAATTTCAAAACCCTGTAACGGTTTCATTTATGAAAAAACACTTTTTATTCATATTTAGGTAGGATATATATATATATATATATATATATATATATATATATATATAAATAATATAAATATAAATCTTTTTTCACAGGAAGATAGGAATATAACTAGAAATTAAAAATAATGTGGTAAAATCAATTACGATAGTATAATTTTTTTAGATTTTTACAGAAAACCACTTCTAATTCAAACGGCAAAAGAATCTTTCAGACTAAATAGGAATAAAGAAAATGGAAAAAGAATTAAAACATTTTTCTCGTATAAAATTGTTTTAAACAAACTTTGTTTTGAAATCTGACTGACGCCACATTTTGTAAAATTTTTTAAACAAAATAATCAGATTTTCCAAAAAAATAAAGATCGATCTGACAACGTCGCCAACATCAATAGAAATCAGTCATCTGTTTCTGTTTAGTCCTTGACAGACAGCCCTACAGCATTTTTGTTATTTTTTGTTGGATAATAATATTGTTTTACCTATTTTGTTAACTATTTGCAGTAAGTACTTGTTTTTATTTATCTACCTTAATTTATTCTTAAAATTAGTGAATTCCAGTTTTATGTCCCTTTCCATATGTTTACGAAATAAAGCAAGTATATGGGCCTCCTGCCTCGTGCATACTACTAAGTGGGGGTAACCGGGTAACACTGTAGAACACCAGCGAAACAGGTGGCGCATTTTTAAAACTTCTTGATTAAATAAGTACGTGAAATTTGTAATACGGATTTAGAATAACGAGTGACTGTGAAAATATCTATATCAAATAGTAAATTTAATATTGTTCTATTCACATTTTTTTTTTCTAATAATATGTGAATATTATTTTTCTAAAAAATTATACAAAACATAACCTCAAAATGGTGGGTCATTTTGTGTGTTGTGTTGTTGGTTGTATGAATGCATAAATATTATGGCAAATCACTTCATTCAACTTTCAACAAAGTTATTTTAACGTTTTATTTATTATTTTTTTGAAAAAGTTTCGTTTCGCAGTTCGCTATGTAGTCTGTGAGTCGGAAGCACATGGACCAAAATTTACCCGGATCGAGAGTACCTCCCCGGCCAAAAACTACCCCTAAAGGGGTTAAACGGGCAGCACATCATTTCCCTCTAAAAAAACGTATAACGTATTTCCCCCCGTTTTCAAGGATGCTGAGCACGGTGGTAATGTTGAAGATTACTTCCGACCCTCGCCAACCCCTCCACAGGCCAAAACTCACCCTTGACAGGGGTGTTTTTTTATTTTTTTAAACATCTGTTTTCGAGGATGCTGAACACGATAGTGGTGTTCTGTATCACAGGTCAAAACTCCCCCCTCTGTTTTAGAGGATGCTGATATTAGAAAAAAATTCAACCCTTTCGGGGGTAAGTTTTCACCTGTGGAGGGGTAGGTGAGGGTGGAAGTAATCTTCAACAGCACCACCGTGCTCAGCATCCTCGAAAACGGGGCTAAAGAGGTTTTTTTTAAAGGGAATTATGTTCTGGCCGTTTTAGGGGTTTGGCTGGCGAAAAGAGAAATTCTGATACCTCCATCGTGTTCAGCATCCTTGAAAACGGGGACACAAGCGTTTTGTTGTTAACAAGAAGAAAAAAAACACCTCTGTCGGGGGTGGATTTTGGCCGTTGGAGGGGTTGGTGAGGTTCGGAAGTAATCTTTAACAACACCACCGTACTCATCCTCGAAAACGGGGGAGAGGGATTTTTTTACAGGGAAATGATGCGTTTGCCAGATTAACCCCTTTAGGGGGTAGTTTTTGGCCGTTTTAGGGGGTTCGGCTGGCGAAAAGAGAAAATCTTATACCGCAATCGTACTCTCGATCCGGGTAAATTTTGGTCCATTTTTCATGGTTTTTTCCGACTCACAGACACCACTAATACTAAAATATAAAAAAAGCGGCCTCAAAAAACACTATGCTCACGCATCTGCATGAGGCCCATGTACCTATTATCGAAAACAAAGCGGGAAATACGTATTTGTAGATATGCAGTTTTAAGATTTTTTTACCCGAACATTATAGTTTTTATTTCATATCATTTTTCAATCACTTTTTGTTACCATGAATACAGCTAGACTATGTACGACATGGTCGTTTCATTAACAGGGTTAAACATAAGATGGTTTTTCGCATGTTCCTTTTTAATAATTCATATCAGAAAGATCCGTCAACAAAATTATTAGAAAGTAATCATTGATCCTCAAGGTGGACCGCGAGTAATAGATTATAGAACATAGAGTTAAATACAATACTACAAAAATTAGCTGGAATAAGCATTCTTGTTATTTCGCTGAGTTAAAAAATATCGTCGACCACTCAACTAAAACACAATTCCAACACACTCTACGCGCGTTTCGCCAACTATGTTGGCATCATCAGGAGTTGATGATAGAGTGATTCCAATTTTCCAATTTAATTTCGCTGATGGACAAATATGATGAGTTGATCTCCCAAAGACTACGCCAACATAATGATTATGCTGCATTTTTGTCACTAAACCATTTTCACTTAGCTACCCCCTTCGTCTATGTGAGTCGTGGAACCCGTGTAGGTGTATAAAAGAGTAGGGTTTAGACGGGATAACGCTACCCTGAAAAGGAGGAAAACTCCTATAGCAGGGAATTAGGAAAATCAAATATCCTAGAAATATGTAACACACTATCAAAAGATAATAAATAATAAACTAAAAAAAAAATAAACTCGCGCTTGCTCGAAATCTGTATATGGGCCCGTGGACACTTTTGATCGGAAAAACTGCGAGGTACTTTACTGGGTAATAAGTTTGAAGACACTGTATTTGCTATTTTACTGACAATCTGGTGGGGTTCCCAACAAATTTTTCATCATCACTATCATCAATTTTTCTGATTATACAACTCATCATAAATTTAGCCAATAGAAATTGTAATTTTTACTTAGTTACCATGTATTGATAAGCGATTATACCCTTGACGACGTGGTATAATCAGTAGTAGTATCACAAGAGCTACGAAAATAATCGATTATACTTCCGAGTCAAGAGACGTATTTGGCGAAACACCACGAGAGCGGAGCTCGAGTGGTGGTTTAAAAGAAATACGTCGAGCGAGGAGGAAGTATAATCGATTATTTTCGTATGCTCGCGTGATATTCGATACGATTATATAACGAATTATATAATTATTTTTGGTGACGTTTGCTCATTATAAACGTCAAACGTATTGTTACTATGACAAACTTTTCAAGATGGAAGGATGCGAAAATCAAAAACGGTTATACAACGTCGTCAAGGGTATATTCGCTTATCAATACATGGTAACTAAGTAAACATTGCAACTGCTATTGGCTAAATTTATGATGAGTTGTATAATCAGTAGTAATACTATAAGTACTTCAAAATAATCAGGTTATACATCGATAACTTGTTGCATAATTACAAAAAGTGTCAGTTTGACAGTTTAAATAATCCGACCGCGAAGCGGGAGGATTGTTCTGTCAAACTGACACGATTTGTAATTATGCAGGAAGTTTGAGATGTATAACCGTATTTATTTTGAAGTACATATAGTATTTCATACGATTATTTTTTGAGTAAATTAAGTAAATATAAACAATTTATTAATTTAAATACAAATTGGTACAATGAAAATTACAATTATTATATACTACGTATTTGAACCTGTACCGTTTATAAAATTGACTCTTATTTGAACAATTATTGATAAACGTCAAAATTTGACGGTCCTATTAGTTTGTGTATTGCTGTATATTGATGTCGATGTGGTTACTACGGAAATGAAATTATTGTAAAATTTTCGATTGGTGGAGCTACTCTATGTATAATCAGATATTATCGAAATTATACGAGGTAACTTAACTAAATTGAACGGTTCTCATTGGTTAAAAATTACACGAAAAAAATAATCAGTAGTAATACTATAAGTACTTCAAAATAATCAGGTTATATGTAACACCCTGTCCGCCTATAAAACAATATAGGGCTACATATAAAGGTGGGTTGTCGATCTCAACCTTATGCCTATCGGCGTAGTTCTGTAGTGGAGACGGTCGTGGTTCCAATTTATAATATTTACTTACTTTTTTTTAAAGTGCTCGGGAGTTGATTTAAATTAGCTTATCTGACCTCATTTACCTCTGAAATTCAACAAAACGGGTAAATACAAGACAAAACTCCAATATATCACCGATTTATTAAAACAAATAACCCCAATCCCAAACGAATAATTAAATATATACAAAAGTGCGAAAATCAAATATAAAAATGTTCAAATGGCAATTTCAAAAACAAAAAAATATGGTTCAAAAACAACTAACTAAACAGAAAATAATAAAATACTTAAAATTAAGGGCGATAAAAAGAAAACTACAAAAACGCAACTCAACAAAACATTGACGAAAGAATACAAAAAATAAATTTATCAAACCGTTTGACTTCTAAAATCTTCTATGTACCAAATCTAAATTAAATTAATTTCCAGTAGACCAAATCCAAAATAAAGTTTCCAAATAATATAATCCAAATCAAATTTTCCAATAGTCAACAGAAATCAGCTAGGCAGTAGAGTTGTCTTACAAGTACGGCAAATTCTTCCAATAATCCGACGACAGTCGAGCGAACAAAGGCGATTATACCAATACTTAACAGTATATAACACACCAAAATGTCGCCTACAATTTGTTCGCAGATGGAATGGCACTTTTAATCCCCCAAACAACTTAGGGATGGCAATTTGCCACTATATAAGTGCTTCTTCCAAATGAAAAAATAAACCGACGCTTGTCTAAATTTGAAAGCTGTTCTTCAACAACCCTTTTCTAAAACAAAAACCGCGCATCCTCCCCAAATCTCTGAATTTCCGTAACCAATTGGAAAATTTGGCGTCAGTCATGTGACCTTTAGGACCAATCCTAATAGCAACTAGAAAATAAAATCTACATTACCGACTTTCCAAAAGATCCAAATCAAAATACAAACGAACTTGTCGTCAACGTTCGTTTTACAATTTCTGTAATTACTATAAAATCTAAATATTAACGCATACCAAAAATTAAATACCCTTTTAAAACTAAAACTAGAATAGTTAGGAATTGTTATCCATTCCTAACGTCAGTCACTACTGTCAAAATAAAAAAAAAGATTGATACCAGGGACATCCAAAAAATAATTTAGAATCTGGGGAAAAATGAAACCGTTACATATACATCGATAACTTGTTGCATAATTACAAAGAGTGTCAGTTTGACAGTTTAAATAATCCGCGAAGCGGGAGGATTGTTCTGTCAAACTGACACGATTTGTAATTATGCAGGAAGTTTGAGATGTATAACCGTATTTATTTTGAAGTACATATAGTATTTGATACGATTATTTTTTGAGTAAATTAAGTAAATATAAACAATTTATTAATTTAAATACAAATTGGTACAATGAAAATTACAATTATTATATACTACGTATTTGAACCTGTACCGTTTTTAAAATCGACTCATATTTGAACAATTATTGATAAACGTCAAAATTTGACGGTCCTATTAGTTTGTGTATTGCTGTATATTGATGTCGATGTGGTTACTACGGAAATGAAATTATTGTAAAATTTTCGATTGGTGGAGCTACTCTATGTATAATCAGATATTATCGAAATTATACGAGGTAACTTAACTAAATTGAACGGTTCTCATTGGTTAAAAATTACACGAAAAAAATAATCAGTAGTAATACTATAAGTACTTCAAAATAATCAGGTTATATGTAACACCCTGTCCGCCTATAAAACAATATAGGGCTACATATAAAGGTGGGTTGTCGATCTCAACCTTATGCCTATCGGTAATATGATAAGCCGTAACTTTAGAACCACCCTGTAGATTTCTCTCATATTTGGTACAGGTATAGTGTGTTAATAGCCCAATCCTATAGTGTAAGAACTACAATTAAAATCCAGATCCGGTTTAAGAAGAATTTGTAAAATTTGAAAATCCCCAAAACAACACCCTGTATATCAGATTTTTTATAATTGGAATGAATATTTGAAAAGAATGAAAAAAATGAGTTTTCGCGAAATACGTCTCGTGACTCGGAATTATAATCGATTATTTTCGAAGCTCTTGTAATATTACTACTGATAATATTACTGATTTTAAAACTTCAAATAGTATAATTGTCAGAATAATTTTTGACTGATGTTTCTAGAACTGCATTGCATTATTCAAATCATAGTAGCCGCGAGCGCGTACGTGGGTACGTCCACAAAATAAGGGCTCGTCCATACTCATACGAATAATCGCAATTTTTTGCGACTCGCAAATCGTAAAAAAACACCGCATGTACGTGCATACTCATACGGCAAAATAGTTGCGATGAAATAAATGATGACATATGTCATTTTTCGATTTTGATATTTAAGGGAGGCTAGACGGTAGATACTTGTGTTTTCATTATTCTTAAATATTCCAAATTTTTATTACATTTTTACATTTGGATTTTTCTATTACGGACTGTTTGACGAACACTACATTTAATTCAGTTACATTTATAGAAAAATATTACAATTCATAGTGTTTATACAATTATTTTACAAAGACACATAATGCACCTAGACCTAAGGTACCTACTTAACTCGCATTTTATACATAGAATGTTTAATTATATCACAAACACATAATAAATTGGATGTGAAATAGGGTTTACCTATCAATTACATGTTCTTTTATTTTTCTTTGCGTTTCGCAAAGTCCAGAGTGTCAATATTTTATTAACAAAACCAGAATGTACTCAACTTATTTTCTCACAGATGTCATATATCAAAATATAAGACCAAAGAATTAACAAAGATACATTCATTAATTATGTACTATTACTTGTGTGTAATTGGTAACATCAACACAGAGACTGTATAAACGGTGAACTTCGTATAAATTCAACCGATATTCTCCATAATTACCTTTTAAAATGTCAAGGCAAATAAAAACGGAAGTTTTAGGTTAGGTTACTAGAGAAGGTACAGTCACAGAACACCTAAGTCTAATCTGTCTGATATCTTTTTATTTGTTTGGTTCCGTGGTTTGTCCGAATTCACAAAAAGTTAAAAACTTTTTGCGGCAGGTCTGGCAGCCATTTTATTCGCAGAAAAATTGTGTCATTCGGATGAGTATGTTTGCGCCTTTAAGCGGACCAGTCTTGTTTCAGTGGCGGATCCAGAGGGGGGCTCTGCCTCCCCCCCAAGAGTCTTAAATTATTATTATTTTCAATAGCGATTACAGCCTAGACCCGCTCCCTGACACAAGCCCAAACTTCGTATTTTCTTAACCCTTTCTATATATACTAACATGTGTTTCTACAGAAGGGAAAGTAAACGCGAGAGCTGGAGCAAAAAATTAAAATTAGAGCAAGTAAACAAAAACAAATGGTGCATGTTAGCATCGAGCTTGTCTCTGGATCCGCCAGTGTCTTGATTATGACTGAATTATCGCAAGAAGATAATGTTTGTTTAATTATAGCTGCTGAAAATAATATAGAAATAATATGAAATATGCAATTGTTTAAAAGTAATGCAATTTCGCAGAAAATGGAATATGGCGTCGATTTGAACGTTTTATGTTTGTCAAAATACGCTGTAGTAAAATGACAGATGAGTGGAATAAAAATTTTATTGAACTAGTGCAATAAAGAACCACTTTTTACACTAAAAATAGTTCAATAAAGTTTTGTTTTTTGAATTAACGTACAAAAATAAATAAAAGATTGTATTGCCATCTAGTTTAATATTTTTGCAGTTTTACGAAGTACTTTTACCTATTGTTTTTGTTTATGTAAATAGAATAAATCAATAAAACACGATTTTATGTCATTTTTATTTATAAATGCAGCGAACCATTTATTATCACAATTTAATTCATATACAGAGTGGGCCACGCTCAACGGGACGGAGCTTACTGGGAAAACGAAAAATGTTATGAAAGTTATTTGGCAGGAGTACGTAGGTTAGTGACGACTACATTTCTAAATTAGTTAGACATATACAGGGTGTTCCAAAAAACGTGATATATCAAAGTTATGTTTTTTTAATGGAACACCCTGTATTTTATTTTATTTTTGAAGTATATTGAACAAAATAATGTCACTTTATTAAGGGCTCCCTATACCCATTCTTGATAGTTTTCGATTTAAATGACTTTTTTTGCGAAATTAATATGGTTTAAATACATTCATTACACTTCGTCCCATAAAAATTAACTAACGCATTTTTGTTTATTAATTGCCAATTAGGAAGGCCATCGATACGAATTATTGTAATGTAAAGTTTATTTACAGGGTGTTGTTAATTGAGAGTTTCATGACAATACAATATTTTATACGATTACTGCGTTATTCTAAATGGGACACCCTGTATTTTGTTATTGTAATAAAAGGGTAAAACAAAAACAATTCCCTTTCAAATTACTACAAGGTTCCCTATACCAATATCCACCAATTTCAGACTTATTTGCATTATTTTACCTGCATCAATAAAAATCGGTAATTTTATAACACGTTTTTATTAAGTAAGCTATGAAATAGACAAAACACTAGTTTGCTGTCAAACTGTGACAATAGTTTGATTTTTACCGTGTTATTAGCTGTCGTTCAGATACAAAATGAAAGAATATACAGTTGAAGAAAGAGTTAATATGATTTTCATACTCGGAGAATGTTTTCAAAACTGTCTATTAGCATCACGAGTTTATGCCGAGAGATATCCCTTAAAAGATCATCCTCGCAAAGAGGTATTTGAAAGGCTGCTAGCAAGGTTTCGTGAAACCGGCAGTGTTTCTTACAAAAAACGAGATATTAGAAAGCTCGTAACTCGCAACGAAAATACAGAGTTCTCCAATCACTTATTGAAAAACCAAACACTAGCACAAGAGTTATGGCCAGGGAATTGGAAATAAGTCGGACTACTATCAGAAGAATTATTAAAAATCATTGTTACCATCCATACCACATTCAGATGCACCAACATTTGTATGGAACGGATTTTCACCGTAGATTGGAATTTTGTTTATGGTTTCTCGAAAAAGCGGGAGAAGACGAATTCTTTTTTGATAAAATATTATTCACAGACGAATCTACGTTCCATAATAGTGGACTAGTGAATAGACACAACTTTCACTATTACAGTACCGAAAATAAAAAAGAATTCAGAACGATAGATCGTCAAAACCGATGGTCTTTAAACGTTTATGGAGGATTAATAGGAGAATATGTTGTGGGACCGTATTTTTTTAATGGCATTTTAAATGGACGTAAGTTTTCCAGATTCCTTCAGAGAGATTTTTCTGTTCTGTTAGAAAATATCCCTTTGAATGTAAGAAGCAGAATGTGGGTACAGCTCGATGGTGCTCCCGCACATTTTTCTCTCATTGTAAGATAATATTTAAATCGAAAATTTCCGGAAAAGTGGATTGGTAGAGGTAGTCCTAACAATTGGTCCCCTAGTTCTCCCTGTTTAACCAACATGGACTTCTTTTTATGGGGGTACATTAAAAATTTAGTGTATCAGACTCCATCCACGACTGCCCAAGATATGAAAATTCGTTAATGTTAAGAAGTGTAAAAAAAAATTTTGAGAAGAGAGTCCGATTATGTATCGAACAAAATCGGCACCATTTTGAACATTTGTTGTAAAGTTATTTGTTTTGTCTATTTCATAGCTTACTTAATAAAAACGTGTTGATATTGGTATAGGGAACCTTGTAGTAATTTGAAAGGGAATTGTTTTACCCTTTTATTACAATAACAAAATACAGGGTGTCCCATTTAGAATAACGCAGTAATCGTATAAAATATTGTATTGTCATGAAACTCTCAATTAACAACACTCTGTAAATAAACTTTACATTACAATAATTCGTATCTTCCTAATTGGCAATTAATAAACAAAAATGCGTTAGTTAATTTTTATGGGACGAAGTGTAATGAATGTATTTAAACTATATTAATTTTCGCAAAAAAAGTCATTTAAATCGAAAACTATCAAGAATGGGTATAGGGAGCCCTTAATAAAGTGACATTATTTTGTTCAATATGCTTCAAAAATAAAATAAAATACAGGGTGTTCCATTAAAAAAAACATAACTTTGATATATCACGCTTTTTTGGAACACTCTGTATATGTCTAACTAATTTAGAAATGTAGTCGTCACTAACCTACGTACTCCTGCCAAATAACTTTTTCATAACATTTTTCGTTTTCCCAGTAAGCTCCGTCCCGTTGAGCGTGGCCCACCCTGTATAGATTTTGTTATCAATTTCGATGTTAAAATGAACAATAACAACATCTTGTTTTATGTATAATATACATTTCTCAAAGAACTGTTCGCACTCACGTCGATTTATCAACTGTTGACAGCCTTTTTCAAATAAAATTGCTTCATTTGTTTGATTAGACTTTTATAAAAAACTAACGATTGTGAGTTATATGTAAGGATTTAAGAAAATAAAACAAACCAAAATACTACCGATTAATGGTTTTACATAACTTATCAAGTATTTATCATTTTTTTTTGCTGATTCTGCAAATGAAAAGTTTAATAAAAAACAATTAATAGGAAATTAATATCTGATTACTAAACTGATATGATTATTAGCCTTACCGTAGAATTACGTACATCACAATTGGAAATATTTAGAAATTATTCAATATACGAATTAGCATAAAATGACTGTTGCATATTTTGATACCTATCATCCCATGTTACACTCCGCAGAAGAGATAAAAACATTTCAAAGCTTCAAACTGCATTAACTGATTAAAATTGTGCTATGGTTTAAAATGAAACAAATGCTACATTAATTTAACGTTTCGACTTTTAATTCTAAAGTCGTTTTCAAAAATTGACATAACAAAAGATATAATAATAATTAAAAAACTTTTTTGATATAAATAAGGGGTTTTAATATCCAGAAAAGAAGAACATTTAAAATACTGAACCACTATTAAACAGGAATGAATATTTTCCCTTTTTTTTTCTATCAATAAAATACAGTGTTCAATAACACGTTCTATTATGGGATAATTTTACATTAAAATAATAATCCAATCATTTAAGCAATGTTAGTCCAATCATATTAGGGGTTTTACCTCGGAATGAGAGATAATAAGCTGGAAAGTCGTATACACCTTCATTATGGTGTTCTAAAAGTTGTCTCAAAAGTCACCTAAAATCTCGTGTCTGCGTGGTAAGTTATTCGAGGTCAAACGTCACAAAAATCGGTATTTTGCGATTTTCTCGGTTTCTATAGCTCCAATGATATTAACATCTATTACAAAAATTGTAGGGCATAAAATTTGCGACAAAATTTGTTTCAAACAGTTTTTCATGCGCTCAACCGTTTACGAGATAAATAGGGCGGAACGCTCAGCCATACATAATATATTTCTATAATGCAAGGTCAACCGTCAATCTGGGTTTAATAATTTAAAGAACAAAAGTTTTAATTCTCTTCTTCATCGTCATCTTCCGGGATTTCGAAAATGTCTGTATGATTGTCGTATTGAATCGTTGTTTCCAGGCCTTCTAGAATTTCCGGCTCAAATGCACTCTCTTCCTCGGGTTCGCTTTGCCATGAAACAGCATTGAGGCAAGCTTGCCCATTACACTGGCCACAAGCTGCATTGCAATCCCGATTTTCTGCACCCGCAGCGTGAACCACATCCTTTCTTACAATTACAAAATATGGTATTAAGTCATTCATCTGGAGCTGGTGGTAATATTGTTGTCATTGGCTCCAGGAATTCATTTTGCAGCACCCAACCCCATTCCTGGGGTTCTAAATCATGCCTTAACCATTTTTCTACTTGGTTTATATGCAGATGGGCTTCTGCGCTTGTCGGTGGAAGATTAGACAACTGGACCGGTTTATGAAGTTTTGAAGATCTAACAAGCTGATTATAACGAAGATGATCGACATTGTCCTCAAATTTAGAAGCATGGTATATCGCTAGTATGATACGTATTCCATTTTCGTGTAATTGTTGTACAGGGCAGTTTTCTTTTAGAAAAACTTTAGCCAGTTGGTGCAAATTGGCATGTGTTTCTAGCGATTTTAAGAAAGATTTCTTTCCTTTTTAAACAGCGCAGAAGTTGTATCACAGCCATGGGTGGATCTAGCCGATTTTCAGGGGGGGGGGGGGCTGTCTTCCACCCATCAGGGTCGGGACGCTATGGAATATATTATAAAAAACGTAACCTAAAGGGGGGGGGGGGGCTGCACTGCAAGATATACAACAATGTAATTATTTCACTTGATAAGTTTTTGATTAACACAAATAAGTAGATATAAGTATTATTAAATGAATATATTCGATACTTATATGTAAAATGTTATTAAATTCAATGTATTAATTAATAAATAATACGAAGTATTCATTGTTAATGATTTGTTAACTTTATACAACGTATATTCACCCAGATTCACGGTTGACCTTGCATTATAGTATGTATGGCTGAGAGCTGAGCGTTCCGCCCTATTTATCTCATAAACGGTTGAGCGCATGAAAAAATGTTTGAAACAAATTTTGTCGCAAATTGTATGCCCTATAATTTTTGTAATAGACGTTAACATCATTGGAGCTATAGAAACCGAGAAAATCGAAAAAGACCGATTTTTGTGACGTTTGACCTCGAATAACTTACCACGCAGACACGAGATTTTAGGTGACTTTTGAAACAACTTTTAGAACACCAAAATGAAGGTGTATACGAGTTTCCAGCTTATTATCTCTCATCCCGAGGTGACACCCCTAATATGATTGGACTATAAATAAAAACATAAGCATAGATGAATGACAAACACATAAACACCACATAAACAGACTTATATTTCAAGCCAAACAAATGTCAAATTATAGGGAATTAAAAATATTTCATGTGCGCATACCTCGGATTGAAAATCCGTAGAAGTGTCAGGAATTTTTCCGGTGATTTCTTGTTTCGGGCGACGCGTTTCGTGCGGAAATCAAAAACTACTTGTAACCCTCTCGTTTGAGAACCGCTGATGTTGAAAACCCAAGCTTGAGGCCTTTCGCACACCTCAAGCATCCGAAGGACCATCTCATGGAGCAAAGTTGATTGGAATTGTGAATATGTATGTAGTGGTTCGTCGCTTCTTCCTCAGTTACGAAATAAATACTATTGCCAAATCGGTCTATATAAAATGTATTGAAAAATTTAACTTTAACAAATGGAAAACAATCTTACTGTGATTATCTGTGATTTTGAGGGCTAGAGGGTTCTAATGGTTACTCGATTTACTTTTGGGGGTTCTTTCTTTTTTTTAGTTGGTTCGTAACGCGCAGTTTTTCAATTCTGTCACTGTCCTCAACAACAACAAAAAACTATCTGTGCAGCTTAGGTATAGTAAATCGAGTAACCATTAGTAGGCTTTGCTATTAATTTATTTTAGAGACAGCACTGTTGTGAATCGTTTTCACAACAGCTGGACTGAAATAAATGTATGTATTCTAAATTAGCTAAAAGTATAAAGTGTTTAAAAAATAGATCATATAAGTACCAACCACCATTTTAGTTCACCATAAAGAACTTATAGGAAGGAATACAATACCTATAAAAGAGGTTTGGTCGAATCTCACTCTTGGAGGTAGGTAGGAAAGTCCCTACATAATTATTTACTTTTCGACGTTCAGTTTAAATCGCACGAAACAAGAAGGAATTGCAAATAGATTTTATTGCATCTAGGGGGTACGCCCGAAACGACAAGGTTTTATAACCCCGCACAAAAACGCGACGCCCGAAACACGAATAAATCATTCTTTCGTCGACCCCTACAAAAAATGACATTTTACGTACTAATTTCCGAATGAAAGGTCAACTAGTTTTGAAGGAAAGTACTTTTCGTCCTCAAATGGCTCGCACCGTGCCGTATCCTAGTGACCAGAGCGTGAACCGTGCCGAATCCTAGTGACCACAGCGGACGAAAAATGCTTGCCTTCAAAAATGGTCGATTTTCCTTTTGGAAATTAGTACGTTTTTGTAGAGGTTGACGAAAAAATGTAATATGCGTCTCGGCGAAAAACTGTCTATTGTCTCGCCTGCTTGCTATCATCAAAATATCAATTTGCAGACTCGACTATAATAGACTGTTTTTCGTCCTTGGCACATAAATAACTATTTCCAACCGTTCCCAATTTGTTGGTAATCACTTCATTTGTTTCTACGAACGCCAAACTAATAATTGGAAACTATCAGTGATATTCAATGCGCATGTGCTATTCAGTTGGGAACGGTTGTAGATCGCTCTACGAACAAACCTATTATAATCTATGATAATATGTTCTGTTTACTATTGCATATTATTTGACATTTTCTTTTAGCTTTAAATTAATAGTTGTGTTCAATAATATTTGGTGTATTTTATTATCACTTATAATCTCCCTAGAGCTTGAATTACTATCGGAAATATTTCCGAAAGCATGACTTTTTAAAAAAAATTCATGCTTGAGGAGATATTTCCAGATAGTAATTCAAGATCGTGGGAGATTCTTTAAGAAAATTTCACACCAAAGTAATATAAAAAAATCTGTTGTGTCGCCACAAGACTTTCCCGGCAGTTATAAAATAAAAATTAAAAAAATTAATTTGGTGTTAAAATTTTTTAAAGTCCAAATCAAATGATATTTGGTATCCCAAAAAAAAATTCGTTTCTAATTTTTTTACGGTAAAAATGACATTTGAAATAATATAAAAGGAAAGACATTTCACATGTCAAAAAAAGTAAAACAATTTTTTAGGATCGCAATTTTGTTTACTTTTTCTTTGACATGTAAAATGTCATTTGGATTCTAAATTTTAAAATTTTTTTCCATTGCTTAGTTTTAAAATTAAGGAATGAAAATTTCAGGATGTATTTACAAGCCAATAAGGCACCTAAATGTCAAATAAAAACTTTAGGTCTTTTATTTTTTTACTACCTAAGGTTGTGAAATAAATTACACTTGTTCCCAAGAACAAAGACATTAAATGTCCTACACTGCACCAGCGTCTGGACTTTAACAACTACTCCTTGGGCTATATGCCCCCCCAGGTATTGAATTACGAAAGTCCAGACGTGGTTTGGCGCCCGACCAAGTCGAGGCTTTAAACCAAAAACTTTGATTTTGTTATTAAAGGAGCTTGCCATTCTTATACCGGTTTCGGCATTATTGTGCATCATCAGTAAGAAGTAGACTAGCTCGAATTTCTATCTCAAAAGAAATTCTGAAGATCGCTTTGAACCCACCAACTCTTAGTACAAACGGTTAAGTCGAGAAAGAGGAGGTGAGTGCAACGCCATCTTCACTTTTATAATAAAATCAAAGCTTGCAAAACTATAGAAAACTCTAACGAAGCACAGTGGGGCCCAATCAATAAAAAGTTGGCAAAAATTATTACATGATAGTAGAGGGAAATTTATTACAAAAGATTAATAATACTAGTATATACAAGTCATTTTTAATAATATAAGTATACAGTGTCATCCCCAAAGTATGCACCATATGGGAAACTTTTTTATTAAGGGTTTTTCGACAAAAAGTTATTCTTGATAAAAGTTTGTGCATTATCTAAAACTAAATATGCACCAACAAAATATGTAAAACACTTGTAATATATGAGGAGCCTTCAAAAATTTGATTTTGAGACGTACCCTTATTTTCAAAAACATCAGGAAATGTTATCTAGAAAAGTTGTTCAGCATTAAAAAATGAGATTTTTCAAAATAAGGGTACTTTACTCTTGTCTCAAAATCAAATTTTTTAGGGCTCCTTGTATATTACGAGTGTTTTACTATATTTTGTTGGTGCATGTTTAGTTTTATGGGATGCACAAACTGTTATCAAGAATAACTTTTTGTCGAAAAACCCTTAATAAAAAAGTACCCGTACTTTGGGGATGATACTATATATCTTTAAGAGGAACTCGCGTCCGATTCGTCTTCCGATGATTTCGAATCCAGTTGACCGATTCCCAAAACCTCTTTATCTTGACACTTGAAGTTTTTTTAGTTCACTAATATACGGGTCAGATGATATCAGCAGCCGATTTAAAAGTATTCGTTTGTTTCTTGCGCGACATTTTTCGAGAAAATTTTTTGCGGTAATTTTTGAAAACTTTATTTTAAATCATAAAATGTTCGTCTCGAAATAAATATTTCCGAACATCCACTTCCTAAAAGCAAAAATTAAGAAATTTAAAAAATTGCAAACGGTGCACAAAACCACTTTGTTCCGATATATACGATATATCATCAACTGGGGCACATATGGGCAAATTTTGTTTATGATTATAAAAGTAAATACTATTTGCTACAAAAATATGTATACATAATAACTTAAGCGTGCTTAACTCTTTAATAATAGGTTGACTCAAAATAAGAAACAGTTATTATTTTTCACTACAGTAACTATTTTTTTTAGTATGTTGTCATGCATATCTCAAAATAATAATAATTAATTTATACTGTGCATACCTGACGCCAAACCTTCCATATCAAATTCAATTAAAAAATTATCTGCACAAGGTAGAGGATTAATTCAAAATACTACTTAATTTTCTCGCGTTCGCGCTTGAACAAAACAGTCTCTATAGCCGAGAAGTTAAGACTAGTTAAAAGTAAAGCGATTCGCCTCTCCCTTGTTTTGAGTGTAATCGATGGTTGCTATGGGATATTAATTTATGTTTTATTAGTAATTACAACAATGCCTCCTATTTTTATTTTCATACTTTAAGCCAACTTTTAGTTGGCTTGGCCCCACTGTGCGACGGTGGAATTTTTTTGTAATGTACATAGGGCTACTGCGCCCCCTGGTGGGGCGATTTCAACCAAAAACAAACGGATTCATTCCGCGATGATCCGATACCCACATACCAAATTTCAGCTCAATCGGATCAAGCGTTTGGACGCTAAGGGTTGCGATTTTTTAGTTAAATTTTTTTTGGGTTAGGTTCAAAATTAAGAAATGAAAATTTCAGGATGTATTTACAAGGCAGTGAGGCATCTAAATATCAAATAAAAACTTTAAGTCTTATATTTTTTTGCGATGTACCTAGGGCTCCTGCGTCCCCTGGTAGGGCGATTTCAACCAAAAACTAATGGGTTCAATCCCATAAACCCATATACCAAATTTAAGCTCAATCGGATTAAGCGTGCGGATGCTATCGTGGAAGAATACAGACACACAGACACACATACAGACGGACAGACTTCCATCTGGAAATCGTATGAATCGTCTTAGGGGACCTCAAAATGGATATATCCGTCGTTGTCTCAATTTTTTTTAGCGCGTTCACAATACTTTCCCTTTGCGAGGGGCCGGGAAAGTAAAATTATAACATGACATTTTTGTAAGACCGGTGTATTTTTATAATTTGACACTTGACAGAAATACTATCGCTGTGATACAGCCCAGGGTAGGAAAATACTATCGCCAAATTTTTTGGTTGCTACAGTAACGAGCTGAAACGAAAGCTTCTTATTGGTTAAAAAATGTTGGTGTGAAATTTTCGGAATAACATATTTACTTGCTGTGATATGTGTTTTTTTTTAAACGAAGTGACATTTGTAGGTTCTGTTACAGTTTGATATTTGAGATTTCTTACACTTGTGTTTCGTTGCTTTTTAGTGTAGTCTATACTACACTGACAGAACGGATCGGCAATTCGCAACCCTTTAGTTTGTCATAACTCAAAACTTTGTGTTTATATAAATTATTATGTATATTCTATTCCAACTTTAAGACAACAAGAAAGGAGATGCCGCCGAGTTAAAAAATGAAGAAAAAAGGATTACTCCCCCATATAAAGCTTTGAGTGTGACACCGCAGCGCCGGCGAACTTAAAGAGAGATACAGTCATAAATCACATGGCTCCTTTCTTCAAAGGAAAGCCGAGCGCTTCGGTCTCAGCGGTAACTTTGACGGCGTGTTCCTTTCTTTCTGACTTATTACGTGGACAGACTATATATTTTATTTATTTTAGTACTTCTTACACTATACAAATGCAATGAAACGCGTTTTTTTTTTAAATTATGTAGCTCCGTACTACACTTTATAACACAAGCTCCATTGACATTAGCAAACAATAAAACTATAAGTGGAACTAGTAGTTTTCTTTATTTTATTAATATTTTTTATATTCGAATAAACAAATATTGTATGATACCGTGGACGAGAAGTTTCTTTTTCGGACTCTTATGGTTTGCCGGCTTCGACTAACGTCTCAACCTTCAAACTCCATAATCGTCCGAAAAACTAACACTTCTCGTCCTTGCATCATAAATTACTATTTTGTGTTTCTTAAATTTTTTGACATATCTATAAATTGTCACAAAAACAATACTTTTCTATATAAATAGTACAGCCCCCTAGATGGTGACAATGGTATTCTGATGTATTCTTCGACGCTCAAACCGAATCCGAGCTCAAAAAATCTCGTACACTCTGAAATTTTGCACTAGAGCCAAAAAAAAACCGTAACATATAGTGACAATAAATACAAGCAAAAAATTGTTAAACCCCGTAAATAATTTGTATTTGGAAATAGACTTCTGGTTTATACCCGAAACCACATCCTCCTGAATGGGGATTGGCCATAAATTAAATCTGATAGTACTGCATGTGGTAAAGCGATTTAATTTATAAATCATGCTTTTTTTGCAATATTCACTATAGAGGTATTGTATTCACGTTTAACAAAAAAATTCGCAAAAAATTCTAATGGTTCAAACCATCCCCAATTCCATAAATGAAGTATTAAATCAACTATTAAAAATGGATTGCCGTCACTTTTAGTTGAAGGATGGTGGTTGTTATCCGCGAAAAATAATAATTATCATTTGAAGAACAATACTGCAAACATAATGTACGGATCATAAGTGTTACCCCCCCTATCTAACTCGTTACTGGACTCTTGTTATGAAAATCGCCGAGACAAGTCGACTTTTAATTTCTACAATTTCTACATTTTTGTATGAATAGTTTACCCCTAATTTCATCCCTTACTCAAAAAATTTAAATAGCATGGGGTGGTGAGTGATAGTTCATTTGAAAGGGGGGTTTATTCTCCAGTCAACCGTGCAAAAATTTTTAAATTTGCTTCATTACGTGTTGAGTAATAGTGTGAGGATCGTAAAAGTTACCCCCCTATTTAACTCGTTACTGGACTCTTGTTAGGAAAATCGCCGAGATAAGTCGACTTTTGATTTCTACAATGTACATTTTTGTATGAATAGTTTACCCCTAATTTCATCCCTTACTGGAGGGGAGCAACCCTTTCTAAAAATTTTAATAGTGAGTGGTGAGTGATAGCTCATTTGAAAGGGGGTTTTATTCTCTATTCAACCGTGTTTTTTTTTTAATTTTTTAATTTTTTTTTTATTTTTTTTATTTTATTTTTTTATTTTATTTTTTTAATTTTTTTTTTTTGCAAAAGTCAAAGCTGAAACTAAAAATAGACTTTATTTTTGCCAGGAGGTCAACGGGGAACATTTTGAACATTTATTGTAACTGTAATTGTAGTTTAGTTGCCTTCCTGTTTGTGGTGTTTGTTATTTTTAAACATTAATAACTCATCACGTAATAAAGCAAATTTAAAATTTTTTACACGGTTGAATGGAGAATAAGACCCCCTTTCAAATGAGCTATGACTCACCACCCCATGCTATTTAAATTTTTCGACAGTAAGGGATGAAATTGGGGGTAAAATATTCATACAAAAATGTACATTGTAGAAATCAAAAGTCGACTTGTCTCGGCGATTTTCCTAACAAGAGTCCAGTAACGAGTTAGATAGGGGGGGTAACACTTATGATCCGCACTGTATAATTATTATACTAAACGAGTAAGGAATTTAATTTATCAGATTCGACATCCTAAGACCGGTTTCTGCCTTTCGGCTTCGTCAGTTAGGCTCTTCGAATCCAATAAATAAAATTCCAAACTCGTACAAGTCAATAGCTATATCCGCTAATTTTGTATTAATCTCTGAAAGTGATATGAAAGAAGAGAATGACATTTTGACTAGAATCAGTCAAATAAAAGCTTTGCAACACACAATGCAAATTGTGTGTGCAACCCCAATACATCGGGAATTATTTGCTTTAAAAATTGTCAATACTCTCTTCTAATCATAGATGGTAGCATATCTAAAAATAATTATTATACTTTCACATGAAAGTTTAGTATGCGCATGCGCGTTTTAGGAATCGAAAGCTAAATGATGACTAAACGGTTACTTCATATTAACGGATTGAAAAGTGCCATAAAACCTTATATTAGGCCAAATCTCGCGCTCCCGTTTGGCAACGATTACGTTATAGTTACTACTTCTAGAAGCTTTCATGAACATACATAGTGTTTTATTTAGTTTGGTCATTTCTTTCTCGACTCGTAATTTACGAACCGCGCGATATCTTTTTTTCATATTTCTCATAGGAACTTCCTTTAACGTTGTAACGATTAAAACTTAAAACAAAAGTTATGTTATTTCCCAGGCTAGATACCAAAAAAAAACTAAAGCTTGGGCCGTGGGTTTGAGTAGAACTTGTTAGTTGGTGGCATAATCTTTAATTAAAAAGATTTTTAAAAGTGATTAAAAAGCAAAATTCTGGGCGCCACGAAGTTAGTTTGAGTATAACTTCGAATACACCAACTTCCTAGCTGAGAAAAATAAATAAAACGCTAAAATAAAGTGAAATTTAATAACTTAGAAGATAAAAAAATCGGATGTGGACATGACTTTACCATACTTTAACGGCCCTACGGGCTCATAATCCAATTACTCGTACATATTTAAGGCAGGCCATGCCTGGCAAGAGCGTACCATAAAAAAAACTTCTAGTGCGCTTGCGCTATTATGCAACTATGTTATTCCATATTTTATTTTTAACTCGCTTATAATACAAAATTTGAAAAAAGTTTTTAAACAAAATTTATTGTAAATTTAATTTAAAATAAATTTTTTCTATTAATATTTTTACATAAACTTAATAAAAACGATAATAATTGCGAAAATCTGAAAATTCTCAAGAGTAAACCCCCACTTTCGGTTGTCCCATTTTGCCCAAAATCTAATCAGCTCATTAGCATGTTGTAAAAATGCTAAATATAAAATTTGGTTAGGAAATTCCGATCGCAGTTGGAGTTAGAGCGCACACAAATTTTTCCGGACTACATACTCCATACTCCATACATACCTTTTCTGGAAATGGTCTTAAATGACTTAGGGGGTCTCAAAACATGTAAATCCACTGAAAGCTGAACTTTTTTTTTTTTTGCGATTACAATACTTTACCTATGGTAAAGTAAAAAACAATATTTAAAATATTACGTAGAAAAGACTGACAAAATTCGTGCTTAGTTTTTACTGTTCTTTCATATGAACCGGTACGTAGTTATGGTTTATGGCAAAAGTGCAAGTGTCGGAGGACACTTGACTTTCGTTTCGACGGTTGAGACCGCTGCTATGGGGAGAAGGCTTCTGAAACTTCGCTGAAGATATTTAGATGAGGCTTTCTGGCTTCCCTTTAAGGAAAAATACTGGCTATCTGACCTCTAGTAGATTATTCTCCGGTCGCTTGTTAAATGACACAAGTCTATCTGGTCTGGAGCCTACTTTTGAACGGAAACAACTCTTCTCTGGTCTCCTCTATGTCCACTGGACCTTCCTTTGTGAACGAGTCGACTCCACTCTGGTCTACTTTATAGAATAGAACCTCCTCGGGTCTCCTTTTGAAATAGAACATCTTCGGGTCTCCTTTTGGAACGAGCCCTCTGTGGTCTCCTTTGTCAACGAAAAAAACTAACACAAAAACTAATATCTGACTTCCCAAAATTTTAACTGACTATACTGTATTTGAAAATCAAGAGAGAGTAAATTCCCAGAAATGTTTTGAGTTATCAGTGTTAAAGGCAGTAAACCATAGACGTGCGTTTTCAAAATTAAATTAATATGGAAATAGAAATATTTAATTTGTTTTAGTTATTTATACCTAGATTACCAATTTTAGATAGATAAACATAATTCGTAAGTAGTAATTTAATTTGGGTAAAATGAAGAAAAAGTCAATATTATTTTAGGCATTGTGTTTTAGGCATATGTTTATTTACAAAATATGTATATAATATGTACAGATAATTACAATTATTTATAAATTAATATGAGGAGCTAAAAAAACAATTAAGTAGGTATATGAGAAAAAAAAAACCAACCGCAAGGATAAAATTTGACGAGCAACATGCAAAAAATACGACAATATTAAATCTTAAAAAATAAAAATCTAAAAATAAAATTAAAGTACATAAATTAATAATTTTAATTTTAATTTTAAGTTTAAAGCACTCTGTGTCAGAAGATTCACCATCTGATTCTAGAGAAATTACAATGGGCTCTATAGTAATATCAATTATGTTATCTAGCTCCCACATTTTTTTTTCTATTTCTGTAACGTGTCTAATACATTTTTGCCAATTTTCACTTGTTACTTCAGATATTGCCTTATTGAAGAGATTTTTAACATCTGATAATTTAAAAGTAGTGTTATTTCTGGCAACATAACCTTTAACTTGAGCCCATATTAATTCTATCGGATTCAGCTCACAATGGTAGGGTGGTAAACGAAGGATTTCAATTTCTCGTTTTTTGGCTATCTCCTCAATATTATATTTTTTATAATTTTGCTTATGTTTTTTAGCAATAGTTAACAATTCTGCCCTCAGCATTGTATTGTCAAAGGCTAAATTTTTAGAAGATAACCATTTTGCAATTTCACCCTTTTTCCATTTAGTGGTTGGTAAAGGTTCAAGTAATCTGGAGTGGTAACTTGCATTGTCCATTACAATAACCGATCCTTTTGGTATGAATTGAATCATCTGTTCAAAATATTCCTCAAACACGTCTCCATTCATTTCTTCGTGATAATCAACGGTTTTTTTTGATTCAAATAAGAGTAAACCATTCTCAACAAAACCGTTTGTACTGCCTATATGACAAATAATTAATCTTTTACCTTTTCCTATAGGTTCCTTAAAACCAGTAGTATATCCTTCTAGAAAAGCTTGATTTTTGTCTTTCCAAACTCTTCCTACACAATGTCCTTCATTAACCCATGTTTCATCTAAATAATAAATGTTTTTATTTTGAGCTTTAACTTGTTGTATTCTTCTGAGGTACTGTCTTCTCCAACATACAATTTCTTCAGAATCAATTAGCATTGAGTGTCTGCCCATTTTTTCAAATTTAAAGTTTAACTCATGTAACACTTTCCATAGTTTATCCCGGCTTATTGTGGGTAAATCAACATCATTCGTAATGGCTTGCAAAACTTTATCTAAAGTTGGTATTTGCTTGTTTATAAAAAATGAGTGAACAAGCTTACGAATAGCATTTTTAAAAAACTCGTCCACGTTGACTTTTAATAGTTTTGGTCTACCTGGTTTCGGCTTTGGTGAGGTTACTCCACCTGATTTTTCCTCCTTTAGAACTCTATATATTGTAGATTTTCCATATCCCATTGCCTTAGATGTTGTTTCAACTACACTGTCAATAGTGTTTGAGGGATTTTGATGTTTAAAATAGTGGTACACATTCACTACAGCACTCTTTTCATTGAGCGATAAATGGTCTAGTTTTAATTTTTTCACTGGCGTATACTCACAAACTGCTTCCATTTTTAGTCACTACTATTTGTCACGTTTATCGAAAATCAAATAACTGCATTTCTAGAAACTATTTAAGTCAAAATATCTGTCATTAGAAGCTGTTGCCATTCGGAGGTCGTTAAATAACAATTATCCCTTTCTATTCTGGTTACGCCTATGACGCACGTTAATCCTCTTAGGCCTACTGTAGTAACAATGAAAGATCATAAAATAATGTGATAGTCCAAGAAATTTAATAAATTTTGTATTGAAATTAACAAAAACAATTTAGAATGCATTACAAATATTGAAGTTTTACCGCACGTACTGTACTATAGTTTTGCATACCGAATTACTTTTTATTCTGGGAATTTACTCTCTCTTGATTTTCAAATACAGTATAGTGAGGTTGGTCGGGAACGAAAGAACGATCTTTGCTTTTCGGATGTGTATATAGGTTATCTATATATAGGTCATCATCGATCGCAGACTGTCAATACCTGATTACAATCGATACTTACATATCGAGAAGCTGGCGATAAATCGATTGTTACCCTTAGGTGCAATGTGGGTTGTCTACGAACTGGTAAATTATTCTAAATACAATAAGAGTATGTGGTCAAAATATGAATGATTTATAACCAATTACAGCCTCTAACGAAATAAACGTTACAAGGTATCCAATAGGGTGGGCCGAAAAAACCTTTTTTTTTATTTCGAAGTTGTAATAGCGCGGGAAACTTGCGAATCATATAGACTAAAAAAAAGAAAAAAAAAAATTATTAAAACCGGTTGACATCTTCCATTCACGCATAGGCTCTAAAGTTTGACAAAATATGGAAAAACTTAATTTTTGCAATTATTTTTTTAAACGTTTGAATTAGATGTTTTCGTAACGTAATAGTTTGTAACGTCTTCAAATAGAGCCTAAAAACATTGTGTTTTAATTTGGTTTGAATCAGTTGATATCTTCCAATCGCGCATAAGCCCCAAAAGTTGCCAAAATATTGAAAATTTCACATTTTTACGCATTTTTGGTATCACAGGCCCACAAAAAAAAAGAATGAACTGTACATGTGAGTATACTACCCCTATGGATTTTGAGCCGCTGAATCCGAATCTGGTCTCAGAATTTCCCCTGGACCCCTCAGTTTTCCCCTAGCCTAGGGGAAATGCGTGAAATCTTAGAAATTTCAGTATCTGAGAAAGCAATTTCGATCTACGAAAAACGATAATGTTTTCACGTATCTAGAGTGGCTTAGTTCTAATCTCACTGTAAAATTTCCCTAGAGTACCTCAGAATTCCACTAGCCTAGGGGAAAAAGTGTTCAGCTGAGCAAAACTTGTGATTTGTGGAAGGTTCTAATTTTGCACAAGGAAGCTTATATATTTTCGTATTTTGAGTTCCTGAATTCGTATCTGACGTACAAAATGTTCCACAATACTTCAGAATTTCCCTAGCCTAGGGAAAAACGTAGAAAATTGTGCAAAAATTGAACTTTCATGGAGGCCTTTTTCGTACCGAAAAGCTGATATCTTTCCGTCTTCTGAGTTGCCGTGTTCATTTCTGTCATCAGAATTTTCATCCAACTCCTTACAATTGCACAACATATTATTAGTTTGTTCGACTTTTCCTTGTTCTCGGATTCCCCTTTCTTTTTTTCTTTCACCTGTAACATCCCTCTTGAACAACCAGCAAAAATCTGCCATCATGTGTTCATCCCATCGTCCCTGATAATGTCGCTCCATTTCTTTGATATCTTGGTGGAATCATTCTCCTTGTTCCACACTGTAATCACCAAGATTTTCAGTTAAGTGTTCGAGATGGGACTGAAGGAAGTATAATTTTATGCTCATGAGGCAACCTTGTTCTTGAAATTTTCGCAACATGTTTTTCACTATTTTCTTATAGTCGTCGCTTTTAAAGTTACCTAAGAAATTTTTGACAACTTCCTTGCACAATTTTCTACATTTTTCCCTATAGGGAAATTCTGAAGTACTGTGGAACATTTTGTACGTCAGATATGAATTCAGGAACTCAAAATACGAAAATATATAAGCTTTCTTGCGCAAAAATAGAACCGTCCAGAAATCACAAGTTTTTCTCTAGTTTTCTCCTAGGCTAGTGGAATTCTGAGGTACTCTAGGGAAATTCTACAGTGAGATTAGAACTAAGCGGCTCGAGATACGTGAAAACATTATCGTTTTGCGTAGATCGAAATCGCTTTCACAGATCCCGAAATTTCTAAGATTTCACGCATTTCCCATAGTCTAGGGGAAAACTGGGGGGTCCAGGGGAAATTCTGAGACCAGATTCGGATTCAGCGGCTCAAAATACATAGGGGTAGTATACTCATATGTAAAGTTCATTCCACTTTTTTTTGTGGGCCCGTGACACCAAAAATGCGTAAAAATGTGAAATTTTCAATATTTTGGCAAATTTTGGAGCTTATGCGCGATTGGAAGATATCAACTGATTTAAACCAAATTAAAACACAATGTTTTTAGACTCAATTTGAAGACGTTACAAACTATTACATTACGAAAACATCTAATTCAAACGTTTAAAAAATAATCGCAAAAATGAAGTTTTTTCATATTTTGTCAAACTTTAGGGCCTATGCGCGAATGGAAGATGTCAACCGATTTTAATAATTTTTTTTCTCCTTTTTTTTAGTCTATATGATTCGCAAGTTTCCCGCGCTATAACAACTTCGAAATAAAAAAAAAAGTTTTTTGGGCCCACCCTAGTATCCAAGCGATGAGAATATTCGTAAGAAAAAAATCCAGATCCGGATTAGGAAAAAATGGACAAATTTTTCCAAGTTCAAAACAAAGGATATTTAAAAATTGCTTTAAACATTTGGATAGAGCACAAAAAAACTGAATTATAGCCGACGTATTTTTTGTTTTTCCGGCGCAGATAATTTTACTACTATGATGTAAAGTTCCAAGTTTCAGTTTATCAGAATTATGATGGCTCAAAATGTAATTACTGAGATTTTTATTAATTGTATGACGTTTTAATTAATATTATACGATATAATGATAAAAATTTGTAATTTTTAGAAATTATTTTTTTCTAATCAATCAAAAATATCTAATTCTAAGTCCGTATTAACAAGTAACATGCATTTAATATTTTACAAACATCCTGAATAAAAACATTTGAAGATTGACTAATTGGTACATTCATAACTAATAGAAGAATAATTCAAAAATTAAATATATATCCTAAATAGCCTACTTGAATTACTTAGAAAATATTTTGCCAGTACTACTGGGTGATGAAAACGTTGAAATCGCTAGTATGTATTTTCAACATGATGGTGCCCCGCCACATTATAGGCGAATTGTCAGAATTTTTTTAAATAATATATAAATAACTTTGGTAATTTGTGGATAGGTAGAGGTGGACTTCATAACTGGACTCCTTGATCACCTGATTTCAATCCACTTGATTATTTCGTTTGGGAGTATCTCAAATTAAAAGTTTACACGACTGGAATAAATAGTAGCGAACGGCTACTTGGAAAGGATTCATGATGCTTGTGCGGAATAATCCGGACGTAATTAAAAGTCTGTTAGACATATTTAAAAAAAAGCACACGTAAGCAAAAAAAAGCGGTCAATCTCGGAATGAGAGATAATAAGCTGGAAACTCGTATACACCTTGATTTTGGTGTTCTAAAAATTGTCTCAAAAGTCACCTAAAATCTCGTGTCTTCGTGGTAAGTTATTCGAGGTCAAACGTCACAAAAGTAGGTCTTTTGCGATTTTCTCGGTTTCTATAGCTCCAATGATATTAACATCTATTACAAAAATTGTAGAGCATAAAATTTGTTTCAAACATTTTTTCATGTGCTCAACCGTTTTTCAGATAAATAGAGCGGAGCCCTCAGCCATACATACTATAATGCAAGGTCAACCGTCAATCTCGGTGAATAATTCGTTGTATAAAGTTATTAAATCATCAAAATATCATTAACAATGAATAATTTGTATTATTTATTAATTAATACCTTGTATTTAGGTAATAACATTTTACATATTGTAATGAATTATGAAATTAATGGTTTTACTTTTTAATATTTTATTTATAAAACTTCCAATTTTGACATTTTTCAATTAATTCTATCATCAACAAAAAATAAACTAACATCCCATAGCAACCCTGTCAAATTTTAAATACCCCTACACATAATTTTTTTTATTAACCAATCCAAAAAAACCCAACTTATAAATTTTGATTATGTACCAAAAATCCATCTCAAAATTCCCCCCACATAATTAAAATTTATAATTTTCTAAAAATATACTAAACTATTAACCTAACCTAACCTGTTTCTTCTATTTTTTTTTCTGTATACATTTTTAAATCTTGTGTTATTTCTTCTATTCTATTTTTTATACCTTTCATTTCTTTTTTTATCATATTTCCCAATTTGTCTTCCATCTTTCCTATTTTGTCTTCCATCTTTCCCATTTTGTCTAACCACAGTGAAGTGGGGTGTGGATTGATATAAGTTGTTAACTAAAAAGAAAATGGGCGCCAGGAGATTGTTTTACCCTCATCCAAAATACAGTCAATTTAGTCACTCAACCTCCAGAATGGATCTAAATTGAGCCCACTAATAAAAAAAATAAACTACGTTGCAACCAAAAATTTGCTTACCTTAGTTCGGGTCAAGACTATTCGTGACTATTAGTAATTGAAAGAAAAGTAATTAATTACTCAATAACTGTTTAATAATTGCACTTACATAAAACTGTACAGGTCAAAATTGCGCTAGTAAAAAAAAAACGATTAAATTATTTAATTAATTAAATGACGAACAATAGGGGTGTTACACCGTCCGCGAGAGCTCTCAAGGTCGTTGGAATTGGGCGTAAAAAAAAAGAATACCACTCGCCCCTATAAGTCGCTTACAAAATACCAAAAAAAATTAGAGAAAATATATATAAATACTAATTTAGAGACCTGTAAAAATTACGAATTAACAAATAATGTCTATGAACCAATATAAAAAAAAAAGGAAAAACTTGCTGTTGTTCAAAATTAAATAGCGGCAACTTGCGGCTACTAACTCGTCAGGTCAGGTCAGCTCAACCCGGAAATCTGGTTGACGATCAGCCCAACACGAGAATCTGGACATCTATCAGCCCAACACGAGAATCTGGACGTCAATCAGCCCAACACGAGAAACTGGTAATCATCCGCCCAATACGAGAAGCTGGTAATCATCCGCCCAATACGAGAACCCTAAAATAATATACATTAAACCCCTAATCAAATACCCCTCGGCCCAGAAAGAAATTTACAAAAACATTTAAGTAACTCAACATACCCTTTATACAGTGATGGGGAATTCTCGGCAACCTTTCCTGACAGATGCTTCCGTATAAGGTGAATCCTCGGAGAATCAATTCGTCTAACGTGGGAAGTACTATCCCTATAAAATTAACAGGCCTTACACACTTGCCAAATAACAGAAAACTGGACTTTCATGAAAAACGCCTTACCTGACAAAAATGGCGTCGTTACGAACGTGGCTCGGTTCGATACAAAATATCAATTCCTCTTCAAGAGAATCAGACCAGGGTAAACACACCAAATCAAATAGGCACCCTGCACGTCTAACAATACGGGAATCGCTCGTCTATCCCAATCAATGGTACGAAATAATCTTCATAAACACCGGGCGACTCCTCAAAATTTTGTCTAAACCACGTTATACTTATCACCAACAAGAAAGAAAGACAAGGCCCGTCCCAAAATTTCCTTCGAAATCATTCTCGAACGAATCTCACCACGCAAGACCAGAAAGAGATTCACCTAATAATCGCCACGGGTCACTTAATACGACTTGCTATCTGACCAATGAAATATCTGGTGGCTGGCTAACACAGCCGTTCAACACCTCAAAGTTAACAGAAGAAATGAACGAAGCGACAGATGGAAACATGACATCGATAAAATTAGACGTAAACAATCTATTTGTGCAATCTATTTTAATGTTCGAAATACTTTATATGAAACTAACTAGCTCGTTCAAATGGATATAAACTGAGTAAAAAAAAATTGAGGCTATCTTATGTGATATATGGTTCCTAAATAATATAATTCGATCCCTACAGTGGCTCAGGTAGGGTCTTAATGCCGAATTTAAACGTTACAACATATAGTGTACAACTAAAAATATCTATTTCATTAAATTAAGGTAACTTAATAATCAGCACATACAGATTTTCAAAATCCATTGTGCTGATTAAAATTTAGCAAATTTAGATTGATTTTTGTAAAGTTAGTATCACAATATTAAAGTAGCATACCTTTTATCAAGCAAAAACAACCGAATTGTTGTCTCCTATGATGACGGCAGCCCTCTCATGTTTGGATTCTTCGATAGCTGTTTCTATCATCATTTCTTGTTTGTCTTGTTGTGATATTTACATTCTCTAACTTTTTAATGAGCATATCAATAAGTTTCTTTTTATTATAACGATTTGACAAAAGCTTATCTTAAAATGTATTAATTAATAAATAAATAATAGAAAGTATTCATTGTTAATAATAATAATAATAATAATTCCTAGGGGGGTGAGTGACTCAGCGGTAGAGCACTGGACTCCTAATCCAAGGGTTGTGGGTTCGAATCACACCAAAGGCAGAAATCATTTTCTGATTTTTAATTAATTAAAAATTTAGAAATTGATTTTCATATACCAGGTGTGATTCCTCACTCGACCATTCACTGTTGGGTTCTAATTAACAGTGCTGTTCCTAAAGTGGCGCTGGGAAACAGTAACAAAGCCTACACAGAACACGAGGCTAACGACCATAGTAGTCGATGCCGTTGACACAGAAGTAAAAAAAAAGAATAATACACAGAAATTGCGTCAATAAAAAGTCATTATCATAATAATATAATTAATTATAAATTAACATGAAGAAACTAGATTAAAGGGAGGATAAATATTCCTCGAGCGTGTAGGGAGAAGTGGCAATGATATGTTTTTTTAAACGTTTTTTGAAAGTATACAGACTAGAGGAATTTTTTATATCATCTGGTAACATATTATATAGAACACATCCATTATAAAATGCACCTTTTTGATAAAGGGCTGTGACATGTTGATCCGGTTGAAGATCATTTCTTCGCCTAGTGAAATGTT
Organism: Crepidodera aurea; assembly: GCA_949320105.2. NCBI lineage: Eukaryota > Metazoa > Arthropoda > Insecta > Coleoptera > Chrysomelidae > Crepidodera > Crepidodera aurea. Next base: position 89,313,265 of record OX439473.1, on the reverse strand, counting down.
TCTGTTCTATATAGTTACCAGTGAATGTCGTGAAGTTCCGCCGAACATAGCATATGATTTCATAAATATAAACTCGAATAGCCGTAAGGACGTTTAGAGTTTTGAACGCATAGCGACACGTTTCTCCTGGTTTGATACCAGCCAGTATGCGGATGGCATATTAAGTGACTATGGAAATTAGCAAAGTATAGTGTTTTGACTATATAAGAACTACATTGTTTAGACATGATGGATAATGCGAAACAAGATGAAGATAACTTCTTGCTAAGTTGTTTGGCATGTTCCTCCCACGTTAGATGACAGTCGACATAGAGCCCGAGTAATTTTATGGAGGTAACGAACTCTACGAATTGCCCATTTAGCGAGATGCCGTTTCCAATACATAAATTAGATCTATTGGACGTAAAGATCATACAGGCGGTTTTATCTGCATTTATAGTTAACTCATTTCTTGACATCCATTCTTGTATATTGGTGTATACTAAGTTAAGTTTTGTCTGGAGATTAGAAAGATCTTTAAGTTTTAAGAGAATGTTTGTGTCATTTGAGATTTTAAGTGCTCTTTCAGGTCATTAGCATAGATAATAAAAAGTAGAGGAGCAAGCACGGAACCTTGTGGTACCCCTATAGAAACTTCTATTTGCTTTGATAGATTTTTTTGCCCGGCCGAGTTCTTCCTTGCAAGTACGATCTAAACCAATCATTTGCAACACCACGTACGCCATGCCCCTCAAGCTTTTCCAGGAGTAGGGAGTGATTGACACAGTCGAATGTCTTAGTAAGGTCAATATATAAACCAACAGCCGCGGAGCGATTGTCTATTGCATGAACAATTTCTTTAGTAAAGCTGAAAAGTGCGGTGTCAATACTCCTTCCTCTTGTAAAGCCATGCTGCGATTCATCTATTAAGTCGTTTTGAATCAGCAATGTATTTAGATTGTCATACATAACTAGTTCAAAAATCTTAGAGAAGGTTGAAAGAAGACTGATTGGTCTATAATTAGTGACGTCATGCGGATCACCTTTTTTATGTATTGGTACCACAATGGTTTGTTTTAAAGTTTCGGGAAAAATGCCTGATCTGAAAGAAACGTTGATTAGGTGCGCTAGAGGTTTCAGTATGTGCTCTTTACATTCTTTGATTATAACACTAGAAATTTCGTCATAGCCACAGGATGTAGAGGATTTGAACTTGTAGATGGCAGCAGATACTTAATTTTCTGTAACGGGAGCTAGAAATATTGAGCTTTTTTGTGATTTGGTGTGAGCATAATTACATGTTATGTTTGCGTGTTTGTTGAAATTTTGACAAAGTGTATGGCCGATTGAGGAAAAGTAATTATTGAATTTGTTTGCGTAGTTTGCGGAATTTAAAGTTGTACCGTTTTCTTTTAGGACGATATATGATATTTTAATGATTTAATAACTTTATACAACGTATTATTCACTGAGATTCACCGATGACCTTGCATTATAGTATGTATGTATGAGGGCTGAGTGCCCCACCCCATTTATCTCAAAAACGGTTGAACGCATGAAAAAATGTTTGAAACAAATTTTGTCGTAAATTTTATGCCCTACAATTTTAGTAATAGATGTTAACATCGTTGGAGCTATATAAACCGAGAAAATCGCAAAAGACCGATTTTTGTTGACGTTTGACCTCGAATAACTTACCACGCAGACACGAGATTTTAGGTGACTTTTGAGACAACTTTTAGAACACCAAAATGAAGGTGCATCCGAGTTTCCAGCTTATTATCTCTCATTCCGAGGTGAAACCCCTAATATGATTGGACTAACAAGTGTATCGAACATTTATTATAGTTTTTAGTAGATAATAAAATTAATTAAATTATTTTATTCATAGTTCTTGGTGTGTTCGTTTCTGTTGGTTTTGCTTTTGTACGCGGCATTCTGTTTAAACAGCAATAAAAATTAAATAATTTTGAGTTGCCCTTTTATTAATCATGTCAGACAGCCAAGCAGCCATTAATGCTTTGAACTCCCACGTAATCAACTCCAAGATGGTTTGGGAGTGCCTAGAGAATCTAAACGAACTAGGCAAAAACAACACTGTTACCCTCCTATGGGTTCCCGGACATACTGGAGTGGAGGGTAATGAAATAGCAGACCAGACGTACTCGCAAAAAAAACACCATTTCTGGGACCTCCTTCTGCGGAATAAGCACCAGTACCTACAATACTTGAGCTTGGAAAAGAAGTAAATAACAAAATATCCCAATACTGGATAGGACTACAAGGAATGAGGCAGGCCTAGACACTACTGGGAAACTGCAACCAGAAGAGATCAGACGACTGCACCAGCAAAAGTAAAAACAAGCTCAGAATACTAACTGGTATCCTAACAGGGCACTGCCGGCTGAGAGGCCACCTAAAGAAACTCGGATTAGTAAACGAAGAAGAATGCAGATTCTGCGAGGAAGAAGAGGAAAACTCTATCCACATTCTCTCAGAATAGTCCAGGGAAGTTAGGAAAAATAGCGGAACTTTTTACATACACCAGATATCAAGATTAGGTTTTCTGCATTGTGTTCAGGAAGGTCCAGGGAAAAAAGTTTACATGGTCTGGTTTGGCGCGTTTTTGGAAAAATGTCTTCTTGGCCGGAAAATGCATTTTCCAATTGCATCATAACTTGCACCATTATAGGAACGACTGGAAACTCGGAAATTCGTCGAGAAAGAAATGGCAAACGTTAATAAAACTCTCTGTATTTCAGTTAGGAAGAGGGTTACACCTAACAAATATATGTTTTTTTGGAATTGTCTCATTGTGTTATAGTAGGGGAGGCCGAGATGCTAAAGGACCCCGCAGTTTTTGATAGGAAAATGGCTTTCGGTGGATTTCTCTCAAACTTCGGAAATTTATTCTTCATCCCATCCCGATCAAAAGTGTTCACGGGCCCAACTCAATCCTATGTACAGATTTCGAGCTAGCGCGAGTTTAAAATGATTAGGGGGAACTCGATATATGGGCATTTATCGGCAAGTTAGGCGTTCACCTCTTTACGTTTATGGTTTATATGATGGATATATGTCATACACACCCAGATACACACACACGCACACATTTAGCGTCTTTTAGAAGATTTTATTTTGATTTCTAAACTATTACTTAAGAATTTATTTTTTATTGACATTACATTTTTCATTTTTCAATCACTTTTTTGTTACCATGACTATGTCCGACATGGGCGTTTCATTAACAACAGGGTTAAACACAGCCACCTTGAAATAAATTAAAAGACTAAATAAATGTTCAATGGAGAAATATTTTTTGTAAAAGAACGCTTAACAATTAATATGTCCAGCACAAGCGTCACTTGTCGTTATCTCATCTAAACCCTACTCTTTTATACTCCTACAAGGGTTCCACGACTCGCATAGAGCAAAAATGCAGCATAATCATTATGTTTATTATTCTTATTTATTTATAGCACATGTGTTATTAATCTAACTACAATTTGGCGTAGTCTTTGGGAGATCAACTCATCATATTTGTTTAAAATGAAGGATTAAAAAGGAACATACGAAAAACCATCTTGCCATCAGCGAAATAACAACGATGCTTATTTCAGCTCATTTTCATAGTGCCCCTATTAAAGTAACATGTATTTAACTATATGTTCTATAATCTAGACATCTATCACTGGCGGTCCACCTTCAATCTAATAATCTTGTTGACGGATCTTTCTAACATGAATTATTAAAAAGGAACATGTGAAAAACCATCTTACCCCGTACCATGGGGTATGATTGTGAAAGCTATTTTTTTTCACAACGAACAAATGTGCATTTCTTCGGCGTCTTCATCATCCACACCGGCACAAACATTGTTACCCTAATGTTCACAAAGCTGGCAACCTATCCAACCTTCTAGTGATTTCAGAAAAGTATTTATGTGTAAAAAAATTGTGTCTTCATCATTGTTCTTTTGCGTTTTGTCTGAAAGTTTAGTATTTTTTTTAGCAGTTTTTTGTGTAGATTATGAGGATTGGCATTTTTAAATTTTCCAGCTCATTTTTATAGTGCCCTTATATCCCTTCATACCCCACACCCATTATCCCGTCATGCCCCCCTCCCAAACTTCAAAAAGTTACACATATATGAAAAATAAATGTCAGCATTCTGCATTGAACATATACTGTGAAATTGAATCTGGTGAGATTATATTATCAACAAAAAAGGAACATCCAGTCAAATCGGCGTTTTGTGCAAGATATTCTTCCCCGTTGTTCAACAGACCAGTTTTCTAGTGTTTTCTGATAGAATGTTTGCTATCAGAATCCCTTGTTATATTTGTGGTGCTGCTCTACAGCCCAATGTTATGGTTCGATTTTCCCATTTTTTAAATCAAAATAGGTGCAATTAGGAATAGATTTTCATCGCTTTTTATTTGGTTTGCTAAAGCTCTTATTAAATTCATTAGCAATGTTAATTTTATGCTGGACATAATTATTAAGTGTTCTCTTACAAAGAGTATTTCTCCATTGAACATTTAGTTTTGTATTTATTTCAAGGTATCCGTCCGGGTGTGTAACCCTGTTAATGAAACGCCCATGTCGGACATAGTCTAGCTGTATTCATGGTAACAAAAAAGTGATTGAAAAATGAAAAATGTAATGTCAATAAAAAAAAAAATCTTAAAAAATTGTTTAGAAATCAAAATAAAATCTTCTAAAAAAAGCTAAATGTGTGCGTGTGTGTGTATCTGGGTGTGTATGATATATATCCATCATATAAACCATAAACGTGAAGAGGTGAACGCCTAACTTGCCGATAAATGCGCATATATCGAGTTCCCCCTAATCATTTTAAACTCGCGCTAGCTCGAAATCTGTACATAGGATTGAGTTGGGCCCGTGAACACTTTTGATCGGGATGGGATGAAGAATAAATTTCCGAAGTTTGAGAGAAATCCACCGAAAGCCATTTTAGTGGGGGGGAGAGCGTGTAAAAATTTTCAAAAAAACAAAAATATGGTAGACGCGACGGTCCATTGTGGCTAAACGGTTAATATTTTGAAAATTTTATTTTTTCATGGATATGTGGGTTGATAAAGGCTACATTTTAAAATTATTTTGAAATTTACAGGTTGTCCCAAATCTATTAATTTTGGAGTTATTTTTATTTTTGTTATATTTTACATTATTTAACGCCTAAATATAATAGCTTGGACTATGATCCGAAAAAATTATCTTTGAAACTATGTGTTTGGTTTTGACATTATTAAAAATGTTTCAAGATGCATCAAAATCTGTATGCAAAAGACGGATAAATTTTTGTTTATGGGCATTGGAGAAGGTTAGTGAAGATGATTTTTTTTATAATATGCTGTTTACAGATGAATCCACTTTTCATAATAATGGATTAGTCTGACGGTTAACCATACAGATTTTGATGCATCTCGAAATATTTTTAATAATGTCAAAACCAAACACATAGTTTCAAAGATAAAATGGAAAAATAACGTAAAATTTAACAAAAATAAAAATAACTCCAAAATTAATAGATTTAGGCATAGTAGACCTTTATAATTTTTAAAAGGTAATGGAATTTGCTACATAATAGGATTATAAAATACAGGATGTCCTATTTAAAATAAGAACGATATTGTCGTTTGAATATGTCATTAGAGAATCGCCCCGTTTTGGACGCATTGTATAATTTTAAACAACTCTAAATAAATTATTGCCTTCAATTGTTAGTCTAATTTTTTTCCATAAGAAATAATATAACTTTGATACGCCACACTTTTTTGGGACAATCTGTATAATTCAAAATAATTTTAAAATGTAGCCTTTATCAACCCGTATATCCATGAATAAACAAAATTTTCAGATTATTAACCGTTTAGCCACAATGGACCGTTTTTTTTTACAATTTTGTGACTCGCACATTTCCTTATTTCCTTATGCCACGCTCAAATTGACAGATTATTGAAATATACACTTTTATGGATGTACTTAACTTACCTTTTCTTAATCTGACGCGCTCGAGTTTTTCTAAAGATCGATTTTTTTTTACAAATATGACGGGCTGCCCTTATCCGCTGCCTATATTAAGGGTAGGGGTACATTACAGGGTGCAAGGTTTCTCCCCATATGTATTTCTGACGCGCTCGAGTAACGCGGAGAATCCCCGCTTGGCCTCCCCCTACCATTACGTCTGCGTTTAATGTATAGACACTTCGCAATGAAAGTCCCAAATCTGTCATTTTTTATTTTTTTCAGATGACTGAAGTCGAAGAAGAAGATCTGCTAGAAGAACTAGAATGTCCAATTTGTTTTGATTATTTAAAGCCTCCTATTAGAATGTGTACGTCAGGTCACAGTATATGTGACCTTTGTAGACAAAAAATTACCAATTGTCCATTATGTGACAGCAAATTTTCTAGGGGTACATATATAGTACAGTATTTGTTCTACTATTTGATCAATATGTTATTTTTTTAAGGTCGAAACGTAACACTGGAAAAACTTGCCTATAAAATAAAGTACCCTTGTGACTACGCCCGACATGGATGTACGAAAAAAATTCCCTGCAGTGAAAAAATTGAACACGAAAAAAACTGCTCATACAAAGGTCTAAAATGTCCTCAAGATGGATGTACTTTCTTAGGATCACTTCAAGACCAAACGAAACATTGCAGGTCTAGTCACGATTATATGGACATAACTTTTATGCTTCCTGACGTAAAGTTTAATTTCGCCTTTGTTATCATCTACAATAAGTCGAATGGTTTGATAAAAATTAACGAAAATTATTTTTGGTTGAGAGGAAAAGTTGATGGCGACAACGTTTACTTCTGTGTGCAAATGGTTGGAAACAAAATAGAATCTTCTAATTACAGATATAAAATTGTTATAAGTAATGAAGATAAGAATATTTTATTTCAGGATTCTTGTAAATCTTTCGATGTAGAAGATGAAGATTTGTTTAGTAACGCTAACAGTTTTTCTTTAAGTCTAAAATCGTGTACGTTTTACACGACTAATTCTTGGAAACAGACCATTAATATAGAAAAAATAGAAAAACATAATAACTCACCAAAAGCCTCATGGTATGAGGTATTTGTTTTACTAGTTTTTGTTTTATTAGCATTATTTTACGTTTGTAAATATCTTTACAATATTGACTATACTACGTTTTCATTTCCTTCATTTACTTATAAAGTGAATAAAGAGAAAAATATTAAATTTAAATATAAAAACAAGTATGCATTCCATCACAAAAACGAATATGAATTTAATCTTGATATTTGGACAGTTTTTAAAACTTTCTTTTTACCCATCGTTATTTTGTTTATTCTTTTTAAAGTGTCACGACGACGACGATATATCTATTAATTTTTGAGTTATAACATTGCCAAAATATTTTATTTTAATACTGATCATGGAATATTATGATCGCGAATGTACATTTATTAATTTTAATAAATAAACGTTTAATAATTAAAATAAAGTTTTTTCTTAAGTTAATACAGAATTTATCATAGAAGAATTAGGTCGGGGGAGTTTAGGACACTTGCTAATGTGTGATAATTGAACCACTTCCTATTCGTTTAAAAATTCCACCTAAAACCATGACTTTCCTGCTCGTAGACGCAACAGCCGTTAACACAATAACTGGCACGCTAAGTATTAGTGCATACTTTGTTTCTTATGCTCTTATGGCTAGGGTTGTCAATGTCCATACCGGAGAGAAGTAGGTAATAGTTATTTAGGCACCAAGTGCGTTATATAGATCGTAACGCCAGGAGGGAAACATTCAGTCAGAGGGCCTCTGGCCGAGGGATGATGAATGTTGCCGGATGGGCGTTAGGATCCAGTAACGCTTGCGATGCATAAAAGATTCTATTTTTCACGAAAAATTGATTTTATTTTAATGTAAAACCGATTTTTTTATATTTTGACGTTTGCTGTCATTGTTTCATTATATTTAGAGAACGTCATTGTTGCTTTGTGTTACATACGTAAATTATCAAATAACACACTAGTGTGTTATAATTCATAACTCACTAGTGAGTTCTGCATTATAACTCACGTTGATATTTAAAGTAGTATTCTATTTATTTATTACTATTACAAGCAGAATTCACATTGATATTGAAATTAAAGGAAAACGCTTTATTCGAATTTGAAGTCATTGTAAAATTCGTTGGTTCATTGGAACCAGACGCTCCTATATCGGTACAGCTGCTGATAGTGCTGGAAGACGCCGATGCATTAGAACCTTGTAATTTTTCTGCAATTTGTATTTTGTTGTGCACCGATTTTTCTAAGTATCCTCTTCTGCTACGGTTGAGGACTTCCATCCTCCGTGACGCTTCAAAGTAGTCATGTTAGCCCCTGCATTGGCCAAAAGAGTCGCCGAAGACCTTCTCAGGCAGTGAGCGGTGTAGAGTGCTGGTTCCTCCAATTTCAAAAACATTGCAAATCTTGTAGGTATCTTCGACAACGTATTTATTCCCACACACTGGCTGGTACACCTCCAATTTTTGTAAAAAAACAAAAAAGCGGCTAGAACTAGTATTTTTTGGTCTCAAAGACATGTATTTTTTACACAAATTGATCGGGTTGACTGAAAATCCTTCTTCAAGTATGGTGAAACTTCTCGATTTCTTGGTTTTAGTGTCTGGCAAAACTATATGAAAATATTTCCCTTTGTCTTGAATGTTTTCTATTTTCAAATTGACCAATTCATCGCATCTACAAGCACCGCTAATCCCCATTATCAAAGCCACTTTCATCAACGGGAGCTTCGTATAAAAAGTTCTCTATTTCAGGTCGTTCTAACGTCAATGTTGGACTTCTTTGGTTTGTATCCCTGTAATTTGCTTTTCAAAAAGCTCGTTAGTTTGCCATATTTTGAAATGTCGGTTTTTTTATAAAGGTGAATAGTCGAGCGAAGCATCGAGTAATTGGTCCATAGCGACGATAGGGCTAATTTTTTTGCAAATGTAAAAAATAAGCCAAATAACATTTTCATCGATACCTTTTATCTTCCGTGAATTCATCCAAGACCCAAACATTTTGAACTCCTTGTCGTAAGCATCTCGGGACTTTTCTGCCAAAATCTGCATCGCTGCTTCTTCCGCTTCCGTAAGGATATGCTGAGGAACGTAATTTTCATCGGTTTCCTCCATTTTCTATACTGTTTTTTCTTCAAAAAAGCTTCCCTTTTCTGAAAGGAAAACTGACAAGTGTCAAAATTTATTTAAACATTTGCCCGTGGCAACCAAACAAACCTACTTTGACCAAAATGTAAAAAAGTCACTGTCAAGTCATTCTGACATTTATAGGGTACTGAGTTGCAAGTAACTTTGATTTGATCACAAAGCTTATTAATTATTATCTCATAAAAAAACGATTTCTTCCACTTGTTGGATAAAACATTGTATGCCACTCGCGTGTTATGTTTCCTAAGTCACTTGAGAATTTATAAATTTTCTCCCGTGACTTATTTTCAACATAACACACTAGTACCATAAATAACTATTATTCCTGACCGGGCTATTATAAGCTTATATCATCATAGTGACGCTATCAATAAACAGAGTCATAACTCCCTTGGGATATTAGAGGTGCATTAATTTCCCGTTGTCAGTCTTAATTCCCGTTGTTACGATATTTTGACGTTTGTTGAATATTGCTGTCAGTGTTTCATTATATTTAGTGAATGTAATTGCTGCTTATTTTATTAAAATCGATCAGAAATAAAATAATATATGTACCTCGGGAATTAATGAGCATTAATCACCTCAGGCAATTGGAGTGCCTCGGGCCAGAGGCCCTCGGGGTACAAACTTTGCCTTCGGGAATTAAGGCTCTTATAATGCCCTTGATACATAAATTTAGAATATTTCTGTTACCAAAAAAGTATTACTACTATAACTTAATAATATAGAATACATTTTAAATTAATGAGCGTGATTGGTTAGAATATGTATATAATGTTAGAGACAAATAACAATTGAAAACAATAATAACAAAAGAAAAAAGATTTAAAAGAGCTTGTTTGTTGTAATTAAGCGGGTATTTATAGAAATGAGTTCAATTAACTACCTTCTTAATTACCTTTTAACGATTAAGTGATTAATGTATTTGGGATAAAAAAACTATTTGAGAAACCAGAGTTTTACAAGAATAAATAAGACTTTTACTTTATTAGTGTCAATCCTGATATTGTACAATCACAATGTCATTACGATGGAGTTTGAAAAGTTTAAAGGTCAATTTATAGTGCGCGTGGAAAGCTATTAATTATGAATATGATGATCTTTTTAACTATAAACGTAAATCATTATTTCTGTTAACCAATCTTTCGGATCGAAAAAAGAAAAAGCCAACATGTAACCCCCAAAAGGAAAAAGAGCGGGAATATACGTCACAAGTTTTTGGCCAATCAATGAGAGCGCTCGAAGGCTGAACGAACGAAGAACGAACGTAAATTGCCGAGTATATAAATTAGTCCGAAGCAGGAAGCAGTACTTTCCCAAACATAAAGGCGGCTACTTCCCACACCTGTCGCAGAGGCTTTCGCACTTGGCGACACGACAACAAGACGACATGGAGTGGGGATGAATTAACATTGAAATCGACGGAGCCTCTATATCGATTTCAATGTAAATTCATCCCTACTCCATGTCGTGTCGCCAAGTGTGAAAGCGCCCAATCTAGGGTGTAAAAGTGGGTTGACCCTTTTTTTTGCGGAGGTGAAGAAAACCTTTTATGGGGAGGTTGTAAGCCTAAAATCTCAAGATCTACTGTGAGAACCTCTCTTTTTTGTGATAGTGCCCTGTATAAGCTTGTACAGGTCCTTTACTGGGTGGGCGTTGTACAGTTCTGGCTCACCTATTGGCTGCCCAAAATTTGCTGTCTCTTGCGGTTCAATGCCTCGCATCTACACAGTATATGTGTCACTGTTTCTGTTTCCTTACCGCACAGTCTGCAGGTAAGGTCGCCATTATACAGTCCCATCTTGTTAAGGTGCCCCTTTACTGGCGCATGTCCAGTGAGGAGTCCTGTGACGATTTTCAGCTGGCTCCTGTTCATCTTTAGCAGGTCTGCCGCTCTTTTGTGACACGGTCCCTTGATGTACTCTTTTGCCGTGTTTGTTTCCTGGGACGTTTTCCCAGTAATTTTTGTGTTTGTCCCAAATCCAGTTTTGCGAGTTCGTCTGCTTTTTCGTTACCTGCAATTCCCTGATGTTGACCCTTAATTACCTCTTTGATTGTGACGCGTTTAAGCAAACAGTGGCGATTTCCCAGATCGCCTCCTTTGCAGGGAGGCATCGGTAGGTGCGCCCGACCTCTAGAAAATTATAACGCCCGTCTTGAACAACCAAGAAAGCCGAGAGTCACTATGAGGGCCAGATCCATACAAAAATGGCAAGAGAGGTGGGATGAAACCAGAGAGGTGGGTCAATAGACCAAAGAACTAATACAAAATCTGGAACATTGCCCACATAAGAAGATAGATTACTATATATCTCAATTCTTGACAGGCCATGGATCGTTCCAGCCGACAGCTGTCTATTGTCATGGGACTAATACTCCAGCTCACACTATCTTCGTGTGTCCAACATGAAATACAGAGAGAGTACGATTCCAGACAAATATCGGTGGCTTAATTGGGATACATGATAATAACATACAGGAAATGATGGCCAGTGAATGGAAATGGAATAACACTAGTCTCATCAGAGATATAATGATGAAAAAAGAATCTGAGGAGCAACAACGTCATTAAAAACATAGAATAGGTAATTTGAGGTGAGAATGTAGACATGTGGTAAGTCGGATAGGCGTTTTGTGCTGATGTTATACCAAAAGTAGTTCCAGCAGCACAGGACGTAGGTAAACAGAAGGAGTTTATTGGGGTAGTCTGGGCCTGCACACCATTGCCCGGGAGTCCTCTCTCGCCAGAGAAAGGCAGAACAAAAACCTGGTGTCGTAAATAATTTCTCCTTCTTAAAAAAAATAGGTGTGCCGGACCTTCCTAACTTTCTATATCAGCTCCAACCGCCCTGCCACAACTAGTGCGTGTAGCATGATCTGGGCGATTTCGACTCAATTCTGTAGAGAAAGCTAACCAAAAACCAGGGCCGCCCAGAGCTGGGCAGGGCCCCGGGGATAAAGTCTCATCGGGCTCCTCCCCACACCAATTCAACAGAAAATTGGGAAAATTTTATAATTTATAAACAGGAGTACTGGACGTACTGCTATGCCCTTTTTTATTAGGAAGGAAGTAAATTAAAACCCGTTTTAGCAAGTAAACATTTTAATTTTATTTTACTTCAAATACATTGTTTTATACATTTACAATTATGTACAGGGTGGCCAAATAAGAATGCGAGGTACTGTATCTTGGAAACCATCCATCGTAGAGGCTTGCAGAAAAAAAAGTCATTACTAAAACGACCAAGAGGAAAACCTGGAAATATTTTCAAGTTTCTGAAATGGCCGCTAGGGGGCGTAACTGCGATCTTGAAGCTAAGAAAGTGATGTTTCTGCGAATTCCGCTATATTAACCTACCAAAAAAATATCTGATCTTTAAAGTAGAGGATAATCTGAATCTTTTTTGTTTGACAATTTTTGCTGCATCTCTAAAAATAAAGTGGTGGGTGGTATTCAAAGGTTTCAATAAAAAACACCCTCTATATTAGAAACGGCTCAGCCGATTTTAACAAACTTGGGCTAATTAAAAAGAGCTATTCTTGGGCTACAAATGCTATAATATTTGAAGTTTTGTGAGTTTCAGATGTCGCCGCTAGAGAGCTTTTTTCGACATCTGTCAGAAATGGTTAATTTTCTCAAAAAAATTAAACGCATTGGTATGATTTCTTTTTCATGAAAAAGTAGCTAAATGATGCCTAAACAAGCTCCCGAAAACCGCATCTCGATATCCTGTTCCTAACCTAAAATTTAGCCCAAATAAAATTTTATACGGAAATCCCTTAAATTTTTATTTTTTAAACTAATCAATTCCTTTTATTATGTAAGTTGTGGCCCTAAAAAGGACCGATTTAAAAAAGAAAAGTTTTTAGTGCCCCCGTAAATGCTCTAAATGCTGATCATCACGCTCTATGCATTACTGAAGCCTCTCATGGGTAGACAAACCTGCACCTTCAATTTCGGCTCTCGGTATGTTACGTAATGCATTAACGAATCCGGTTTTTCATATGTATCTGGTCGTAGGTTGAGTCTGAAAATCAAAACAAGTTAAGTCTGGTGATCGCGCAGGCCATGGAAACAGACTTTCTCTTCCATTCTACCACTGTTGGAATACTGCACTAATATGCTCTCGCACAATAATAGCATAATGTGCTGGGCAACCATTCAACTGCAAAAACAACTTTTGCCGTATTTCCAGTGAAACATCTTCCAACAACAACGGTAATTTATTGGCCAAAAAGTCAAGAAAGATATTGCCACTTAGGGATTGCTAAAAAAAATAATTCTGCCTCCCAGTATGCGGATTTTCTGCAAACCAATAATGCATATTGTGCAGATTTTAAAGGTGGCTTCATCGGTCCAAAGAATTAGAAATAAAAATTCTCCATTATTGTGTGAGAGCATATTAATGCAGTATTACAACAGCGTTGCATTGGAAGAGGAAGTCTGTTTCCATGGCCTGCGCGATCACCAGACTTAACTTGTCTTGAATTTTCAGACTCAACCTACGACCAGAGAGATACGAAAAATCGGATTCGTAACATACCGAGAGCCGAAATTGAAGCTGCAGTTTTGTCTACCCATGAGAGGTTTCAGAATTTCGAGCATTTACGGGGACATTAAAAACCTTTCTTTTTTAATTCGGTCCTTACATAATAAAAGGAATTAATTAGGTTAAAAAATAAAAATTTAAGAGATTTCCGTATAAAATTTTCTTTGGCCTAAATTTTAGGTTAGGAACAAGATACCGAGATGCGGTTTTCGCGAGCTTGTTTAGGCATCATTTAGCTACTTTTTCATGAAAAAGAAATCATACCAATGCATTTAATTTTTTTGAGAAAATTAACCATTTCTGTCGAACTGTCGAAAAAAGCCCTCTAGCGGCGACATCTGAAACTAACAAAACTTCAAATATTATAGCATTTTTAGCGCAAGATAGCTCTTTTCAACTAGCCCAAGTTTGTTAAATCGGCTCAGCCGTTTCGAATATACAGGGTGTTTTTTACTGAAACTTTTGAATACCCCCAACCACTTTATTTTTAGAGATGCAGCAAAAATTGTCAAACAAAAAAGATTCAGATTATCCTCTACTTTAAAGATCATGTATTTTTTTGTTAGGTTAATATAGCGGAATTCACAGAAACATCTTAGATTCAAGATTGCGGCCATTTTAGAAATTTGAAAATATTTTCCAGGTTTTTCTCTTGGCCGTTTTAGTTATAACTTTTTTTCCGCAAGCCTCTACGATGGATAGTTTCTCACATACAGTACCTCGAATTCTTATTTGGCCACCCTGTACAACATACTCCTTGTTTTCATTTCGCCAAAGGCTGTATTACATTATAAAAATCAAGAGTTCGGGCAAGTTTTGACTATATAGTCAGTATCCACAAATCTGACAACCCCTGCTGACACATAGTCGATCTGAGACAGTTTTTTATTCTGCTTAACACACTGGACGACCTTTCAGCCTGTGCTACGGAAACCGGCAGGCAACAGCAAAGCGTTTACATACATTTGAGAAAAGGTTAGTCAAATTTAGTTTCACGAGCTTCTTTAAAAGTTCTACAGGTTTTAGTGGTGTTTCTGCGATGTTTGATTTGCTTATACAAAATGACGTAGTTTTAAGATCGTGTGAAGTTAACGACATTAAATTACCAAATATTTACATACAAATAACGCCAGCTGGTTTAAGAGGCGTTCAGACTTTACAAGTTACTTGAATTCAAGTAACTTGAAAGGAGTAACCTGAATTCAAGTGAACGTTCATACTATTTCAATATTTGATTCAAGTCATTTCAAGTTGAGATTTTTACTTGAATGATTCCTGTTTCAAGTTACAAAAATGGCATCGAATGATGTGATTCCTGCAGGAATAAAAGTTGTAGAGACCAAGTTAACTTTTGCTTTCAAGTTGGGGACTTGAATCACAGTTGAATAATGTGAACTGATATTCAAGTGCACTTGAAGTCACTGGAAGTAGTGAAAGTGGCTCTGCACTGCGGCAAATTAGTCAACCACATTTACGTCTACGGCCCAGCCGTTTTTCGAGTGCCCACGGTGTTGCTAAACTTATCGCATAACCTAATGCACGAAACATTATATCAAAAAACAATAAAATGTAACAGATCAATAATTTATAGGGTGAGGTCAGGTAAGATTAGGGTACGCCAGGCCAGCTCAGCTCAGAAAAATGATATACAAAGTAATATTTCAAGTAAATATATTGTATTGGCATTTGGCAACACTGTGGGCACTCGAAAAGCAGTTGGGATGTAGACGCTGACTCTAGTGTGAACCACCCACGGAGAGTTATAATTGTGAGGTTATTTTGTTTTATATTTTTTTGTAAAATGAAGTGTAGAAATTTTTCTCTAATTTTTAGTAATCCATCCATAATTAGCTTATTTACAACTTTTATTCTAGCAGGAATCACATCATTCGACGCCATTTTTGTAACTTGAAACAGGAATCATTCAAGTAAAAATGTCAACTTGAAATGACTTGAATCAAATATAGAAATAGTATGAACCTTCACTTGAATTTAGGTTACTCCTTTCAAGTTACTTGAATTCAAGTAACTTGTAAAGTCTGAACGAGCTTTTCAACTGTGATTCAACTCGACCTTTAAGTCCCCAACTTGAAAGCAAAAGTTGACTTGGTCTCTACTACTACTTGAAACTTGAAAGCACCTTTCAAGTTACTTGAATTCAAGTGAAATGATGTTCACACCTTTCAATTTGCACCAATTATTGCACTTGAATTTAAGTAATTTGTAAAGTCTGAACGAGCCTTTACTGGGGAGCTAATGAAAGATATACCTGGAGACAACACAATTTTTCCGACAAAATGACAATTTGAAGTAACAGCAATACCGCCTTCTAAAATTGTTTATCCAATGCAAATATGGTAATTACATTATTTTTATTTATTTTCTTAAAAATCTTGTCTAAATCCAAAATGAATACGATGGTGAAGGACTTTTAACAAAACGTTTAAATAAAAATCTTTCTCACATAACGTCGAAGTTGGGAGTTTACCGCCGAGGTAATTTAAATTCGCTTTAAACTTTAAATAAAGATTAATGGATTGAAGCATTATTGCCAACCGTTTACAAATAGTACAGTAAAGGCAAAGGCATAACTGGAGGAGATAAGGAGTACCACTTTCCAATAATTGTTTAAAGATGCGTTGACTTAGGCAATAACTATTTAGATTATATTTATTTTGACTTGATAATAATAATAAAAGCTAATGATTCCTCACGACTATTCGACTATTCACTGTTAGGTTCTAATTAACAGTGCTGTTCCTAAAGTGGCGCTGGGAAACAGTAACAAAGCCTCCACAGAACACAAGGACCATGGTAGTGGATGCCATTGATACAGAAGTAAAAGATCTAATCACCGGTGCAAAATATAGTACGGTAAATAGGTATTAAAAAATCAATTTTTACCATTACGAATTTAATACCCTGATTATTTTTTTCATCTGTCAAAACAGTCAGATTTTGTGGTTTCAGCCAATAACAGCTCAGGATCCTAACCAATCATTGTGTTTTATACTGATAAAACCGCTTCGTCGTTTTTGTTTTTTGATTAAACTGTGTTTACCTTTTTTGAGATGTCAAATGTAAACATTTATCAATTATTATTATACTAAAATGTATTGCAAATCTATGTTAATACCCAAATTTCAAAATATATTTGTAAACTAACCTGTTTTTATTCTTTTATTGTAACACACAACATAGCTCCATCCATAAATTCGTTTAAAACTGACATAATGTCAAAACGTCTAAACGTTACACTTAATAAATAATCTTAAATGCCTACCACTAGATAGGCAACTTATATTACGTTTGTAATATTTGACGTTTAAATGTAAAAGAAAATATCGAACTTTTGAGTGTAAAGTGTGTTTTTAACACAAAATGATTCAAAAAATAATCTTCCAAAATACCACTCGTCCTGTCAAATTTTATAGATCAAATTTTCGGTTTCCATACTCAAACGCCTTTATCAAACAAACTGATTTGAGACTCGTGATTTTATCACAGTTTGTTTTCGTGGTTTTTCCAAATAAAGCCGTTTTCGTGAAAACCAAAAATTTAATCGATAAAATTGGGAGGACTCGTGGTATTACCTTTGATTATTTTGATTTAGCGGTTAAACTAATGAATAAATAAACTAATGAATATTTTGGACTCCAGTTTATCTAAGCTTTCGGAAATATTTATTTCCATCATCGGGGAGACTGTAGTTTTGTTCTTTAATATTAGTGCGAGCTTCTTGTTTTAGGAATAGGTTTTCAGTAGGTCTTGTTAATGGCTTCACGTGGTTTGGGCGAATTGCTAGTGTTCTGCGGAGAGACGGAAGAAATCTTCTGTTGTGTTCTTTATACATATTCAGTGTGTCTCAAAAAGTTTTATACAAGCGGAGAAAAAGTTTATCTTACATTTCACAAAAAAAAATATTCTTGATAAAAAGCTCTGCAATACTTGTTGATCTATAATCAGGTACAAAATTTTTAAAACATTGTATAGGTAAAACAAAAAGTAATGATTTGGACGGAGAGAAAAATACGTACAAACTGTAGTGGAGGGCAAAATGTTCATTGAGTTTGTGAATAAGTAGCAAAAAATTATGAACAAATGTAGATCATTGATATTCCCAGATAAAAAAGTCAATAAACACTTCAGAAATGGTTAGATAATTTATTGATAACCTTTATCAATTTATCAACAATGAATAATACTGACCCAAAAGGTACATTTAAATGGGGAACATGTAAAATTACTTATATACTTAATTTTTTGCTACTTAATCACAATTTCAATGAACATTTTGGCATCCACTACAGTTTCTACGTATTTTTCTCTCCGTCCAAATCATTATTTTTTGTTTTCCCTATATTCCATACAATTTTTAAAAAATTTGTACCTGATTATGCATCAACAAGTCATGCAGAGCTTTTCATCATGAATAATTTTTTCTGTGAAATGTAACACAAACTTTGTATAAAACTTTTTGGAACACACTGTATATTTTATCTTTTAACTGCATGTTCTTTCACATAAGTAGAACATGTGCCTCCTTTCACGACGAGAGTTGATAATGGATGTTGCTCTTGCTTTTTGTGGGTTGAATTCAGCTTTGTAGTATTTAACATGTTCTAAATAAGTGGACTGTATAATTTTTTATGTAACAATTTTTAAACTATCATACTATTTTAAATAACATTATTTTTAAATCGTGTAACTTTAAAACTTATTTTCTTAATTTAAATGTGAGGAAATTACTATTTAATTTGATCCTTGAGCAATGAATGTCTAGGTAAATCTCCGAGCATTTTCCAAGCTGAAATCTACGCCATCGGAAAATGGGTCCAGTTCAACGTAGAAAGAAATTTTCGCAGTCAAGAGATCATCATCATGTCAGTCAGCCAAGCAGCCATTAATGCTTTGAACTCCCACGTAATTAACTACAAGAAGGTTTGGGAGTTCATAGAGAATCTAAACGAACTAGGCAAGAACAACACTGTTATCCTCCTATGGTTTCCGGGACACACGGTAGTGGAGGGTAATGAAATAGTAGATGTACTCGCAAAAAAGTGACTGAAACACGATTTCTGGGACCTGAACTCTTCTGCGGAATAAGCATCAGTACAATACTTGATGAACTTGGAAAAGAAGTAAATAACAAAAGATCCCAATACTGGATAGGACTACAAGGAATGAGGCAGGCCAACACAGAAACTGTAATTTGAAGAGATCATACGACTGCATCAGCAAACGTAAAAACAAGCTCAGATTACTAACAGATATCCTAACAGGGCACCGAAAGAAACTCGGATTAGTAGAGGAAGAAGAATGCAGATTTTGTGAGGAATGCATTACCCTGCAAAATCCAAGGGTACGATACCTCGGAGAATATCAAATAGAGGAGAAAGATCCTGAAGCCTACCGACATCTTAAACTTTTTGAAAGCAATAGGACTGGAGGAACTGCTCTAATCGTTGAGACATCCTTAACGAAACGAATTGGCAGCAGAAGAGTGCACAATAGGTCTTATAGGTCGCAGTGTATCGACACTCCATCAACAGATAGATAGAAATGGATAGAACCTTGAGCAATTTAAATTGATACTTAACCTTTATAACAGTTTTACCTGGTAAGAAGTGTTTTAGGATATAAATGGTTGAGACATTGGTCCGAAAAAATTTTGTTTACATGGAATATTAAGTTTTTTAGTTTTATAACTATGAACTAAAAGTGAATGGACTCATAACTACAGTGTGTCCCAAAAAGTTTTATAGAAATGGACAAAAAGTTTATCTTGCATTTAACAAAAAAAATTATTCTTGATAAAAATCTTTACATGACTTGTTGATCCATAATCAGGTACAAAATTTGACCTCATCAGGTCAGGTCAAGGTAATTTGAAGGTCATATTGAGGAAAAATTTCTAGAAAAATCTGAAAAAATTCATACAAAGGTTTTTAGGGACGCTGAATCCGAATCCGATGTTCGCTTGACCTCATCAGGTAAGGTCAAGGTCATTTGAAGGTCATATTGAGGAAACCTAGAAAAATCTGAAAAAAATTCATACATAGGTTTTCAGGGTGGCTGAATCCGAATTCGAGGTCCGCTTGACCTCATCAGGTCAGGGTCAAGGTCATTTGAGGGTCAAATTGAGGAAACCTCCTGGGAAAAATCGGAAAAAATCATACAAAGGTTTTCAGGGTCGCTGAATACGAATCCGAGATCTGCTTGACCTTCAGGTCAGGGTCAAGGTCATTTTACGGTCAGATCCGGTCCAGGACCTGACCTAATGAGGTCAAGCAGACCTCGGATTCGAATTCAGCGACACTGGATTTTTTCAGATTTGTCTAGGTTTCTTCAATTTGACCCTAATCTGATGAGGTCAAGCAAACATCGGATTCGGATGCAAATATCGGATTCGGATTCAGCAACCCTAAAAACCTTTGTATGAATTTTTTCAGATTTTTCTACAAATTTTTCCTAAATTTGACTTTCAAATGACCTTGACCTGACCTGATGAGGTCAAATTTTGTACCTGATTATGGATCAACAAGTCATGCAGAGATTTTTATCAAGAATAATTTTTTTTTGTGAAATATAACACAAATGTAAGATATACTTTTTGTCTATTTGTATAAAACTTTTTTTTTTCTGAAATTAAATTGCCAATGCATTAATAACATTTTATTTGTCGAACTGGAGCATCTTCTTTGAAATCTTGTACCATTTTTAATTTATAGGGACTGCTTAGTTTTTTGTTTGTGACACAGGATGTAGAAAAGTGTTTAGCTTATATTTTCGTCCACTATTCATTTAAATAAATAACTTCCTATCAAGGGCGCCGTTACTTAAGGGCAAGGGGGGTGGACCTGAATTTTAGATTTATTAGTCGAGACGCCGCGTGAGACGCGATAAACTTAAATTTGCGAGTATCAAATTTCTTTTTCGCAATGTATTTTAAACCGCACTCGTAGTAAAAGGATATTTTCAATTTAATGCAATACTTTGATTTGAAAAAATGTGCCCCCTGACATTTTTTGTAACGGCGCCCATGCTTCCTATCTAGGAGAATTTTATTTCAGATAAAAAAAATCGACTTTAAAACATACAAAATCTACAAAAAAATGGTCGGCTGCATAAATTTTTCCAATAGCAACACTGATAAATGAATTATCAGATTTTTTTAATGAAGACTAATGATCCCTGGCAAAATGTAGACACTCGGAAATTCGGACAAAAACTAAATGATTTACTGCTACAGTTAGGGAACGTAGACAGTTAGGATTAAAGTCGAAAACCCTTTCATTCAATGATAACTCGTTAAATTTAATTTTGAATAAAAGTTGTTGGAGTCTGGACATTTAAAATATTTATTGTTCTTGAAGCGTTAAGATACCCTGAAACATGGATTGAAAAATTAGACATTTAATGGAGTAATTTTTTACCAAAATTTAATGTCAAAAATAAGAGTTGGTTTTAAAAATTGCGGGTCGTAGCTGTATCTAGGGAGTATCATTAGGATTTGTCCATCTCCCGATTTTTTTCCTTCTTTTATAATAAATAATAACTTTTACAAAAATACTCATATTTAGAAAAATAAGTTTACGAATAAATTGGATCCATG
The DNA here is from genome assembly GCA_949320105.2 of Crepidodera aurea. Lineage (NCBI taxonomy): Eukaryota > Metazoa > Arthropoda > Insecta > Coleoptera > Chrysomelidae > Crepidodera > Crepidodera aurea. The sequence continues at coordinate 89,291,898 of OX439473.1, read as the reverse complement.
CTTAGGTATTACTAGAATTTGTTTATTTCTTGTCAAAAATCTGTTAAATTTAGCCAATTATTTTAATTTTGTAAAGAGATAATAATCTTCTAATCTTTGCTTCTTTCGGTTTATATTAAATATAATAGTACAGAGTACTTCCAAATTCCGAAGGAGAAACGTACCTAAACAAAAATTTTGAATTTTTTACTGAAGGATTCATAAAGTTTAAGTATGAAATGAGAGGGTATTTTGGGTAGATCATAACTTTGAGAAAGATATGTTACGTGTGTAGTAAAGTGGAAGTCAGAACCCATCCAGTGACCAAGGTTATTGTATTCGTCTACTATAGGTAATAACTGTCTTCCTATTGTAACTTTTTCGAGTTATATTAAGTTTTTTTTAACAGCAGTTACTACTATAGATTTTAATGAATTGAGTTTTAAATTATGAGCTGTAGAAATATTGAACAAAGAACTGAGATCATTGTTTACTTTATTTTAAGCTGCCAATAGTTGAGAAAAAGATAAATAAATTTTTAGTGTTATCCGCATAGTGATGTATTTAACAGTCTTTAATGAAAGAATAAAACTTAGATATGAAAAGAGAAAACAATAAAGGTCTGAGGATTGATCCTTGCGGTACACCATGTCTAACGGGCAGAGCTCTCGAGTTCATGCCGTTAAGTTTAACCGAACCGTTGTGTTCTATCTAGATAACTGAATTAAAGATAGTAAAATGTTTTAAAACCACAATAAAAATGCAGGTCCATAATAAAATAAATAAAAGTAATTGTAGCCCTCAGTTCCAATTCGACAGTGATAGTATCAACATCGCAAACGATTTGGAGTGACGAGTAAATTGTTAAAAACAGTGCTATTTAATAAAATTTTGTTCCAGGATTATATACTTTAAATCTACAGAAATTGTAAGTAGAGAATAATGAATTCAACGTCGGGAGGCGACGAGCCTCCTGATAAAAACAGTTCTTTATCACAAAATAAAAACGAACCGTCAACTCTAGATAAAAATGTATCAGGTAAGGATAGTAATAGTGAATTTATGGTAGAATATGATTTAAATAATAAATATAGAAACTCGGATATAGGTCCATACTTTGTTTTTGTCGAACACAAAAATAAACAAATCGGCAGATTATTTCCTATTAGAGTAGGACATTACCTTTTTCAACACGATGATTTCAAAAAAGATGTTTGCGATGTAGTGTCAGTGGGGAAAAGTAGGGTCAAAGTAATTTTTAAAACTTTTTCTATTGCGAATAGTTTAATAAGACACGAGACAATAGTAAAAAATGATTTAGTTGCCCACATACCAGTATATTTTACGCAAAAAAAGGTATAATAAAAATGGTAGACACTTTTTTTGACGAAAATTACTTGGTACAGAACATCATATCTCCATATAAAGTCACAAGCGTGAAAAGAATGATGAGGAGAGTGAAAAATCAGGATGGCACCACCAATTTAGTGCCGCGTCAAATAGTAATTGTATCTTTCTTAGGAAATGCCCTGCCAAATAACGTACAAATTAATTTAGTCAACTTTGAAGTTGAACCATACATATACCCAGTGGTTCAGTGCTTCAAATGTCTGCGCTATGGACATACTACAAAACTTTGTAAGGGTTACGAAAAATGTAGGAAATGTGGGGAACAACAAGTCACAGATCACAATTGTAATACAGATCTACAATATTGTATTTATTTTGAACAATATGATCATAGCTCCTTAGATCGGAATGTCCACAGTATAAATTTCAATTTCAAATCAAAAAAACAATGGCACATAATAATATATCATTCAAAGAACCTGAACGAATAGTTAGTAACCCATCATATGCAAAAGTAGTTACCAATAATCGGTTTTCTATATTAAATACCGTTGATAATTTTCCGGAACTACCTTCACCCTCAACACAAAAAACACACTCCTCTGTACCCCTTATTCATAAACCAAGATCCCAACCAATAAAACGTAAAAGCAGATCTCCCAATCGAATCTCCCAAGTACCCAAAAGAAAAGTCCATTCAGATCAACAACCAATCATACCTAATCCACACAGAGACGACTTCATCGCCCATAAAGAAAAACTAATATGGGAAATTAACTCCTTAATTACCAAAGCACTTATGGAACCAGATTACTTTAAAAATAAATTTAATAATATTGAGGACGTTCAATTAAGTATCAGAAATCAATTCAACTCAATCCTTAATAAATGTTCAAATAACCAGAACAACTTTGATAATACTGATAGCGATGTTAATAGTTTCAATGACGACGATATGTTCTAAACTAAATAAATTAAATATAATTGAAATGGCTACTAAAAGTAATATAAACAAAATTAATATTTTACAATGGAATGTCAAATCACTTAATGCTAGAAAGACGGAACTACAAAACTTAATTAAAGACCTTAATATCAATGTAATAGTTTTATCAGAAATTTGGTTGAAGGAAAGTGATATGGTTAATTTTAAAGGTTTTAATGTTGTTAAAAAATGTAGAAGAGATGGCTATGGCGGAGTCGCAATACTCATCGCGGATAGCATTGAATTTAAAAAAATAGAAATTAAAAACATATATAAGTGTGCGCGGTCCAAATTAATCGCGGTGAACTAAATGTAGTTTCAGTGTACAAACCCCCTAATATTATAGCTAATGTCCAGGACTGGGATAATATTTTTAAGCAATTCACACAAAATACAATATTTTCCGGCGATTTTAATTGTCATAGCACCTTATGAGGCTGTGAAGACAACACCGCACAAGGTAATCGATTAATGGAATCCTTAGATAACTACGATTTAATTGTCATAAATGACGGCAGCCCGACACGAGTAACTAGACCTGACCAAAATCCCTCAGCTGTAGATCTTACCATAATGTCGCCTAATTTAATTGATAAAATGTTTTGGAAAGTACTACCTGATTCATGTGGTTCGGATCATTTTCCTATTATATTAAATTCTATTATTGAAAATAAAAGTTAGAAAATATTTCCTGTTACGAAATGGTGTCATTCGAGTGTAGATTGGGCTCTATTCGGCCATACAATAGATGCCGCATTACATAACATTGATCTTGGTAAAATGTCTTCTTCAGAAATGTTTAAAACATTCTGGGATACTTTAAATAATACGGCTAACCAAACTATGATTATAAATAAACCTTTCACTACCTCTAGCAATAGACCTTACTGGTGGGATAAAGATTGTACAGATATGATAAATAAACGTAAAGAAGCTCTTAAAGCTTACAAATCTTCTTCCAATTGGGCAAATTATTTATCTTACAGAAACATTGAATCTGCCTGTAAACGTCTTTGTAAAAAGAAACAACGAGATAGTTGGGTAGCATATCTTAATAAATTAAATAAAAGCACATCTATAACACAGATTTGGAACATTGTTAAATCAATTAGTAACAAACATATTTCTCAAAAAAAAAACAAATAGACGATGAAGTATTAACAAAAGTTTTAAATAATTATGCTCCTCCTAGTGTTGACCGCAAACCACCCTTAAGCACATACGAATATTTATCCATAGAGTCTAACAATTTAAATAAACCCTTCAGTTTGTTAGAACTAGACATGTCTCTCAAAAAGACAAAAAACACTTCTTCTGGTTTAGATGGTTTCACCTATAAAATGTTAGGCAATCTGCCTGAAAATGCAAAAGTACTACTTTTAAATATTTTTAACGATTGGTGGTTAAAAGCTGAAATAATAAGAGAATTAAAGAAATGCGTGATTGTATTAATTCATAAAACAGGCAAAGATCCAGAACTACCTTCATCTTTCAGACCAATTTCTCTTATGTCATGCGTATTAAAGTCATTCGAGAGAATAATCAAGTCGAGATTAGAATATTACCTTGAAACAAAGTCAATTCTTCCTAAAACACAGTTTGGTTACAGGAGAGGTTTAGGAACTCGCGATTCTTTGACTGAACTCATTACGGATATTCAATTGTCCAATTCCAAAAACGACTATCTGCTTTGCTTATTTTTAGATTTAAAAGGGGCCTATGACTCAGTGGACTTAGGAATTCTATTTAATAAAATGACAGATTTAGGTATTGATAAAAGAAGTGCCTATAATATTTATGAGATCTTTAATGGTAGAGAAATATATGTCAGAAACCATTTCAACGAATTATATGGGCCCAAATTAGTGCATAACGGTCTTCCACAAGGTTCGATACTCAGTCCCATACTTTTTAATATCTATACGTCAGAATTGCATAACAAATTAAATAATATTAATAATATCAAGTTGGTACAATATGCTGACGATATCTGTATATATACCAGTCGTAGAAAATATGAGCAATGCTTAAATGATTTTAACAGTGTTATAAAAATATTAAAAGATTGGTTATTCGAAATGGGTTTCACAATGTCGCCTGAAAAATCTGCTGTTATGTGCTTTACCAGACACCGTCAATGTACAAGCACACATATACAGTTAATGGATTTAAAGATACCTACAATCACTGAATATAAATATTTAGGTATATAAATATTTTCAATAATAATGTCAATAAAAAATACAGCACAATCTTAACTCGATTGAAAATGAATCATGGGTGTTTTCCATCTCATTTATATAAAATAGGTATAATAGATTCTCCACTGTGTCCACATGATAGCGAGGTCGCAGATCTAAATCACATATTTTTCGGCTGTAGGGGTTTTTCTAGTAATGATTTACTGGATGATCTTAGGAAAGTTGGCGTTCAATTTCCTACATGTATAAAAGTATTGCTGGCGACTGGAGATGAATTCGTTTATAATCTATTGTTTAACTATATAACAAAAAATAATATAGCTATTTAACTTTTTAACTTTAACTTAATTTCATTTAAGAAATAAAATGAATTACTTTCAACAATTTGTGGCTGAAGGACTGGCGTCCATTGCCAAAGAACCACGGAAAAAAAAAAGGATAATTGTAGCCCTGGAGATATCATATCCAGAACGTCAGTATTAAAACCAACATCATTTCGATAAAAAACTTATTTTAGCATTTTTTAAAATAAACTTCTGAGGCTCTAAAAACGAAAATCGACAAAGAAAGTTGAGATAGAAACGATTTTGTAATTTAATTTATTTCATTCGACATCCCACGACCGGTTTCTGTCTTACGGCTTTCTCGTTTCCCAAGTAACATTTTTCGTAGACGACTTTAAAGTGTATTGCCAAAATCTTTGTCACGTAATATAAACGTGGCGGTGACTAAATTGGGGAACACTTTCTTGGTGGCAGATACGTTCCAACGACGTTTTTGGACCTCACATAATTACGTTGGCGGAAACGTGGTGGTGTGGTGGTCGACACTAAACCTGCGCATGTCTTTTTGCTACAAGCTCATTCTCTGTCCTGCATATTATTTCTTCCATTTTCTTTGCTTTTTCTTTAAGCCGTACTGACGAAAAAAAGTTTTTTAAATAGCGCGTTTATTTTTCTCATAATGACGATCTCAAAAATGGCTGCGTTTAGAAAATAAAACTTCAAAGTGGTATTTGAAGGAATGTGGAAATCACTTATGAATGTGGCAAAAACGTGGAGAGAATTTGTGCAAACATATAATCAAGTGCCGCCACTTTAAAGGTATATTAATGGTTCCCAAAACGACACTAAAACTATCACGTCTACTTTAAGATCACTGCTACTTCTAAGTGGTATTTAAGTGATTTGGTTTGGTGGCCGAACTACTATTTTCCACATTAATGTTTGTTTGTGCAACTTTTTTTTAACGTGAGAGGGGAAAAATCTTTGCAACAGTCTGGCGATTTTCACCCACTAAAAAACCCCCCCTCTGCTCCTCCCGGTCCGCCTGGAACTACGTCAGTATTACTTCGGACGGTGGGTTAGCAGCGTTTTATCCGTTTTCAGCCCTTTGATCTCTGGCCCTCATTAATCTTTCTACGTATTGCATTTCTAGGGTCCAGGTATTATCGTCCCTTGTCACTAGATCCATTAGTTCTGCTCCTATTATATTGTTCAGACTATTTCTTTCTTGCGCCCATCTTATACATCTGAAGATAACGTGCTCTGCATCTTCAACCTCGTCTTCACACATTCTACAACCCTTTGTCGGAGCTCGTCCTATGGCATACAAGTAGCTATTAAAGCTTCCATGTCCACTAATTGCCTGTGTGGTGTAATAGCTTACTTCTTCATGTTTTCTCTCTAGCCATGTTATTACATTAGTGATGAGTCTCTTTGTCCATTCGCCTTTCGTTGATTCTACCCACCTTGCCTGCCATTTCTGTAACGTGCGCCTCATTTCCTCCTTTTTAATTGCCTCTGTTTTATTTACCTTTGAAAGCATAACTCTCTCTTCCGCCATCTCTTCTATAGAAATCGTGCCCGCTATCACTAATACGGCCATCCTGGAGATTGTTCTGTAGGCGCTGCATACCGGTACATCATACAATAAAAGCGACTCCACTACACTACAAAGTATTCTGCGTTTGCTAGGTCTCGGCCGTCCTACTGTTAGCATTACTCTGGCTATTGCACTCATAGCTTCCTCCGATTTTTCTGCTGTCCTATGTATATGCTCTCGGAATGTCATAGCTTTATCCTAAGTATTTTATGCTTGGTTTAAATTATACTCTTATTATGGGTGCACTCGTTCTCCTTTTCCCTACCATCATTAAGGCTTCTGTTTTTTCAGGCGCTAAGTCTAACTGTTTACTTTCTAGCCATACCACAATATTCTCAATACCTCTGTTTATTTTGTGTCTTGGCTACCGCTAAAATGCCCAGGTCGTCTGCATAACTAATTTCTGTGAGCTCACCGGGTTGTGGCATCTTCAGGACGCCGTCATACAATATTAGGCCCAGTACAGACACTTGAGGGACGCCACATGTCATTCTTATTTTATCTGTTACTTCTTCATCCTCTATGATTATTTCTCGCTTAGACAGGTAGCTTGCTAGTATGTTCGTGAGGTATGTGTTCACTTGCCTTGCATTTAACTCTTTCAGAATTAAATACATTTCTCACATAAAGTGTCACAGATATTTCGGTTTCTCCATGCTCCCCCGTTAGCTGTATTCGTTATATGCATCACTTTCTGTATAGCATCTATTGTCGATTTCCCTTCCCGAAATCCGTATTGATTACTTGAGAATAATGTACATTCCTTATTCCTTGAATCTCTTCGCTAATAGCTGTTCGAGGTCTATACTTTTCCTCCCCTGAGGTGCTTGGTTTTTTAAGCATGACTAACTTGGATTTCTTCCATAAGTCTCGCTTAGTAGTTATACCGTTTCAAACACTTTGTGATTTCCAGCGGTGAATTTTACGTGACTAGAGTTAGGCAAAAATAAAATGAAGTTATTCTTACTCTGTACGGGTAAATTTAGTGATTATTACGTAATAGCCACCGAATCGAAGTTGCAATATCAGCTTCTGTCACTATATTGCTACTTGGATTAGCCTTCGAATTGACCAAAAAAATTTAATAAACCCGCGCCATAATTTTTTTTTAATTTTAAACATACAGGTATCCAATAATATAAATAACAGGATTTTCGTGAATTTTGACGATTTTTTATTCTACTACTGAAAAATCGAGTATAGCATTATCAATATTAAAAAAAAAATGTGGAAAAGGAGAAACAAATGTGGTTTTCTTTAACAAAAAGTTCTAAAGCTATTAATTAATATAAAAATATTTTTTGTGTTTAGACTTTAAAACTTAAAAAAGATTATTCAGCAAACTAACAGCCTACATACATACTCACGGACGACAAAAATTCTTCTTTATTGAAAATACGGAGAAATCTGCGAACACTGACAACCCTGCAAACAAGAGCCTAACTACGTACAATATAATGACGTCATTCGAAAGTTGTAAACGGATTATTATCTCTCCCTCATCTCACTGTGATTCGGTGGACTACTGTACGTGGACAAAATTTAAAATTGTTATAGAAGAAATCTGTCATTGTTAAGCAATGAAAAATAAATTAATCATTAGTAGAATATCAATTAGCATTTAATTTTTGTGATCGCATTCGGTAACCCTTATTTGGTTGTTGGCTCAGGAAAAAAGCACTTAATTAGTAATCTAGTCGTGTTTGGTTTATTTATTTATTTATTTCAACGGAAAAACTCCAATTGTATACAATACATATTACCTACAATAGAATATATTAAAAAGTTGTAATATCAAAATATATATAAAAAAAACATTAAATTAGTATTAACATAAACATCACAAAGTTATATGAAGATAAAATATATACGTTATACGACAATAACGACAAACAACAATAAAATAAAATTAGGCTATACATACATAAAGATTACAAAGCACGATGTAATGACTTCTTGAAGTTTGCATATGTTTGAGAAAATAGATCTACCGAATCCTGTACATCAATAAAGTTTCTTTGCAATCTGGTCGAGGGACTATTCATTCCGTAATTTGTAGTTTGGAATGGAATACTGAACAAAGGAGGATTACGTGTTGTAGATATAATATTCAGATTCAACTGACTCAGTAATTGTGAGCAATCAATATTTCCATTAATAAGTTTAAAGAGAAACATCAGGTCCAAAATTCTGATGTGGTTACTGATGCCGATATATTGAAATTTGTGGGCAAGTCAGAAATAGTATAAAGCACAGTCGAGTGATATTTACGATATGCATAAATTCTCAAAAACTTATTTTGAACCCTTTCTATTGAATTGATGTGAACTGCGTAACTTCCATATTCCAAAATTGGCCGAACTAGTGTGCAATAGAGATTAGTTAGTGTATTTGGAGAAAAATTATAGCTTTTTCGAGTAATAAAACCAAGATATTTACCATATTATTAATGTGTGATCTAAAATTTAGGGATGAGTCTAGCAATATGCGCAGGTCTTTAGCATTCTATTTCTGCGTTAATCTGAGGTCTTCAAACGACTATTTCACGCACTTGTAAAATGAACCAATCAGGAGCTCCAGTCAAGTTTGGATTATCGATAATACTAAACTTGACTCTTGACTCTGATTGGTCTATCAAGTTCGGTGTTTTCAGATTTACGTATGTGACAGTTAAACGTCAAATATAAATAACCACGCTAAAAATGAGCAACGCCTGTCGAGACACTAGCTGTTATGTTAAAGGACTGGGGCTTCACCATGATAAAAATGAATGGTTCTGATTACAAGGAATGTGTCGTAAAGACAACTATTGCAAGTACAAGCGGGTGTTCAAATAATCAAGCTCAAAGCATTGTATATACTAACTGCACCATTTATAATTATAATTGAGAAATATTTAAGTACGTTATGTTAATACTGATTTAATTCAATATGTATTTTGTTCGATGTCAATGGTTCCTGTTTATTAAACTTTATTAATGTTTCCGATCAACTTCTTGCCTTTTCTTTTAATTCTACAGAATTTCAGATTATTTACCTTTTACTTTGTTTGTGAAATAGTCTAATAAAATTCCAATCGTGATTGAATTTATCTCATAAGTCTGTCTCTTATTTCATGTTAAGGTATTTTGAAAATAACAAAAAAACAAAAAAATCATATTATAATAGGAGATACAAACATTAATCTTCTAAGTAATGAACAATATGTGGAAGATTATAAAAATTACTTAAATTCCTATAATTTTATTTCACTTATAAATAAAGTTACTAGACCAGCTAGCAAAACGTGTCTCGACCATATCTTCTTAAAGACAAATAACAATATAGATGAACAGGACAGTGTTATCTTTATTAATGACATTACAGATCATTCACCAGTAGCTTTAACATATTGTTATTATACGTTTACAGAAATAAAAAATCTAAATGCATCAAACTATAAAACCTACATAAATTACATTAACTTAAAATCAGACTTAAAAAATGAAAACTGGGAAGAAGTATACAATTCAAATAATGCAAGTCAAAATTTCGAATTATTCATAAAAAAATTAAACTTATATATAAATCAAAATACAAAGTCGGTAAAAATAAAAAATAAAAAAGAATCTTTGAGAAAGCCATGGATGACTAACGATTTAAGAAAATCTATAAAAGAAAAAAATAAATTATACATTTTAACAATAAAAAATCCTGAAAACATGAATATCAAACAAGATTACAATAGCTATAAAAATAAGATTAGATTATTAATAAAAAAAGCAAAGCGCTTGTATATGAATACTCTAGTAATTGAAAATAAAAAACTCTTCTACAGCTTTATGGAAATGCGTAAATAAACTTTGCGGAAGGAAAAAACCTAAAATAGAAATTGAAAAATTAGTCATAGAAAACAATAAAGAACTAACAGACAAATCTGACATAGCAAACAAATTCAACGATTACTATAGCGATCTTGGGCAAAATTTTGCAAACCAAATTAATCCTCCAAATAACTTTGAAGAAGATCTGCATACTCTAGAAAGTACCATTTATTTATATAATACCAATGAAGAAGAAATTCTGAATATTACAAATTCACTTAAAAATAAAAAGGCTCCTGGATGGGATTGCATTAAATCAGAAACCGTGAAGGAAATTAAAAACGAAATTATCAAACCTCTCACTACCCTTATAAATCAATGTATGAATAACGAATGCTTCCCTGACTGTTTAAAGACAGGGATTATAAAACCACTCTATAAAAATGGGGACAGGAGTCAAATGCAAAATTATCGACCCGTATCAATATTATCAGTATTTTCAAAAATAATCGAAAAAGTAATAAACACAAAAATAAATAAATTCCTAAATAATTACAATATAATATCTGAAAACCAGTATGGCTTTAGAGCAAAAAGATCGACAGAAGATGCAATATATGCGTTAACAACAAAATTGTACAAAACTTTGGATTCAAAAACCGCCGCGATTTCCATCTTCGTCGACCTCTCTAAAGCTTTCGATATTGTGTGTCACAAGCGTCTGTTAGATAAACTTCGATGTTATGGCTTACGCGGAAAAATATTTAATTTATTAAAAAGTTATCTAGAAAATAGGATTCAATATGTAGATGTTGAGGGGATACGTAGTGGTCAAAGAACAGTTTCTTATGGAGTTCCTCAGGGTACGGTACTGGGGCCACTACTGTTTACTCTATATATAAACTTAATTCTAAGGGAAATATTAGTTTCGCAGATGACACTGTAATAACGTATACAGCCGCAAATTGGAACTAAAAAGTATAATTCATAAAGACTTTAAATTAATAAGAAAGTGGTTTCAATTAAATAAATTAACTTTGAATATAGAAAAAACTAAATACTTAGTGTTCACATCTTATATAAACCAGCAACCAAACTTAGGACCACTGTATATAGACGAAGATCTGCAAATTCCAAAATCAACGTCTATTACATATTTAGGTATTATTGTAGATCAACATCTCAAGTGGGACCTACAAATTCAAAATGTTACTAATAAAATTAGGGGACAACTTTTCAAGTTCAGATACGTGACTTTCTAAATGAAAAACAAATTAAAACTTTATATTTCTCGCTGGTACAATTACACCTGATGTACGGCATTATTTGATGGGGTGGCGCAGCAGATTGTCACATGAAAAACTTAAATACAGTACAAAAATGGTTGATTAAAGTAATGCATCGGAAAAAATAACTTACCCTAGTAATGAACTTTTTAATGAAACCGGTTTGTTTGACATGAGACAACTGTACTGCCAAAATATACTAATTAACATTTTTAAAAATAAAGTAAAAATGAAATTTCTGCAACATGACTATTGTACCAGAGATCAAAATGCATATTTAACAACCTCTTACAAAACCATTGGTCAGCGTTGTACCAGTTACTTTGCACCTAGATTGTATAATTTATTGCCTATCGATATCAAAAATATCAGATATTTACGAAATTATAAAATTAGCATAAGGAGGTGGATATCAAATAAAAATAGATGTATTTTCAATAATTTAATTGATTTTATTTAAAATTTCTTAATGTTATTACTTATTTAAACAAATTAATTTTACTTGTGTTTGTTTATTTTTAATTATTTATTTAGTGAATAAATTCTTTATATTAAAAATGTTCAACAAAACATATATTTAATTCCTGCACACAGGCATGACAAATGCCTCAGCAGGTTTCTATTTTTATATTAATTCTTTGTATGTTATGTAATTATGATAAATTTCAATAAACATTATTATTATAACTTAACAGAGTTGCTTGAAGAAAACACCACTCGTCCTGCGGACTCGTGGTGTTTTCAAGCAACTCAGTTTCGTTATGAAATGAATCGACAGACTTATCGCGAAAATTCAATCACTTGTGGTATTACTGTTGAGTATTCACTGTTCTCGTGGGTATTTCATCGTGAAAAAGTAATATAGAAACATTTTTCAACATTAACGTACAACATGTTGAGCGATGTCCAATGAATGAAACCATTTAAATCATTTTTAGATGTGCTACCATCTATGGTTAGAAGAGAGTATTGAATCATTCTGTACAGTGGCGTAGCCAGGAATTTTTTTCGGAGGGGCCCACCATTTCTCGTAGATATACAGGATGGTCCTTAACTAATTGTACATAGAGGTATGGTAGATTCCTCACTTTAAAATATTACGATTTGAACCAACTTGCTCTAATAAAATGGTGCTAGAAAGGAATATACAGGATGTTAAAGGTTAAATTTTAAGATTTATTTTTTGCAATAACTTTAGCGTTTTTGGATATGTATACATAAAAATTTGGAACTGAGGGTTTTTGGGCACGAGAAATCAGAATCTGGTACCTACTTCGATGTAATTCTTATGTAAAATGTGATTCTTATGTAAAATGACCTCCTGAATCCGAATATGACCTCAGTTTCCCCCATCACCTACCGTTTTCGGGGGGTGGCCCTCATCACCTATTTTTATCACTTTTTCATAATTGGGAGGAATGAAAAAAAAAGGTGGGTGACGGGTGAAAACTGAGTTCGGATTCAGGAGGTCATTCTACATAAGAATCAGCAAGAATGGTGTCAGGAGCAGAAAAAAACAAGTATGCTTTTTTCTACTAAAATAACGTGGATATAATATTCTTTTACAAAAATAGCGCTAACTTAGAAGGCAAAAAAGTTTATTGCACATTTATGCCACAAATGTGGCCTAACTAGCGCCCTCTACAAATTATATCGAAGTAGGTACCAAATTCTGATTTCTCGTACCCAAAAACCTCCAGTTCCAAATTTTTATGTATACATATCCAAAAACGCTAAAGTTATTGCAAAAAATAAATCCTAAAATTTAACCTTTAACACCCTGTATATATCTTATTAGCAACATTTTATTAGAGCAAGTTGGTTCAAATCGTAATATTTTAAAGTGAGGAATCTAGCATACATCTATGTACAATTACTTAAGGACCATCCTGTATATAAATACTTTTTTCAGCAGTTATGGGGTAAATATACAGGGTGACCAAGGGTTAAACCGTCAAACATTCAGGAACGGGGTTTCAGGAAAAAAATAAGATTTTTTATTCCCATAATCATGGGTCTTAACTTGCCTTATTTTTTTTTATGAATTGCTCAAAAACAATTTAGCTGATTTTGATAAAACTAGGCATGCTTATTTGCGGCAATAAGGGGCTTCTGTCAATATCATTAGAATTAAATTATTAATTCCGGTGACGTCCCACAAGGTAATCTAATTGATATTTTTTGCCACTTCAATTTTATTCGTATCTCGCTTCGTTTTTAAGAAAAAAATTAAAAACTGTGAAATAAAAAACTTATTTTTTCCTGAAAAACCGATCCTGAACGTTTAACGGTTTAATCCTGGGTCACCCTGTATACAATGTCAGCTATTTAAATACATTATTTTATTCAACAACAATTTGTTAATTATTAATATAAGATTAAAAGACAATTAATTATTAATATAAGATTGAACTTTGGATGAGCATTATTCAAAGGCGCAACTATATTCCAATCATTTGATTAGGCTAGGCTGGGTTAATCAATTGGTAGATGTATTATTCCGCAAATATGATTTCAGTCTTTTCATCGTTGAGAAACTTGCGCAGATGCAGTGGTAACGGGTAAAACGGCTAAGATTTGGATTAGCGTAAAAATATTCGGAAGCAAACAAGGATCTGCTACCTTTAAAGTATCAACTGTACTTTGAGGAAGACAGGAATCTACTTTTTGTCATTTCACTGTTCAAATATCCCATTCACTGCGTAGAATAACCATGTTTATTTTTTGTAAATCATCTGAATATAACTTAATCGCTGGTTCAAATTTTCTTATAAACTTACAGAAGTTTCGGGGGGGGGGCTTTGGTTACGCCACTGATTCTGTAAGAGGAGAGTATTAGTAGAGTTATTGATTTCATGGAAGAGTTTCAGGTCCTCGGCATACAGAAAAAAATGAGAATATACAATATACTGATTTAGGTCGTTTACAAAGATATTAAAAAGTAATGGCCCGCGATGGGATCCTTCGGGAAGACCCGATAGTACAGGAAATGCAAATGAGAGATTATCAATGAAACCGATTGGTTAGGAAACTCTGTAACCATGTAATTACTGAGATATTCATATTTATGTCGAGCAATTTTTGTATTAACACATTATGACTGACCCTATCAAACGCTTTCGAAAAGTCCGTATATATGCTATCCACTTGGGATTTTCCTTCAAAGGCGTTTAACAGAAATTCAGTGTATAACACTAAACTAGTTGTTCTGGAATTAAGCGTACACACACAATTTTTTAATAAGATAGGGGGAATGCCATCTGGACCAAAAGAAACTTTATTTGGAAGTTTAGATACTGTTTCAAAAATTTCTGTAATCGAAAAACGTGGAAGAATGAAATCATTGCATGGCTGAACTGAATGTTTAAAATCGCTAAGGGCAAAATCCGGATCATCCAGCCGGTAACAGATGAAAAAAATTCTGCAAAAAGATCAACAACTCCAGCTTCTGAAGAAGATTTTCTATCATTGAATATCATTTGGAAGGGATAATCATTAGATTTCTTCAGTTTATTTATTTTCTTCCAGAAGGATCTGGGATCTTCATTAAGATCATTTTCCATACGATAAAGATAATTTTGATGGCAGTGCCCTGACAAAATTTTACACTGATACCGTAAATTGCTAAAAAACGTATAGTCATTATGATCTCTACTTATTTGAAACTGTTTATGGGCTTTTTTCTTTTCAATTGTCAATGCTTTAAGTTCAGATGTAAACCAACTAGGAAATGTTGAGGGTTTAAAATATCTAACTGAGACAAAAAGTTCTATCCTTGTATATAATATGTTATAAAATTGCTCCAGAACTATTTCTAAATTTACATTGTTGAAAATTTGTTCCCAGTTTAATGCAAAGAAATCATTCATTGGTATATAGTCGGTATTTCTCAAATCATAGTAATGCAAACTACTAAAAGAATTTTTGTGCCTAACTTTGGTTGGTATTTGAAAGAAGTATGCAATATGATGAAAATTATTATCTATTAATAAGTCAACAGCAGTATCTACTTGTATGTTAGAGTTATGTGCAAAAATTAAATCCAGGAAAGTATTATGTACGTTTGGAATGTGATTAATTTGATGTAAGTTCAAAAACGAGTAGTTTTCACAAACTAGGTGAGCGTTAGAAGATGCTGGGCAGTCAACTGTTACACCTTGGATATCATTGGACCATTTTGCTTCTGGCAAGTTGTAGTCACCAGCCACAATGATAGAATGCTCATGATAAATTAGTGCCACATCTTCAACTGATTGGCAGTGTAATTCGTAGCTCTCAGTATTTGATTTGGGTGATTAAGTTATAAAAATTGGGGGGGGGGGACATGGCCCCCTTGCCACCCCCCCCTCAGATCCGCCAATGGATTGAGTCATGTTTCAATTAAAATACTGCTTGCTGACTTTGCTTTGCCAGCTTCATGGACACGAGATTCTGTCAAATTTTTGTCTAGGATCGATAAAAAGAATTTGAAGAGCGATTAACTTATGAGCTCTCACTAAAAGAACAAGGATTTGAATTTAGTCTATCATCTTGCTTCTTGTTTGAGTAAGGATAGTGAATATACAGAGTGTAACAAAAAGGTACGTCATAAATTGACCCACATATTCTGGGTTCAAAAATAACTCGATTGAACATAACTTACCTTAATGCAAATGTGCACACAAAAAAAGTTACAGCCCTTGGAAAGAACAAAATGAAAATCGATTTTTTCCAATATTTCATGAACTGTTTAACATTTTGTAATGAAAATGGATATATGGCTTTCTTATCGTAAAAGCATCTTTTTCATATAAAACGACGAAATCGGTATAGCCCATAAATATTTTAAAGGGGTTCTGAACCCCTAAAACTCCCCAAACTTTTCTATGTGTTACACTTTTTGTTACTCAAAATTTTTGAAGGATAATGAAAAAGAAGCCGCATCTCGATAAAAACTGGCTTTTCGAAAAAGTGCTAAGACGCAAAAAAATTTAAAAAATGATGTATTACACCAATGGTGTCATAACACTAATTTAGTTGTAACATATAGAAAAGTTTGGGGGTTTTAAGGGTTCAAAATTTTTCGAGTTATTTTTGACCCCAGAATATGTGGTTCAATTTATGACCTACCTTTTTGTTACACCCTGTTTATCTGAATATAATTGTGTATTCAAATTATCCTCCAATTTTGTCATAAAAAAGCTTCCTTGTTTTTCTTTAAAACTTTACGCCTTACTAGCAATATTTTTATTTTTTAGTGGAGCATTCTTTGTACATCCATTTTTAAACTTTTAGGTAATTTTTAATAAATATTAAAATAAAAATACTATCGAATAAAAATTTAATATTTTGGCCATTTTTAGATGTATTTGTGTTGTATATATTCTTGTATTTATGTAAGTTTTATATATTTAACAATGTATTATTTAAAAAAAAAATAAAATAAGAAATCTCTTCACTTACTGAATTCATAAATGAACTCGCTGTTATGTATGACGAAAGGGCTAAAAATCCATTTCATAAATGTATACTTAAATCCTCGCTTTTGAGAAATTTAACTTTATCTTTTTGTATTCTGTTGGTAATCAAGTTTGGAAAATTTTCTCAGCACTTCCGTCTGGTGTTCGTTAAAGTTCACGACCCCTGACCTATGATGTTATATCCGTTTATTTTGAAAGAATAGAGGCATGTAATTTCAAGGATAAGTTATACGCCGCGCCGGTGGGCATACAAATTCAAGATCTTTGGTAATTTTGACGTACCTTAAGCTGGAAGACCAAAGTCAGAATTAAAAATCAATACATGGAAAATTAAAAGCTAATTAAATGCCCAAAATTAATATTTTCTGCTCCGCAAATTTTTGCAAAAATGACTGTTCTGCTAGCTTTAACTTAAGTGAGCAGAACATGAGCGAAAAATTGGTTGAAACAATAAGAATTGCAATTTTCTTTGCACAGTTATTAACGGCTCATTGAAGGCTGTAGGAATACACTAATCGCGAATTTCATGCTCGATTACTTTCTTTGTGAAAATCACGACGTATGGGTAAGGGTAAAAACACAGTGAAGAAGGCAGGTCGCTGGTAGCCTGGATGGTCGCTTACTCGCTTACAGCGATGTAGAATTAAAGCGTGATTCCTTACGGGCGTGTACACGGTGGAGCATAGCAGTTAGCTGGAATAGTAGCAGTGCGCTTAGCTGTAAGCTGATATAATTGCCAAGTCGATTGTTTACATGGCTTAGAGCGAGGATGTCCCGGATCGGGCACGCGCATTGACTCATTTTATGTGACTTTAAAGAATACAATACAATATAATTAATAATAGATGATTAAATTTTAAAGCTAAATAGATTGGTAATTCAATTTTATTGTCATTAACATAATATGCAGCATGTAGCGTAATTTATACTATAAAAATTAAGTGGTATATGCAATTTAATTTTGTCGGAGACTAAAACCGTCTACCCGCATTATAAATTACACACATGGATTTTTTTTAAGCAAGACACACTTTTGTATGTTGAATTTATACCTCCTTTAAATATTCTGGAGATACAATGTTTTTAAGTATGCAACAAAATGTTTTTATTGTTAATAAAAATAAACTCTCCATCTTTAACGCGCTGACAAGTAACTGACTGAAGATCCAGTGTATGTGTGTGTGTTTACAGCTTCCTGTCAGGTAACCAGCGAGTATGCGAATAAACAACCATCTAGGCTACCAGCGACCTGCCCTGCTCCACTGTGTTTTTACCCTAAGGTCTGCAGAGCATGGCGGAAAAACGATTTTAACACTGAAAACCAGTGTATCGATAGTGTAGTCGTTCAAAACTTATTAATAGCTGATAAAAAAAAGGTAATTAAAAATTTTCGGCTCCGCGCATTTTCGCAATATTATAGAGTTTTTGCAAATTTACGTTAGATCTCCGCTAACGTTAACGCTAGCATTAAAGTAACGTTGCGTAGATTCTACCGGCATGTGAAAAATATAGTTTTAGTAAAGTTCAGGAACTTTAACTTCTACCTCGTTCTGTCAAGACGACAGTGACGACAAGACAAGTCCTTATTTTTTTACTTCAAAATGTCAAATGCAAATGTCAGGAAGGTCGTCCAATAGGAAGTCCCTATTTCGTCTAACGTTTCACTTTAAAACACCCACTATTTTCTCCAATCTAACGTGTTCCACTAGATTTGAGACACGTAACTTTACACTTAGGCATGTGCAGATTGATAATCGACAGTCTAACGTTAACGGTAGCGGTAGCGGAAAAGTGCTAAAACTCGCTAATGACTATTCTGCTAGCTTTAATTTAAGTGAGCAGAACATGAGCGAAAAAGTGGTTGAAACAATAAAATTTGTATTTTTCTTTGCACAGTTATTAACGGCTCATTAAAGGCTCTAGGAAATCACTAATCGCGAATTTCAGACTCGATTCCTTTTTTGGCGAAAATAGAAAAAGTGATGAGGCGGGGGTAAGGTCTGTGATAACGTGATTATGACGCAAATCACTAACCACTCCGCGATGAGTCGCAGCCATTGTAATTGAATGGGACACCGCAGACGACGCTACTTGTCACTAACCAATTAGTAACGCGTTAGTAATCAGTTGTAGACAACTCGACATGGTGACTCAATTTTGACTTGAATCACCCAGTTTCTAATGTTCAGCTGTCAAGAGTGTCAAGCATTATTTATTTGGTTTCAAAATATTTTTTTTCACAATGAATGAACAACGAATAAATATAAAAGTAGTGGAAGAAGTTGAAACATATCCCGTATTGTATAGTTTTAAGCTACTAGGCTACTCTAAGAGGGATGAAACAGATCATACTTGGTGTGAAATAGTAAAAGAGTAATAATTTAAGATGGATTCATCATCACTCGAATCGGTATCCATTTTTAGTCAGATTGTGAATAATTGATGTTTTCTACCACAGCTGTAATCAGAGACTACTGATTTCGATCACTATTGAGTAGACCGTGTGTGCGGAGATGCATGACTAATCAGTTAGTAACCGATTAATAATTTCAGTTTCAGTTTCTTTTGAGTAGCCCCATGTGTACTCCGCCTTAATGTTTCATAGGGGCCACGTGTATCAGATTGTTACATGGGCAGGTCCATGTTCAACACGCTGTCAATAAAAAAGTATACATATAAAAAATTCAGCCTAGAGAAGCTTTCTGGTCAGGCCCCAATATTTTTACAAACCTTTGTCCCATACTGGCACATGAAACATTGTAGGATATTATTCTTCGTCATTTTCTTGGCAATTCCGTATCTTCCGGAAACTTTAATCCTCGGATCAACCACGATAACGACCAAACCGTCTGTCAGGCTTTATCATTTCACACATCATTTCGATCTGCCATTCTGGAAAGACTTCATTTAGCCTTGCTGGATTACCTTGTTGGCATTTATATGTGCGCTTAGAGTGATAATCTTATGAGTTATAATCGTTGGATGTATATTTCGCGAAAACTAAAAATTTGGCAATAAAAATCATATGAACATATGGATAATTTTGGATGAAAAATCGAAAGGCATTACCAAATTTTAGATAAAAAATAATAAGTGGAAAATAAAAAAAAAATTAAAAATCTGGAAGTCAACTTCTAAAATCGATGACAAAATCGATTTTTTTTCTGCAAAAAGGCATTAGATTTCAATATCAATCTAGCTGTAACTTTTGAGTTGCATAATAATGTACAAACCACATAGTCCATTGAAATGTTACATGAGCTTTGCATTTTTTAGAACGCAATTTTATTTTTGGGACATGTGTGGGGGGTCAATAGAAGCTTAACCTCAAGTTTGTGGGCCACCCTTGTCCAGCGGCCGCCATCTTGGAAAAAGGGTTGAAAACACTTTTTTCGCGATGTTTTGGGAAGTCCCAACTTATTGTAGATTTAAGTTGGCTGAGAAATTGATGTGGACTATATATATATATATATATATATATATATATATATATATATATATATATATATAGGTTATAGCGAAATTATACTCTGAGTACTTGGATTTTATGTATTAACGATAACGTAAAACAAAACACTTTACAACAAACATAGAATATAACAAAATTCAAAACTGTGTTTGCAATTGCTCAAAAAATAACTGACTGTGAATACGAGTGCGTATGTAATAGTATGCAATTCATATAAGTTAAAATTGATGAATTTATTACGTAAGAAACAGTCTAATGATGCGACCTGTTTCTACGGAGATAGAAGTTCTACTAGTTTAAATTTATTACGTGTGGACAGTCCAAAGATTACGACCTGATCCACGACGAGATCCTTCCGCGGCCAATCACGGGTATGTATTTTCGGCGTTATTGTTGTGCCTTTTTTTTATGCAACTTGCAATCTCGCCAATGTGTCGCGGAGCATCTAAAGGCGGCAGCCGATAAAGGCGGCTTTTCGCATTGAAGTCCATCTCGCCGGTGAGTTACTTCCGCGTTGATTATCTGCGCGATGGCCTTGATTCACGATGTGTGCTGTACTGTTGCTATGCGTGAGGTTTGGTTATTTTATTTCCCTTGTTGCCATGGGCGTAGGTAAAAATGTTCGATTTCGAACACGCGATATCTCGGAAACTAAGCATCCTACAAAAAATTTGTAAAGTCATAATTTGTAGCAAATACAAATATGTTTATATAACTTTTTGCCCTAAATTAAAAATTAAAGAAGTTATAAGCAAAAAAGTGAGAAAATTTTTTTTTTGCTCTATAACTTTTTTTATACATTTTACAAAAAAATTACCTCAGACCAATCTTGTAGATGATCTTTCGAGGAAAATTTTTCCCTATAATTTTTTTTAATTTCATTCATTTAAAACGCTGTTACAGCGCTCCAAAGTTGACGGGGTTCGTCAATGCTCATGAGAATCCGGTCGAAACTAAATGTTTAACTTTTTTTTTATTGTAAATATATTCTTACAAAATTTTTGTTAAATTCGTACGACTTTACTTATTCATTCCTAACTCTTTTCTTTACCATAGAACTTACCAAATTTAACTTATCGAATGTTAATCAGGTAGAAAAGGTCCTGAGCAACAATAATATTTGTCGAATGTTAAGCAGGTAGAAAAGGTCTGAGCAACAATAATATTTGATGGTTACTCCGAAAATCCTGATATAGCAGGAACAAAGTCATGGGAACGTATGCGTCGCACGAAAAAACATCAATGTACTGAAATTAAGTTTGATAAGAGTACCGTACTAACAATATCTCAAGAAAAATTTCTTAGTAATGAAAAAAACAAATCAAACTTGATAGATCTTCTCAAAACTGCTCTTTCAGAGGTTGGTTTTTCTGTCGACCAAGCTGAATCAGATGCAGATTCAATTATCGTCTCTGCTGCGCTTACTGCATCCCGGCCAACTGTAGCGCTGTAACAGCGTTTTAAATGAATGAAATTAAATTAAAAAAAATGATAGAGAAAAATTTTCCTCAAAAGATCGTCTACAAGATTGGTCTGAGGTAATTTTTTTGTAAAATGTATAAAAAAAAATGTTATAGAGCAAAAAAGAAAATTTTTATAAAATTTTTCTCACTTTTTTGCTTATAACTTCTTTAATTTTTAATTTAGGGCAAAAAGTTATATAAACATATTTGTAGGCAAAACAATTTGCTACAACTTATGACTTTACAATTTTTTTGTAAAACGCATAGTTTCTAAGATATCGCGAAAAAAGTGTTTTCACCCCTTTTTCCAAGATGGCGGCCGGGGGACAAGGGTGGCGACCCCATAAACTTGAGGTTAAGCTTCTATTGACCTCCCACACATAAAAATAAAATTGCGTCCTCTAAAAAATGCAATATTCGGTCCTTAAATTGTAACATTTCAATGGACTAAAGTCTTTTAAAAGTAAACTAAATTTAAAATCCAATAAAATAAAAAATATATCATTATGTATTAAAAAATGTTTCGTCTGAATATGGAAATTAAATAAAAATTTGATTTAAATGTTGATTTTTTTTTATTAAGCTTTCATAAATATATAATATTACAACAAAAAAGTACAGTACATCGTAAAACTAAATAACATATAAACTTGGCGGCCGATTTTAAGTCATAACGTCTAAGTAAATCCAGTTTAAATTTCGCGGGCTGCGCCTACAAACGGTACGTCATTCTGGTTGGCCAGGATTCTGTGCTTTTTACTGTATGCTAGGGTCCTTCAGTCGATATTTGGCAGTAGTACATGCGTTACTTGAATTTTCGGTATATTATTATTTATAATATTGATTTGTGTATCAAATTTGTCTTTAATTTTTTATTTATTTTTTTTGCGATTAAGCTCGTTTTGCTTTAATGTACAGTCGGCTAATATGTTATGCTCCGCATCCCAACATTAAGCTGTCATAAACAAGCTTGAGTCGGGTGGCGGTATTTAATAAAGATAATATAGACAAATTATATGTATATACCGAACACCCATTTGAAGCTCATCTCATTTTTAACGTAGACGGTACAGGGATTAATTAGTAAAGGTGATGTGCCAACCCATACTGTAGCCTAAAAATGGAACTGCCACAAACGGAAAGAGTGCATGACTAGTCTCTTCTGTTGTTTTGATGAGTGTTGCAAGTTCATTTGTTTTATGAATGTTTATTTTCAAAAGGAATCGAATGAAAAAAGCTCTAGAAAGAAACGGACCAACTGGTGTTATCTATAAATGTTTCAAACCAGGATGTATGTCTAAGGAGCTTTTTACCAAATCTAGTAAAAGGATACAATCTTGTTGGTAATAAATAAGCCTGCCAATTATTGTATTTTGAAGACATAAAATTATTGCAGAGAAAACGGCATTAAAGAAGTTGTAGTTCTATCCACTAGTGTTCAACCTATGAATGTTGGTTTGTTGGGCCACTAAAGACCGCTTACAATCAAGAATTGAAGCAAAAGATTCTGCAAACTGATATTGCTGAGTTATTAAAAAATAATGGAGCAGCAATTATAACGAAGCGTGAAAGCTTTCAAATCTACTGTCATATATCCTTTTAACCGATTTAAATATAGTGAGAAGGAATTCATTATCTCACCAATGGATGATAATATTCCAACTACAACGCAGAATCTACAACCAGATACCACCGTTGCTATAAATGGGGTAAATCAAACTGAATGTTTGGAAAAAACACCGTCGCCTCTAAAAGTCACATCTTTTTTTCCTATTGATCAAATCTTGGTGGGTCTTTTGTCCTTACCAACAGTAACAAATAGAAATAAATCGCGAAAAATCAAGGATTTTCACTTCAACGTCGTCTAAAGAATCAAAAAAAGCGGGAGAAGCTAAAAACAGAAGAATTTTGTTAGACAGGGTAAAGTTATAAAAGCTAAACGACGTGTTGTACCTAAGAAGAAAAGGAATTTTGGAGACTTTGAGTTGTATAAACATTGAACATGTTAAAGATTGTTTATGATAAAGACTGACTTGTAACTTTCCTTTTTATCCAAAATAAATAAAAACACTTCATAAAAATGTATGGTTGATATTACTCTTATGATCTTATGATCGATGATTCCCGATCGGTTAGTTAAAATTACACATGGTTTTTTGTTTGATTTTTTATATATTGAGTTTTTCAGTTATTATTACGCAACTAAATGTGTTTTGAGTATTGTGTTCAGATACAACTTCGATTACTATACACAGTGCGGGCATAAAATATAAAAACATGAAGATATCTTTGACACTCCGTAAGATACAATAACAAAATTTTGGTTATGTATATTAGAGGACCAGCGAACGTTACTAAATGTAGAGTTTCTGAGATAAACGACCAATATATTTATTTTTAAATGGGACAACCCGTATAATTTACAATTTTCTGTTACAGTTTTTTATTGCCGATGCAGCATACAAACTGTTAATGGCCAATACTCACCATTAATTTTAAGAAATTAGGAAAAACATTTTTATTTTGTAATTAATATTGCAGTATAAACATAAAAGAATACCTAAGGAAAAAAATTAAAGGAGATGTTCATACGGGAAGTGTCTATAAAAATGGAAAATTGAGAATGGACCTTTTTTATTTCTCACTTTATATTCGAATTGGTTAAGCATTTTCACCACTTCATAAATGAAACTAAGAAGTGGTTTTTATTTATATACAGTGCGCGCATAAAGTATGGTAACATGAAGATATAATAACAAAATTTTGGTTATGTATATTAGACATAGGCGGATCCAGGGGGAGGGCTGTGGGGGCTGCAGCCCCCCCTTTAGGTTACGTTTTTTAATATATTTCATAGCATCCCGACTCTCAACTCCAACTGATGTGGAAGACAGCCCCCCCCCCTTGACAATCGGCTGGATCCGCCCATGATATTAGATGGACCAGCGGTTTTAGATTTTATATTCTGAGATATACGAACAATATGTTTATTTTTAAACGGGACAACCCCTATATTTTACAATTTTCTGTTACAGTTTTTTATTACCGACGCAGCATACAAACTGTTAATGGCCAATACTCACCATTAATTTTAAGAAATTAGGAAAAACATTTTTATTTTGTAATTAATATTGCAGTATAAACATAAAAGAATACCTAAGGAAAAAAATTAAAGGAGATGTTCAATATGACCTCCTTGTCTTTGGAAACAGAAATCCATTCTGAATGAAAATTCATCCAAGACTTTTCTAATCGTTTCCGGAGAAATTAGTAATTCTATCTTTCAGTCCTTGGATAGTCTGTGGCGTATCCACATACACTTTGCTTTTTAAATATCCCTACAAAAAATAATCAAATTCGGATATCTTGCTGGCCTCTCGATATCTCCTCTTCTTCCAATCCAACGATTTGGAAATGTAATGTCGAGAAACTCACGAACGCTTCGAAGATAATGAGGAGGCGTTCCATCTTGCTCAATCCATATTGATCTATACACGTCTTCGTTCAGTTTCTGTACCAATTGTACTTTATAGGAATGTCTGTATCTGTAGAGTAGGGAGGGTGAGTTAGTCCCACATCCTCCCGAGGGGTTGTCCTCCTAAGTCATAGTTCATCCTGGACAAGTGGACAAGTGACTAGGAGACATCTCCTTTATATCGGCAGGTGTAGGCCAAGACTCACCGAACATGCACTCTCTCGTCTTTCGTCTTCCTGTTCATACATCCTGCATAGAGGTGCGTCCACTAGCCCCATTGTATGGATGTGTTTCCTTAGTTGACAGTAGCCAGTCAGAAATTCTACTGCTAGACGTAGATTTTTCCTGGTCATCGCCAAGTATTTCTTCATCCCTGCATCCCTTGATTTCATCCCATCTCCTTAGGGATTGAGCATGGGTTTAGCTAGTTCAGTAATTGCCGAAGTCGTCAAGCCGTAGGTGTCGCTAGGTCCTAAAAGTCTTAGTCAGCCGCTTCCCTGGCTAAGGAATCGGCAATACAGTTACCTTTACTCCTGTCGTGCCCCACCCCATCTCAGGATAATATTGTTGGTTGGCGGAATTTTGCTCGAATTATGTTGTTCGAAAAATTTTGTTCGAAGCACGTTTGTTCGAAAAACACATATTTGAAAACCCCTATTTCGAAAACACTATTTTTCGAAAAATCTTGAATCGAAAATTGTTTTGTTCGAGCAACTGTTGTTCGAAAATTGTTTTGTTCGAAAATACTTTTAATCATCATCTTAGAATTTATTTTTGATTCAATAAACATTTTTAGAAATGTACGTAAGATGTCTTATATAAAAACAAAAATTTTATTCGTCTGCGTTCTAGTTAATGGAGGAAAAAGAAGGTATGTCTTTCCTAGTGTCTGTATTAGTGGATATTTTGTTTCATGACAACGTCAATATAGTTTTTATTGTTGAGTGTCAAGTACCTGTAATTAAGCCAACGATATGTCTTTTGTGAAAAGAAAGTTTGGAAAAGATATTCTCTATTTTGAAGGGTACTTTTACGTTAAAGACCGACGAAACAAAGATACCACGTACTGGAAGTGCGAGGAGGTAAAAAAGGGATGTAAAGGAAGAATTGTTATGAGAGGTCAAGAGAAGGTTGTAAAGGGAGAACATAATCATAGTGGAAAGCCAGAAAAAGAAGGAGTTAGAACTGTATTACAGGAAATTCGAAATAAGGCACGAACCACTATAGAAACTCCGCAGGGAATAATAGCAGAGGCCACAGCTTCAACAAGCGCGCCGGTATTATCACGTTTGCCTGCACTTCGAAGTCTTAAAAAAACAATAAGAAGCCTAAGAAAAAAGGAAAACAACTATCCGGCTCTTCCAAAAAGTAGACGTGATTTAGTCTTACCGGAAGAATATCAGTTCACTGATAAGTCTGAAAGGTTTTTGCAATGATTCCTTGCACGATGAGATTGATGTTGGTGAGCGCTTTCTCATTTTTTCTACAAATGAAAACTTAACAATAAAATTATTATTTTCTAAAGTAAGACATTGTGGTTCCTTCTTTTATTTTAAGCAACGCTTATACAGAAAAATCCAAAAATGTGGATTAAAAAAAAGTATGATACCGATATTGAGTTTTCACAAAAAGTAAAACTTTTACAGTCAATAGCATTTGTACCTGAAAATTGTATTGTAAGATCTTTTAATTTAATTATGGAACAAAACCCGTTCAAAACGGAATGCCAAGATGGATTGGAATGGATTGGAAAATTAGAGAGAAGGGTACGAAAAAAACCAAAATTTCAGTACAGCATGTGGAACTGCTATAATAGCATTAAAAATGAAACAGCCGTTACTAACAATGTGGTCGAGGGATGGAACAGTGGCTTTTTAACACAAATTAAAGCAAAAAATCCTTCCATTTGGAAATTTTTAAACGCCTTAAAAAAAGAACAAAGTTTAACATATATTAAAATTGTTAAAGAGAGAAGTGGAGAACTCTTGGCTAAAAGAAATAAAAATTACAATACACTCAATGAGCGGCTAAAAAGAACACTGGATGGGTTTGAAGCTAGTATTGGAGACGAGGAATTATTACAGTACTTAAGCTCTATCTGTATCATATTAAATTTGAATTATTCTTTATGTATTTATCGTTTTTCATTAATCAAACAATTTGAAATAAAATAATTTAACATTTAGATTGTTCCCTTTTTTCCCTTTTCTCGAACAAGAATTGTTCTACCTAATTTTTTTTTTCGAGAAAACTATCTTCGATCATAACGTTTACGATTAAAAGTATATTCGAATAAATGTTTCTCGAACATACTCACATTCGAACAAACTTATTTTCGAACTAAGGATTTTCGAACAAACGTACTTCGAACAAAATTTTTCGAACAGCATAATTCGAGCAAAATTCCGCCAACCAATATTGTTATCTACCGAGGCGTTAGCTAAAGCTTGATATAGGGATGTCATTTTTCTTTTTTTAAATAATTACGAACAGTTGTTTGACTGACGTGATTTCGGTTATAACAACTCTAGTAGCCTTATGAGGGTCTTCAACCATTGACAGAAAAATGTCAGCTTTTGTTTGCTCTGGAATAGCAGGGCGCCCACTTTTTGGGGGTTATAATTTGGGGGTTCCTAGTTCGTGTCCTACAAATAATGTCGCAAATAAAACATACTCAAATTTCATAATATGATATTACCTGACCTACTAAAGAAGCACTCCCTTGACAAGTTTAAGAGTAGATGGGACGACGAAACAGGCTGCAAGCTAGCCAAGGAACTATTACAGTAGCCGAACAGCGAAACAGCTAAAAAATACATGACTATGAACAGACAGAACATGCGCACAGCCACAGGTAATCCTGACTGGCCACTATCATCTACGAAAATACCTCTACAGGTTATCTGACACTCCACTGTGTAGAGGATGCGAACAGGAAGACGAGACTGTCGAATACATTCTTTGCGAATGCCCGACACTTTCAAAAATAAGACATTTTCTTTTCGGCGAGCAGAGGCTGACACATGCCAACATGAGGGAGCTACCTTCAGACGACGTCATCACTTACTTTATCCAAGTAGGCTGGCTGACGAGCTAGAAGGAAGGCTCAACCTCAGAAGGATGCACAATGGGCCAAATATGGCCTATGTGCTGTGGAGTGACCCACCTTTCCATCTTTACGGATACAGATACCCAGGGGCGTATCGAGCCTCATAAATTTGGATGGGTGAGTCATGTTGACTTGATTTATTTCATCTACACAAAAAGAATTAGCTGCACATAAAGAACTTGTGTATGTGTATATTGATCACCGAACAAATTGTTCGGTATCTGAATTCGATCTGTGCATGTTGATTCTTTGACTTTGTGAATTTTAAAATTCTAACTTCATATTTTGATAGAGCATCAAAAAGTAAGCTTAGGGTTTGAAGTGCCCCTCCGTACCACTTCGGGAACTCCTTCAAAATGGGGTCCAAAATATGGAAATTTTGAAGTATAAAATGACATTGAATTTAAAGTAGACGCATAGTGAATGACTATTTTGGTAAAAGTGAGTAGACTGTGGCTGTGTTGATTAGAATGAGAACTGAGAACTGTCAATCTAAAATTTTATTAATAATGTCATTACAATTTGTTCGGTTTATGGCAGTGCTAGAAGAGCATTCTCAACTGGTTTTTCTTTGATTTTTGTTTACTGTCAGTTGGTTATACATATGCTAAAAGAACAACTTTGTTTAATAGTATTATTTATTTATCCACAATAAAAATGACATACGATTATAATGAAACGGCTCTCGCTTGCTAACTATATAACTTGTACTCTTCGTCTACAACAGTTCGTTGGATGCCACTCCACGCTCCAAGCTTGCCCGTTCGCAAGTTGTTGGATAGCGTAGGATTGGCATCCTTGACTGCATGTGAGCGGGCAAGCTTGACGCGTGGAGTGGCAATCAACGTGCTGTTGATCCCGGCTTAAGCGTCTAAGCTCGTACTTGGTATACTCATGTGCTCGTGCGCAAGAATATTTTCGCGCGCGTTAATTTGAATTCTAATTCGTCTTTTCACAATGATTTTCATTCGGGGATAAGCTGAATCGGAAAATGTTTTTGCCGACTAGACGACTTCTCAGACATATTTCTCGAGCATGATGACTACGGCATGAAAATGCTGACTCGGTACAGAATTTTGGAGGGGTGCCACACCCCCAACACCCCCGCCTCGGTACGCCTCTGCTGAGATACCTGTCACCACATCCTTTTAGTATTTAAATTTCAATTCTTTGATGCTCTGTTAAATGTACCATTGTATTTTACTTTGATTTTTATCGCTGGTAAGCCTATTTTGAAAAACTAAACAATGTACCTTCTGACAGTAAAACCTACTTAATTTAACGAAATGAAACCGATATTCATATGATGTTTATAAGTACAAAAACAGTAAAGACTGTTTTAAACTTTAACACGTACCAAGTGGCCGATTTTATTTTCTCTTTATGTTAATATCAACGGTTGCAATAAAAATGTTTTTCCTAATTTCTTAAAATTAATGCTCAATATTGGACATTAACAGTTGGTATGCTGCGTCGGCAATAAAAAACTGTAACAGAAAATTGTAAAATATAGGGGTTGTCCCGTTTAAAAATAAACATATTGTTCGTATATCTTAGAATATAAAATCTAAAATCGCTGGTCCATCTAATATACTTAACCAAAATCTTGTTATTATATCTTCATGTTTCCATACTATATGCGCGCACTGTATATAAATAAAAACCACTTCTTAGTTTCATTTATTAAGTGGTGAAAATCCTTAACCAATTCGAATATAAAGTGAGAAATAAAAAAGGACCATTCTCAATTTTCCATTTTTATAGACACTTCCCGTATAAACGCTATATTATATTATATTATACCACATTTTGAGCTTTTAGCACCATCTTTCCCAAATGTGTTTTAATATTAATTTAAACCATTTGAGAAAATGCGAAGAAAAGAAAAAATCTCACCCTTACGCCTACGCCAGTCTCTTGTTAATAAAGTTGGAATGTATTTAGAAAAGTCTAAATTTAAAATTGTCGACTTGTAATTGAAAGGTTTCCTTACGTAAAAAAGAAACAAAATTAATTAATTTTTAATTAACCGAAATCAATAAAAAGAAAAACTTTTTGATATGCTGAAAGATACTTTAAATATTGACTTTAAGATCAGAGGGGAATTTCAAAAAGTCGAAAATGAATTAATTGCTTGGATAATTAGTGGAGGTCACGAGTCGCGATTTGAGGTGATTTTCCCGAATTTTCCGGACAGAGCCAATATAGTCTCTCCCCCCCTCCGTTTTCGAGATCGCTGAAATCGAATCTGAGAGTAAAAAAACTTTTTACCCTCGTCAACTCCTTCAAATTGGCCAAAAACCACCCCTACTAGGAGTTTATCCACGTATCGAGTTTTCTACCCCTTTTTTGAGAGTGATAGTCTCTCCTTCGAGGAAAACATAAAGTTCCTCGAGGAAAAAAATTTAATAAATTACTCTCAAAAAAGGGGTAGAAAACTCCTATCACGGATGGTTTTGTCCAATTTGAAGTAAAGTTTTTTACCCTCAGATTCAGTTTCAGCGACCTCGAAAACTAAGGGGGGGGGGGAGACTAAATTGCCCTTGTCCGGAATATTCGGGTGTCACTCTGACTCCTGACCTCCACTAAATAGCGGGGTAACATTTATAAACTACATTGATGATAGCCAAGACAAATGGTACTTTTTCGAAAACATGAGTCCGGTAGAAAATTTTTCAACGAAATTATTTGTTTTTTGGGGTACAGAACACGAATCTGAAGTTTGCTGCCTCGTAGCAGGACCGGCTCAGGTCGTAAAACGCAAAAAAATCTCGAAATTCTTGAAGTTTTTCCGGTTTTCCGCTCATGTCTTGCAAACGACGTAGCGTACGGAAAATATCATGGTATTCAAAGTTGAAGAGCATAACATTCTGCATGGAATCACCTTTCTAACTTTCTAACTTCCAAATTTATAAGGTCGCCATCATCATTCGAAAAACGCCAATTTTTACCAACTTTTTTGAAAACTGCAATATACTTACTGTTAGACGACTTTAATTTAAAAACAGTCACTGCATGAAAAAGTGGTAGAATAAAAGTTCTATGCATCAAATTTTGAGTTCAGTGAGAACCAAAATTTTAAATTTAAATTAATATATACGCATATACAGGGTGCCCCAACTAAAATTTGAACCCAAATATTTCGAGTTTTGTTCAAATTTAGAAAAAATGCCGAAACAGGTCAATTTTAAACTACAGGTGGCTCAATTTTTATCGTAGTTTCAAACTTCTTTTTTTATCCCTCTAGCGCCCAGAACCGCCCCTTGAAAAATCTTAAATAGCAAGGGGTGTTAAGCGACATCATTTTGAAGCTGTTTTCATTATCTAATGTCACCCCGTTCTTTCTTTATTTTGAATTACTCTTTTTTTGAGAAAACTGCTTAGATTACACAGCCCAACAAAAAAAAATTTGTCTGCGCCAAGAACTAGAGGTTTTTGGGGTCGCTGAATCTGAATCCGAGGTCCGCTTGTCCTCATCAGGTCAGGGTCAAGATCATTTGAAGGTCAAATTGAGGAAAACTTCTAGAAAAATCTAAAAAAAATCATACAAAGGTATTTAAATTAAAAACCTTGAATTGAACAGTACATTTGTTAAAATGAAATTGTTTGTTTAGATCTACTATTGTTTTCTTTCACAATAATCTAATAGCCCAGTTGCCAGAGAAGGATATTGACCAATAGCTCGCACAAAATGTGATATCGATGAAACTTGGTATTTAAGTACTTGAAAGAGTGTAGAAAACGATAAAAAAATCTTTGCATTTTATCGTTTTCTACACCCATTCAAGTACTGAAATGCCAAGTTTCATCGACATCACATTTTGTGCGAGGTCAAACTCTCTGACAACTGGGCTATAAACACTTTTCTCAAAAAAAGAGTCATTCAAAATAAAAAAAAGAACGGGATTGCATTAGATAATGAAAGCAGCTTCAAAATGATGTGTCACTTAACACCCCTTGCCATTTAAGATTTTTCAAGGGGTGCTTCTAGGCGCTAGAGGGCTCTAGTTTAAAATTGACCAGTCAGCTAATGTTTGTGTCTACAATGAAAATGAAAATCCTAATTAAAATAATATAACAGTGCCGTGCCTAATTATTTTGGTAGATGATACGATTGATAACAATCAACCATGAGTAAATGTATAAAATGTAAAAAGGATGTGTATGAAGATAAATCCTATTTTAAGTGTGATGGCTGCAAAAGACTTCTCCATATAACTTGTGCTAATGTAAATTTTTTTGTGATGATTGTGAACAAAGTTTGCTGCAGATACCAGTTCTGAAAAGTATGGTTGAGGAGTTAAAGACGGAAGTAAATAAACTTAAAGACTTTACAAGAAAAATGTAAAAAAAGTAGATAATTTTCACAAAAGTTGGTAAAACTTGGCTTTTTTCGATTGACCATGGCGAGCTTATAAATTTTGAGGTTAGGATGTTAGGGAGGTCATTCAGAATTTTTCCTACGGCTGCTTAGAATATGCATAAAAACGCACTGTCAACTTTCCTTGAAAAACGTCAATTTCAAACAGCGTATGTAAACGTTTACACACGCTGTGTGCAAAGTAAAATGACAACACAACTCATATTAACAACACATATCAATGAATCGAGATGAAATCTAGCATGCGGACACTGTCACTACTGACAGTTCTCATTTCTCATTAAAATAAAGTCAAATTTATTGCAAAATTTTAAAACAGCAGTGTTACACGATGATAGAAGATGAATTTAACTGTACTCCTCCAGAAATACTTGAAAGGGCCTCCCAAATCACGCAAAATCTTTTACCATTAATTTCCAAAGGTATGAAAGTTCTTATGAAACATTCATAAAATGGAAAAATGAACGAAACCTAAACTCGTTATCAGAGAATGTTCTGCTTGTTTATTTTGAAGAATTAGCGCAAAAATATAAATCTTCAACATTGTGGTCGCACTATTCTATGTTGAAAAGCACTATAAACATCTGGTCGTTTTAAATAAGATTTGCTTTACCTAACAATAAATAGGTACCAATAAAAATATATATATATATATGATAATAAAGTCGCAGCCGTAGGAAAAGTATAGTGTGTAACTCGTGTGAAAAATCACTTTTCACACTTTGTGACTTGTGCCACAAATCGTCACATGCGTGTGAAAAGTGCTATTTTCAAAACTTATTGCACAATATACTATTATACTCTTCAACTTTGAATACAGCGACACTTTCCGTACGATGCGTCGTTTGCAAGAAATGAGCGGAAAACCGGAATTTCGAGGTTTTTTGCGATTTTCCACCTGAGCCGGTCCTGCTACGAGGCAGCAAACTTCAAATTCGTGTTCAGCGCCCCAAAAAACATATAATTCCGTTCAAAAATTTTCTACCGGACTCATGTTCCGAAACAGGCACTTTTGAACACCATTTGACTAGACCAGCGTTTCCCAAACTTTTTTAAACGCGGCCCGGTACGAGGTTTTAAAATTTTTCGCGGTGAAAAAAAAAATCATTTATTTACAAAACAAATATATATTAAAAATTGTAAGTAATTAAAAAATTAACAATTATATTCATTTACTAAAGTTACATCTTCGTTTTCAATTTCGACAAAAAAAGCATTTTTAATCCTCATATTTTTTTAAGTAATATCTGTTTCAAACTATTTATTAGCTCCGAAAGATGTTCTTGAATTGAAAATGAAAATGATACGTTTGTATACTGTTTATTTCCAACTGTGTCGTGACATTTTATAAAAGCTAACCTTATTATATTGTTTTGAGTTAATCAAGAAGACAAGAGACAATAATTTCGTATTTGTAATAGGAGGTTTCTAGAAGAAAAATTAGGATAGGGACATGTAAAGCTTTTACTCGATTTTCAACTGTGTGGCTGCTACAGTCCCTTGAATTTTAAAAATCATGATTTTCAAGTAGCTGTAGATCCTTAACTATTTACTTCAGATAGCAAGTGCTATATAACATAGAAATCAGATCAACGAGTAGATTTTAAAAATATAAAAATATATGGGGTGTTCCATTTAAAATAACGAATCCCCATCATCCCCAACAAGTCATTCATAAGTTTAAAATATTCCGTGCCCAAGGATGAAGTGAGATAGATATATAAAAGTCCAGAACATGGCAACGAATTTATGCTTCGATGCATGGGCGTACCGTTACAGAGAGAAATGGGATGTGACACAATATATTTATTTTTTTTAACGATTTTAATTTTACCGGTTACATAGGAAATTTAAAATACTAATGAAAATATATTTATTTAATCAAATTAATCGTAAAAAAATTTAGGATCAGTTATTTCGCTAGTCCGCTCTGAACACCTAGTGTTCGTCAATGCAGAATCAAGGGAAAATTCATCATTTTCTTGCAAATGTGTCGATGTTGTTTTTATCAGGCTGTTCGACTATCAGGCTATTCGGGATTGAGGTAGGAATAGGGAACTAACTACAAATTAAACACTGATGAATTATTAGTTGTATCATCCTGAAATAAAAAAAAATAATGTTGGTATAGTAGGAACCTTCTACGTTTAGATAAATCCTGAAAAATATATAAACTGTTTTAATCTTATCGAACCTATAACAGAAAAAAATTAGTTATACAGTCGATAAAATACTAAATTCTACGCCCCTGAACTATGTTTATAACCTTAAATATAACTTACCGATGAAATGACAAATCGGGATTTAAATAATCCAGTTTGCGGCATACCACACATTGTTGAACCATATTTGTCTATTCAATCAATTTAAACCAATAAATCAATATGAAAAAGAAAATTTTAATCTAGCACGATATAAAACACATTACTAAACAAACACTAATGTACTGAACATGGCCGACACAAATATACTAGTACCATTCTAATGGTTTCGCTTCATTCATAAATAACAATGTTTGATAGCGCTTCGTTGCCGCTTCTATCAAATTTTCGCAGAAATGGTTGAAACTTAAATCATGGTAAAGTATCTTTGTCAATATTTATCTAGCAATATAATTTGTTGTGTTATTAGTTTCGAAAATTAGTATTAACGTAGATGTACAATTATTTTAGCGAAACAAAATATCTCATTTTCCAAGATAATGTTTAAATAGATTTAGGATTTTGGTAATGACGGAAAAAAATATGATAACTTTGACAACATTGAAACTGATAATATAAATTCAATAACACACCGTTTAGACAGTTACGTGTTGTTGTCCCCAGCCGAAATGTCAACAAACTCGATCTTATTGTTCTAAATCTATGAGTATAACCGGAGGTCGCCCAAAATCGAGACTATTTTTATTCGATAGAGCAATGCTGGAATCCTGCGTAGTTTTACCAGAACGTCTAATATGTCATCGAGAAAAATCAGCCTGTATAATTTTGGTACTGATTTTGTGTTTTGTTTTTGTAGTTATTACATAGGTAAATCTAAATAAAAAAACCGGGTTTGACTGTTTATATCCACACACGTGCGGAAAGTACTTTCCACCCACGTGTGAATATAGGCAACTTTCCGTTGGAGTAGAGAGTGCGATATCAGTTACTTTCCTACGTGGTCGTGGGAAAATAATCTTTTAAGGATTTCTAGAAAAACTTACCTAGGTTCTCATGCTATCATTATCTTTCTTTAGTGTAGTTTACTTATTACATCTCTTACCTAGAACAAAAAAATGGTAAATTATAATTTAATACTAAGATCTTTGTGTTTTTTAGAACATATATTGTTAAGAAATAATGGAATCTGTAATTATAATTTCAAAATAATAAAATATTGTTTTGTTTGAATTTGTTTATGATATGTTTTGTTTCGTTTATTTTAATTTGTATTTAAATTAAAATAATGTTGTTTAATTTCCAATTACATATTTAATAAACAAATTGGCAACCACGCCACTGACAACAATCAGTATTGGCAACCGCGCTACTGGCAACTCGCCAGATATATTTGAATTAGGCCCGGTTTTTCAATCTCCAGCTATTTAGGATAGATGGCAGCTACGGACATAACCGTCAGTTACCGACCTTCAGTTATACGAAATCTGCCATCTAGGTATTCTCGATCTGGCGAAAAAAACCCGATAAACGAAGTCGGTCTTTCCGAAAAAAAATTTTTTTAATTTTATAGATTAGAGGTCCCTCTTTCACGTGATCACTATATGAAAGCTAAGAGAGGTGTGTCCCGGCTTAAATTAACATGTAAAGATATGGAAAGTCGGTTTCTCGCACCTACCTGGCTGAGTTTTATTCGGATCGAAACGACTTCTAACTGAATTTTAACCCGTCCAAATTGGTCTAGCGGTTCTTGAGATATTGCGATTTGAAAGTATATGGATTTTTATCGCGGCGAGAACACACCTAGAGCCGTATTCGCGTTTTTCGCATGGAAGAAAGTGACTTTGAGACTTGATTTTTTTTCTCCGATAGTCATGACCCAAGCATTGTATCCAAATTTCAACACCCTAGTTTAATTTGGGGAGGAGAGGGAGAGCAAACACTGATTAATTTTTGACTCGAGGTAACTTTTTTAATTCTTGACCAATCCGGGTCATCAAAATGGCAAACTCTTTCATGAGGACACTGCTAGAGGATGTATTAAGGAGATGATGGTTTTTGCGAAAACGGACAAATGGCGACCGAATTTCGTATTTTGCAAATTTTAATTTTTGATTTTCGCAACGAAAGAGGAAAATGAGGAAAATTTTTTATTCGCCATCGGTTGCGGAATTTTTTCTCAGGAAGGGAGGGAAGGGGGTGAACGCGTTTTGCCCTGTAGAAGAGCAAGGGATAGGGTTAGTGACTTCGTGCTAGGCTCATTTTTCAATTCGAAAAGAGCGACTTCGTTTTCAAAACCAGATCTACTAAACTATTCTGACTGTATCCGTAACCAACACTTTGAAGTGTCAGTTTTATACAGGGTGTCCCACGACGTACTGTACACAGTCCAACCATAAGTACTATGGACCGAGGCCATTTCATATCTGGTATTAAAAAATGCCTTGTTGCGTTTTTGACGGATGTACAGGGTGATATTTGAAAATATGTGAATTATTCTACGTTAAGTATATCTAAAAGTAAAAATCTCAGACTAATCAAATTTGGCACACTGAGTGTGCTCCCTGAGCTCAATAAAATAGGTTTTAAAAAAATTTTAATTGGTTTTTTGATCTGTAAGCCAGATCAGACAATTTTTATTTTTCTCACTTTAAAGCTTAAGGATGATACTAAGCAACAGTTAAAAAAAATTAAACGCGCAACTTTTTGTTTTCTGCAGAAAAAAATAAAACTTTGAAAAATAGTATAATTTTAATGGATTCACATTCTTCATATGAACAAAAATCATAAGGAAAGTTCATTTTACTCGATTATAAAGTATTATTCAATCAACCGTTGAATTTCCAGGGCTGTATTTATTTTTTGCAGTATCTATACCAGTTGGTATGGATGGATGGAGGAGTTCTTTCTTTAACGTCCTGAAAACTGTGGACTTGGAAATATTCAAAATACTGGATATTCGCCGGGTACTTAGCTTCTCATTTTGATTTACCATTTCCAAAATATCTGGCCTACAGGGTGTTGTTTTCAAAAAACCAATAAAAATCTAAAAAAACTAAGTCCGGACCTGAAATTAAAATTTTTTTAAAACCTATTTTATTGACCTCAGGGAGCACACTCAGTGTGCCAAATTTGATTGGTCTGAGATTTTTACTTTTAGATATACTTAACGTAGAATAATTCACATATTTTCAAATATCACCCTGTATATCCGTCAAAAACGCAACAAGACATTTTTTAATACCAGATATGAAATGTCCTTGGTCCATAGTACTTATGGTTGGACTGTGTACAGTACGTCGTGGGACACCCTGTATAAATAACTGAAGGCTATGTAATAGAACATGCGCAGCTCGATCGTCCCTATTACATTTAGAGGTTAATGTTTTATTTGTTGTTTGTTTATTGTTGGCGGTAATTTGGTTTTCTCTGGTGATTAGTGTTTTTTTTTCTCAAAGATGGATTTATTTGAATGACGATGACGATGATTGATAAAAAAAAGTATGTATATACACGGAAGCCAAGAATAATATTAATTGAAATAAACTAACGCCACGAATCACCTACCACCTACTATTCACTAAATCAAAAATGAAGTGCGAACACAAGCACAGTGTATCACTGTATGAATATTTTCCTAGCCCTCACTACTGAAGACAATATTTGTCTAACTTCCTACTTCCTACTTTAATTGCAGAACAAAATGATCCCGCCTTATACAAGACGCTAATACGGACAAAGCCACTTGTCGGCACATCTACATGCCGCTAATACCGACAAAGCCACTTGTCGGCACATCTACAAGCCGCCAAAGTAACCTGTCTGCACATCTGAGAATTTTGTTTCTGCAATTGAAAATGTAAAAACTATAACCACACTTCCATTGTCGCCTCTTATGAGTGTAACCTCACACCCCACAGTTTAGTTAAATTAATTTAAGACAAAATTTTAATTAGTAATTCAAATCTAATATGCGTTATAGAAATTAAAATCTAAATTCATATTAAACTCATAATTAATAATTATACGCCATTCTCCCCTATAACGATATTCAGCTAAGTTGGTTATTGAATCTTTGCACAGTGGTCCTAATAGCCAAAATATTATTTTATTTTTATGTATATAGACAGTGTACCGTGTTTTCGACTTTAAAGTGCTCAAAAATGTCTAGATTGATGAGAATTTGTTCTATTGGCGGTAATCCTTTGCTGTTTTTTCATTCTCATAAAGGATTGAGTTCGACTATAACAGTCAAATTCGTCATGATAAACAGTTCCATCAGTAACAGAGACTTTGACTGCCAGTTGCGGTATAGCTGTCGGTTACGTAACAGCCACTTTTGATTGGACATTGAAAAACCGGCCCTTAGGCGATAAAATAAAGTTAAAAATCTTTCATTCGATACGAGTTGAAGTGAGACGAAATCGCCAATTTTGAGATAGACGAACTCCATTTAGACATCTCAAGCTTCCGTTTCCTTATGTTGAATGTTGAATTTAGCAAATATGTCATACAAATAAGCTACTTTTGCCTGCCATTGTGCACGTTCAATGGCTTGTTTATATTATTGTGTATATCTTTATTATTATATTTCTTTTTTATGTTCTTATAATTTTTTCGCGACCCGACAAAATTTTTCTGCGACCCGGTGCCGGACTAGACTATATCTGGACTAGACTATATCGACATCACTTAATGAAAGCAAGAACCGAAATGAAATGAAAATATAGAAAAAGTAAAAGACAAATTTAAATGTATACATGTTAAAAGAAATATAACGGTCTTCTGTGAACGATACAAAATAGTATAAAATTTTGCTGGAGAAACGCATAATTGAAATGGTCGATTTTTAACCCAAAATTGATAAAAACATTCTGTAGACACCAGTTTATGTTTAATTGATACCCTGCAATAGAACCCTCTTTGGTGTTTCCTTAATATCTATGCAAAATTCTGGTTTTGTAATACAAAAGGTTGTAGCGGGCTAATTGTTTTGCATACCAGCGCAGCGTCGGCGTCGCGTCGCTTTGTTTCCATAGGTCATTGTATATGCACGACGCGACATACACGGCGATCCATTATTGTGTCAGAGCTTTATTATTGTGGATAGTCAACCAATAAAGAGAAAAATTGTACCTTTTAGTATGGCCCATGACTTATAATTGTGTAGAAGCCTAGAGGTTAATTTCTTAGAAACCATTAATGTTTTGTTACAACACGAACTTTTATTATGCATTTCCATTTTAATACCATATATAAGGGGGGGGGGGGTGTTTTAGGCCCGGAGCTTTGTTGTTTCTTTCTAACTTTTCCTATTTT
This sequence comes from Crepidodera aurea, assembly GCA_949320105.2. NCBI lineage: Eukaryota > Metazoa > Arthropoda > Insecta > Coleoptera > Chrysomelidae > Crepidodera > Crepidodera aurea. Next base: position 89,251,576 of record OX439473.1, on the reverse strand, counting down.
GTTTTTGTTCTTCTTCCAGTTCTTGATTTTATTTTCATTTCGATCGAATGACTGCCTATCTACATTTATTTGACTCTCATTTCTTCCCCCACTTGTTTTATGCACACGAGCTACTGTAGCCTTGATTTTATCACCTTGTCTGTTTTTGATTCTTTCTAATTTCGTAATTTCCTTATTGACCCGCCTTCCAAGATCCGCCTAATGACCTTCCTCTCTAAACTTTTTTCAAAATTTTTCTTTTGTTTGCTGTCGATCTAATTATGTTTTTACAATTTATTTTTGTAGTTCATAGTGGGTTGTTCGTTTATAAAATCTTCTTATTAGATAACAAAACCGCTTATATATTCAAAAATTGTTTTTATTCTTAACGTTAAGATATTTGTCAAAATTTTGATATAAACATGTTACGAAATGTAAGTTGTTGAATAAATGAAATTTCGACAAGATGTGGAAGGAAGACATAAACACTTAAAGTTATTGTTTAATATATTGTTTATTGTTTAATATATACATTACATTTATTTTATTTCTTTTTAGATTTTCTTAATCAACAAAATCCTCAAAAAATTTGTTTCTTAATTACATTATTTCCTCGCCCCTTCGACCACTCTAGTTCTTTCAGTTATATTTAATTTTCTACATACATTTTTTAATGTATGCCCAATCTATAAAATATTTACATTCCTAATAATAAAATTTAATAGGTGAATATTAAATTCCAGTTTTTCTATCTTTTAATTTTTGTAATTTGATTTTAATAAAATGTGCCCTCTACCTAATGTTGATTAAATATATACTTAATATTATTTAAAATTTAATATTTTGTCGTTTCCCTTTGTCATCGTCTCAATTATCAAATTTCTGGCTGTCAAATTAATTTTGTATAACTCATCTCGAAAAGGGTTCATTTGTCATATATCCTTCATTACATATTTATTAAAAATAGTTAATTACTTTTCATTAACATAACAATTTTGTGATGATTTGGCCATTATTCTTATCATACAGATATTCGTGCTAGATTTAAGTTTTCCTTGTTAAAGCATTTTTATTTCATTTCTTTTCATTATGATATGCTGTATAAAACGTAAGTATTTCTTTACTCGAAAAAAATCAAGTAGTTTATTGCACATAGTGAAATAGTCTTAATATATGTATTCGATTAAGAATATTTAATAGTATTTTCCATTTTTCCATTAATTGACTTATTTATATAGTTCATAGTGGCTTGGTACTTCAAATACTCTTCTCTTTGGATATTAAAACCACTTATTTATTTCAAGGACAAGAAGTGCTACTTTTTCGGACGATCTATCTATCTATCTGTGATGGGGGTGTCGATACACTGCGACCTATAAGATCTATTGTGCCCCCTACTGCTACCCAATCGTTGAGGATGTCTCAACGATTAGAGCAGTTCCTCCAGTCCTATTGCTTTCAAAAAGGCCAGGATGTCGGTAGGCTTCAGGTTAGGTAGACCTTCCTCTTCCATTTGATATTCTCCGAGGTATCCCTTGGATTTTGCAGGGTAATGCATTCTGAGAGAATGTGGATAGAGGTTTCCTCCTCTTCCTCGCAGAATCTGCATTCTTCTTTGTCTACTAATCCGAGTTTCTTTAGGTGGCCTCTCAGACGGTAGTGCTCTGTTAGGATACCCGTTAGTATTATGAGCTTATTTTTACTTTTACTGATGCAGTCATCAGATCTTTTCTGGTTATAGTTCCCCAGTAGTGTCTTGACCTGCCTCATTCCTTGTAGTCCTATCCAGTATTGGGATCATTTCTTATTTACTTCTTTTCCAAGTTCATCAAGTATTGTACTGGTGCTTATTCCGCAGAAGGGTTCAGGTCCTAGAAATAGTGTTTCAGTCCCTTTTTTCGAACGATTATGGAAACGCCGGCAAACAATAAGAGTCCGAAAAAGAAACTTCTCGTCATTAATCAGTTTGCGTTTTCTATGTTTTACTTTATTAAGTATTCTATATTGAGTATATTAAGTATTTCTATATTTTTATTTATACATTTTTTGACGAAACAAGTCACTGACTTATCGTCTGAGGTAAACTTTATTTAATTACTATTTTATTCATTTTTACTTATAAAAATTGCTGCCGAGCTTCTGGGGTTCACTCGTAAGGGAGTGAATTGCAGGGCGTATATTATATTATTATTATTATTATTATTATTATTATTATTATTATTATTATTATTATTATTATTATTATTATTATTATTATTATTATTATTATTATTATTATTATTATTATTATTATTATTATTATTATTATTATTATTATTATTATTATTATTATTATTATTATTATTATTATTATTATTATTATTTACTTTTTATTACCAGAACTATTTTTATCATTGGAAAAAAAGGGTAGTATGTTCTGACGCATTTATTAACCCTACAATTCTACAGATGTTTACTGACTGGGAAAATAAGTACCGAAAATCGTCGGTGCCTCCTGGAATATCATGGTATTGAATGTTTGTTAAACTTTGGATGTTTAATGTTTCAGTTAATTCCTTTTTTTGTGTTGGAATTAATAAATAATTCAATACTTTTACCTATCGTTCTCGTTTGCTAATTTGGCTTCTTAATTTGTTCAATATCTGGTCACCGAGCTTCGCTCTTAATATTCAAATCTACATTTTTAAGCAGCCCAATGAGTATATAATTTAAGTATATTTATAACATGACAAATTATTAATTAATTCGCGAAAATCACGGAGTGGGCGACATCTACTTGAACTACTGATAGGGAGATAAATAAAAAGTTGATTGGCGATTGGCTTGAAAGTAGGCGGGAAAATTAAAAATGCTGTCAGTGTTAATTTTCAATTGGCTGCAGCTGTTGTTGACGTTTATCAACTGCTTGTCACAGAGGTTAGTTAAATGCATTAAAGTTGCCTAGTTTCTGGGGATTTCACCCTTTTAGGGCAACTTCTACTGACGCTTGATCTTCGCGAATTGTCACGGTGGACAGGCCCCGTTTCCGGGACGTCTAGCAGCAGCGTGTAGGGCACACGTCCCGTCAACAGAAGATCGCTCAACTCACTCTATTTATCACTATATAAGAAAAACTCTATGTTCAATTGATTTTATTATTTTTTGATCTGCAGTGAAGGAAAATTATAGGTCTGATATTCATACTTGGGTAAAAACCTCCACAAAAACCTGTGACCAGACTCTCGAGGTGTGGCAGATATTGATATCATATTTTTTCAAAAATTCTTTCTCTCTCTCTCTCTGTCTCTGATCATGAAAACTTAAATATTAAAACTGTCCGCATAATAAAATAGTAGCCGTAAGGGGTAGTCTCACACTATCGGGGAAGGGAAGACAGGTGTCCATTTTAACAGTGTTACTCAACGTTCCTATAAATATTTACCTAAACCCATGATTTCTGCAATTGAATTGGCAACGTTGTATTTTCAACTTTGAATTAATAAGATGGCTGTCATTTGACAAGCAAATTATTTATGTCCGTCAAATGAACCTTTCCTTTTTTATATAAAGCGACAAATTTAAAATCGAATTCTTTCTGATTAAAACGCCAGAAATTAAATAAAGTCAAACCTTTTTACTACTATACTATACAGAAGAAAGGAGTGCAGTATTTAATTTGCAGAACGTAGTACAGGTTCAAGAGGTAGAAATTTTATTTTTACCTCATCCTTCAATGCTTATTTGTAGTTAAAATTTAAATTTTAATACATCTGATCGGCCTAATATAGTTTTTGTCTAGATTCTTGTTTCCATGGTTTTTACTGTAATAAATTTGTTCTTTTGACAGATAAGTCAGACTTTATTTAATTCAGAATTTTGTATTAATATATATTTCAAAATGGCCTCATTCTAAAAATATTATCAGTCCTCCTAAATCCTTGAAGGCAGAATTATTAGTAATAGCAAGGCAACATAAAAACAAATTCAAAAAATATATTATGGATGAGATGGCCAGAGAAAAAGGAATTAAAATTCTCAGATTTCCTCCGAACCACGCAGAGTTAAATTCCATTGAACTAATCTGGTCTCAATTATTAAAAGGTTATGTTTCTCAAAACAATAAAACATTTAAATTTCCTGATGTGCGAAATTTGTTTTTGAAGGCAGTTTCAGATGTAAATAGAGAACATTGGGGAAAATGCATTGATCATGTTTAAAAATGTGGAAAATTCATTTAGGAAAGTGGATATATCAATGGATAATTTAATAGAACCGATAATAATAAACATCAGAAAAGACAATTATAGTGATGCCAGTAGTTTTAGTGAAGACAGTGACTTTTAAAGGTAGTTCTTGAACTAACTTTTTTTTTAATCTTTGAGTTTAGGTAAGTACTGAAGCGATACTTTTAATGCCAAGAGATTTAATTTAATCCCAACATATAATCCTCCTTGTTATTTATTGGTTAAATTTAATTCGTTCAATGTTAAAGTGTCGGATGCATAAAGTTTATTTTTATTTTTTGTAAATAATATAACTTCAAAATTTAATCTACGAAGTGCTTATATATATTTTATATGCTGTGACCTTATTTATATTATAGAAACTTATTTTGCAAAGTACGCCTATGGAATGTGACGTTATATCCCCACTTTGAATGTACTCATCTATCCTTTATATTATATATTACTATAGAAACAAGTTATTATTATGTGCCGTTGCTAGGAAATAAAACTAAAAGCTTAACTTTTCTTGTAAATATCTCGGAAGATCGAATTTTCAGACATGAGACCTACATTTTTCGCCGATTTAGATAGGAATGAGTCTACCCTGAAAGTTTCATTGAATTCTGACTAGTGGATTTCGAGATCCTCTGGACACACACACACACATACACACACACACACATACAAACCTTGCTCGTTTAATAGTATTTGATTTAAGTTATATTTGTACTTGTAGACTTGTAAAAATCTAAGGTAACTGGTGTTTATGGCTACCTTTGTTAATTCGAATATATCTTTTAGAATTTCAGTAGCTTTACTTTCAACAGTATTTTAACTTTAAGTCATGGGCGTTGTCTATAACTTTGACGCACCCTGTATATAAACGTACGAAACAGGTGTAACGTCAGCGGTTGAAGGGCGCAGAATCACATTGATTGCCTCGTGGTTGTTCCATATTTTAGGAGAACAACGGGCCAACCCCGGGAAGACGCTCCAAAGGGAACAATACAATAATTATATCGCCGCCAAAATGAACTACAATTCTGCCCAGAGTTTAATTAGTTTAACTGGTGTTTTATTTTTTAGCGAAGAATTGCGACCCATTTTATACAGCAAATTCGCGAATTTGCGAATATAACTAGCTTTGCTAGCAAACGACTACACCAAACAACAATTATTTCTAAATAGCACGAAAGCTTGCAGGCTGAAACAGAAAAGAAGTACTAATTTATATATCGACAAATTTTTTCTTTCCTCTCAAGGATTATACATTTAATATCAATAATAACGTCAGAAATGAATTTGTTGTGCCTTGCATATACGATCGATGAATTCGCGTACGTCGAGATGAAACTATTACTCAAGGAAATGTCAAAAGGTTCTCCCGTTCACTATTTTAAAGAGAAACAAAACAAAGGCTTTTCTTTTCAACCTTTGAGATTATGTATAGCATCAATCTTGTTTCATGAAATACATTCTGGTATAGAAAACAATTTATAGTTTACAAATTTGTGCTGAAAAGTCTTTCAATTCCAATAAAGAAAGTTATCCATACTCAAATGTGGTAGTTCCTGTACGGAACGCAGGGACATACAAAATCAATACTATATAAAAAGGCAGGGGCGGATCTAGGATTTTTCTGAGAGGTGGGGGGGGGGGGCGATTTCGAACTGAGGTGTGGGCGACATTTAATATAGAAATTAAATAGTGAAATATACTACATATGTATATTGCAAAAAATGTAAAATAACATAATATAGTTAGAAAATGAACCAAAACATATTACTAGTAGTCTGAATACTACTGAATAATAAAACGCGTTTCGCCTGAGGGGGGGGGGGTGAAATCTTCTTCATTCCTCCCCAAAATACGCCACTGTAAAAAGGTTTAAATATTTTTTCTACGTTCATGCAAGAAACAAAACTTTATTAATTAAATTATTTTTAATGGAAAAAACGGTTCTTTATTTCACTAGTGCAATATGGATGAAAATGAAGTCGTTACTGAAGCATTGCGATGCACCAATAAATATCCTAGGGTCGCCGTAAAAGACATTACGACTATATTTAAATATTTCACTGAAATTTATATACATCAAGTTAAACAAATATTAAAGTTTATTGTAGAGACTTACAAATTGCAACCTAACCTCTTTCAGCGTCTGCCTTATTTATTCAAACTCGCCATAATGTTTACATCAACGTCATCAACGCTTAAAACGCTCCATAATCCATTCCACTTGAGTTTGTAATCGTAACGCTCGCAAGCAAGTGGAATGGGAAAAAATGCGGTCGTCAGGGTGATCGTTGTGAGTGCGGAACGTAGCGATAGTCTTTTTTCTGTGAGATTGCATTACCTTTTAAACAATTGCAAAACTATTTGTCGAATAGAAGACAAAAGGTAAAAATTAATAATGTCACTTCAGATGAAATATTGAATGATCACGGGGTACCACAGGGAAGTGTGTTGGGACCACTACTTTTCTTGATTTATATCAATGATGTTGCTCAAATCCAATGTGGCTGCTTCAAGCATCTTTTTGCTGATGATTTACTAATTTATTTTTCCTCTGCAAACATACAGCACATAGTGAACGTTGTTATTAAGAGTTTGGAGCGTATCTACTAGTGGTGTTGTTCCAATTTGTTAAAAGTCAATTTTAATAAAATCAAATACATGCTAATATGCAATGACCAGCATCTTAGACTATTTCATGAAGGCAATTTTGAAATAAAAATTGGAAATTCCCCGATTTCTAAAACTAATGAGGTAAAATATCTTGGCGTTATAATCAATCGGGAGATTAAATTCAAACAACACGCTAATTATATAATAAAACTAATTTCGTTTAAGCTTAATTACCTCTTTAGATGTTCCAGATTTTTGTCGAAATGGTCTAAGTCAATACTTTTTAATACTCTGATTCTTCCTCACTTTACATACTGTACTATATCTATTAAATCAGAATGAAAGGAACCGGTTTCAAAAACTTCAAAATCGGGCTATGCGAATAATTTTGTCCTGCCCTAGAGATACTCCTATTGTAGGGATGTTGAGTACGTTAAATTGGTTGCATATAAAAGACTTTTTTCTTTTTAATGCCTTAATTTTGATATATAAAATTAAATCTGGACATGCTCCAAATTATCTTACCACTAAGTTAACTTTAGTACATTCAGTACACAACTATAACACAAGATTAAGAAACCATTTTTACATCACACCAGTAAATAAAGTTAGGGCACAGAACTCAATTTTTTTTAAGGGATTACAAAAATATAATAATTTACCAGAGTCTATTAAAAATTCAACATGGTTAAACAATTATAAAAGAAACCTTAAACGATATTTGCTAAACAGGTAACGTTTTCAATATATACACATATATAGGAGTTATAATGTAACTTAGAGGTATAGGTATCTACTTGAATAATTTAATGTGATTGTATTGTATAAGTCGTATAAGTTTATTGTATTATTTTTTATTGTATTACTATATATTAGTTTGTATTGACTAAATAAAGCATTCATTCATAATATTTCTGTATTACTTTCAGCAGCTATAATTAAACAAATAATGTCTTCTGGAGGTAATTCAGTCATAATCAAGACTGATCCGTTTTATTCTAAGCCGTCAACGCGAAACATAGAGCAAGCAAACTTGTCAACGCGGCGAGTACTTGCAAGCGAGAAGCGGACTCGCGATTTCGTTTTGTCGCGTGCACTCGCGGCTACTATGATTTGAATAATGCAATAAAATGAGTAACCCGACATCTGGCAGCCAGTGCAGACAATTGTGGGTCAGATTGTATGGCGGTGCATGCAGATTCATACATATTCGTGTTTATTTGTTTAAAAACTTGTGATATGAGTGTCATAGTTTAAAAACGACTTCAAAAGTGAGTCTTCTGTGTTCCAGGGTGTTGGAACGCGTAGTCCGACACTTGGAATTTAGCATATTATTCATTTACGAACAGAAAAAAGGCATCATTACACGATTTCTAACCTACAATATTTCCAAGTTAAAGAAAAGTGACCGTTCTAGTACACAGGGTCGCAATGTACAGCGGGTTTACTTCAGTTGCGCCATATGGAAAACAAAAAACGTTTTAAATAAAAGTTGTGTGGTTATGATTGAATGTTGTTAAAATGCTATCAAATACACAGTGACTTGTAAAAAAGGATCATGTGGATTATGCCCTAGTAAATTAGTATCAAATTCGAAAGAAATTTTAGTTCTTGATGTATAGTAGAAACAAATTTCGGAGAGATTCATAATCATATAGAATGGAAACATAAACAAAAGTTTTTGTACTTACATAATATTTCAAGAAGATTAGCTGGAAACTATTAATATTTTTTCCGTCTAGCTATTGTCATTTTTTTACTGTTCCTTTTATATAATTCGAATTGAAAGAGAGGATTTTCTACAGAGATTATTTATTGTCAGTAAAAGAATATGTTATTCGAGGAAAAAAGAAATTCATTTTGCGACGAGATATTTTTCAGACGTTCCGCAAACAAAAGAGACCTGACGCAGTTGGAGCGGATTGTTATATTTAACTCGATAATTTTATTTTACGAAGAAAGGGCCTAATCTCGAGCTTTATTCTAAGCTATGCAGTTTATATTGTAAAGAATATAATTGAGTAGAATGAACAAACTCAAGGGTATGTAAATTAATTCGATATTTCACATTAAGTATGCGGCAACGGTATAGTGCCTATATTTGAAAATTAATAAAAATGTTTATCTCTAAACTTTTAAGAATTTACAATGAAAGTTAAGAACCTGCTCAGGGTTAAAATTATAAAAATAACTTGTTAACATCGTGTCGTTGTTACACTATATCTTGGTACTTTAAATCAATTTTTAAAAGTAGGTAATGTTACGCTAACCTTAAATGAAATATTGAAAGCCTTTAATAATTTCAAATATAATGATTATTTAATCAATTTTAGGCGCTTCCATTTTATTTTCTGTTGGAAAAACAAAGTGGTTTAAGAGTAAAACTGAATCCCGTAATATTTTGAAAATATCACTTGTCATCATGTCGTCTTCAAATAAATAATGCACTGAATTTATAAAAATGTGGTGTCCTTGGTTAAGCAAGAAGGTAAAGTATGTTTACCTACGGCCACTATAGAAAACAGGCAAAAACACACGACACACAGCCTCAGTATATAGCTCATTACGCACGGTAAACACGAAACCGTGCGATTTGTTTACGGTAAACAAAACGCACGGTTTTGGTAAACATAAAAGTAAGCGGAACATTTAATAATTCGCAAGTAGGTAGTGATCGCGTAATCGCTCCTCATCAGCGTAGTCATAGCAACTGTCAAAATCAAAATAATACAAACTTTTTTGAAAGACAAATAAGTTCTAATTAATGATTATAAGAATACCTACATTTTCAAGAAGTCAAGTGAGGTGGTAATCTATTGGATTTGAAGAGAAATTTGTAAAATTGTTCGAAATAAAATTGTTCAAAAAATCTAAAGATGCAAGAAAATACAGAGTATCTCATTTGAAGAAATTCAGTACCCTGTCATAAGTCCAGACTTTTTGGCACGCTGTACATGGCCGTAGGTAAAGTATAACACGTAATGCGTGTTGTAAAGCAATGACGTACTCATGGAATTACGCACTCGCCGCTACACGGCTTCGTGCGCAATTTTTCCATTCGTGCGTAAAATGCTATTTACAACACATATTACGTAATATACTATTATTCGTGCGTAAATAGTATATTGTGTCACAAGGGCAGAAAACGAGCTTTAGCAGCCCGAGGGTATTAGCTGCATGAGCGAGCGAAGCGAAGCGAGGGCAGCTAATAGCTAAGGGCTGCTAAAGCGTTTTCTGCATGTGTGACACACAACTGTTTTTCGCCTACCAAAAAAAAAAAACAAAAAATAGGAGAATATATCAAAAATCTTTAATTTTATAAATACAGACAGAATTTAATGAGCAACTTAAGTAATAAAAATGTACTAATTTATTTATCATATATTATTTCCAGTTCTTAAACAATTCATAGGACCTTTCGTACCATTGCTCGTTGTCTTGTTAAGTAACAAATTTAGAGAAACATTCTTCTTGCAAGTCTGGTGGAGTATTCGTAAACTCTTCATCACTGCCTGAATTACTATTCATTTTCACTAATTCACATAATCACAATTATTCAGAATCAGAACGTATTTTTATTTTAAAGTTTAATTCTCTTGATTCTACACTGACGTTTAATGAAAATGTATGTGAAATGTCAAAGTCAAAGATGCGTTGATAGTGAAAATCGTGTTCTTGCCCAAGGCCCGGAAATATTACTTTGAGTCTGACTTTTAGGGTTGATATTCATTCATTTTCAGACATGGTAGGCGAAAAATGATTTTTACAACACTTGTTACATAATATACTATTACACGAATCTGCGGCTGAACCCAATTCACAATATATTCAAGAGGAAATTGAAGATATACTTAGTACCTACCATATATAAGGAGCTCTATCATTATACTGGGTCATCCAGCGGTACGTGCATGCTTCATAACTTTTTTCTATCCAAGCTATCGGTTTGATTTTTTTAAACGATAGGTCCGATAATGAAGCGGTTTCCCAGGCCGGCCCATGCATTCGTTGCGATGAAATGCCGCCTTTTTAAACCCTGTCTGGATTAGATTTAACTTGTGGACTGTAGTTTAGGTGAATTGATGAACGTTGTTAGAAACTTCCTATTAAAACTCACATTTTACGTTTTAACACCTTTTATTTAAATTTGTAACGAGAAATGAACAAACTTAACAATGGAAAAGTTTACATGATATTACACACAAATAGCTATAAAATGATTTATGTGTCGCTCAGAAAATACTTGTAAGTTTATCTTTGTGGAAAAGACATAATTTACGATAAAAATTAATTTATCGGAGCACTGATCACTTAAACAATCAACTGTGTACTGTACTTGGAGAGTGAAAAATATTTTGAGTAAGCTGGCTTGATTCGCCTCCAAAGTATTACTGATTATTTTTTTCATCTGTCAAATCTGTCAGATTTTGTGGTTTCAGCCAATAACAACTCAGGATCCTAACCAATCATTGTGTTTTATACTGATAAAACCGCTTCGTCGTTTTTGTTTTTTGATTAAACTGTGTTTACCTATTTGAGATGTCAAATGTAAACATTTATCAATTATTATTATACTAAAATGTATTGCAAATCTATGTTAATAACCAAATTTCAAAATGTATTTGTAAACTAACCTGTTTTTATTAGTTTATTTCAACATTCATTTAACATTTTTAGATACCTCACTTTAACACTAACCTTAAAATTAATTAAATTAAGAAAGACTTCATTACATTCTTCTTCTTCGCTTTTATTTAAGGCGCCGTTTCGCGGGGTAGCCAGTCAAAAAATCGTCTTGGTGGCCCTGTATGTAAAACTATAACAGCTCAGGTTTCAATTTAAATTGGTAAAGAAAATTTTCAATATTTGTGTGTAAAGTGTCTTTTGCATAAATGACTATGTTCTCTGTTTTTAATACAAAATGATTCAAAAAATAATCCTTTCAAATACGACTCGTCCTCTGAAATTTTATAGATTAAATTTTTGATCTTCATACTCAAACGCCTTTATTTTAGGCAAAACCACTCAAACAAACTGATTTAAGATAAAATCACTCGTCCTGCGGACTCGTGATTTTATCAATCAGTTTGTTTTCGTGGTTTTTCCAAATAAAGCCGTTTTCGTGAAAACCAAAAATTTAATCGATAAAATTTGGAGGTCTCGTGGTATTACCTTTGATTAATTACGAAATACATTGTGTTCAATAACGGAGTAGACTTGCTTGATACGCATTCAAAAACGTACTGATTAAAATGTGTTCTAATTTGCGTGTCTTAGCCTGTCGCTGTCCCCAAACATGCTACGTGATGTTTTTCATGGAGTCTAGAAAAGGAATGTGGAAGTGTTTTTTAAGTTGAGCGAGCCGTTCGCTTTGAATCTCACTCTAAATGGCGCTTCGATAGGAAGCGGAAGAGGCCCACGTAACTGGTACCGAATGGTACGGTCGTTGAGACGAAGAGATCTTGTGTCCTTCTTTCTCGCTTGGAGAGCTTGAAGTTTTGAATTTTGCAATATTATTTTAAGTTGCCAGACTTGTTTCTTGTCATGAACGGTAAGAAATATTTGGCATAGTTGCCAGTTTGATTTGAAAAATGAACGAATTGAATTTATGTTTAATTTTTACAATTAAAAATTAAACAATATACAGGATGTCCCAAAATAAGATACACAACTAAGTTCTTGTTTGTTAAATGGCAACCCCCATTTTTGTTACATTTTTAGATTCGCCATTAAATTGTCGATAATAGTTTTTGACTTATGTCAATTTATCTGTCAAAATAGCGTCGTGCAGAGATCCACAAAAAAATGCAGAACTTCAGAACTATTAAAGATAGCTAATCTTCTGGGATGTAGGCGAACTCGGAGTCGATGTTCTATCGCCTACCACGTTTTTTTGAAAATGACAAACTAGAAATAGCAATCAATAACTCGTCTTTTCCAAATGCATCACCCTATATTTTATTACATCATTGCATGTCATTTTTTTAAGAGCTTTTGGCTGATATAGGGTTTGTGGGGTCTACTTTGTAAAATTTGCGAGATTTATTACAAAATAAGAAATATAGACGGTTTATTCGAGAAAAAAGGAATCGAGTAGACCGCTGTCGTAAAATTTGTCACATCTGTGTACTTTCAATAATTGTATAATTATTAATCATGAATTTTACCCGCGAAGAAATATTATAATTATTAGAACCGTTCCGTTCAGCTAATGGACCAATGCATGTTAGAGTTCGGGACTGATTTACTAGAAGACTAGCAGTTTGTGTGGAACATGATGGTGACCTATTCGAGCATTTGTTATAAGTCAAAAATGTTTACATTTTCCTATTAATCATTCTTTCATGTTCTTGTAAATATTACTAAAATTGTTTTCTTTGTAATGTATTTCTGTTTGTTGAAACATATTCTTTTCAAAATTGTATGAATCTATCAAATTTTACGACAGCGGCCCACTCGATTCCTGTTTTTCTCCAATAAACCGTCTATATTTCTTATTTTGCAATAAATCTCGCAAATTTTATAAAGTAGACCCCACAAACCCTATATCAGCAAAAAGCTCTTAAAGAAATGGCATGCAATGATGTAATAAAATATAGGGTGATGCATTTGGAAAAGACGAGTTATTGATTGCTATTTGTAGTTTGTCATTTTCAAAAAATCGTAGTAGGCGATAGAACATCGACTCCGAGTTGGCCGACATCTCGGAAGATGCGCTAAAGCTTAAGGAATTGACTGGATAAGTTATCTTGAATAGTTCTGAAGTTCTGAATTTTTTATGGATCTCTGCACGACGCTATTTTGACACATAAATTGACATAAGTCAAAAACTATTGCAGTCTAAGAAACCCGGGTACTATATCGACAATTTAATGGCCAATCTAAAAACAAAAATGGGGGGGTCATTCAAAACAACAGAACTTAGTTGTGTATCTTATTTTGGAACACCCTGTATATATGTAAAAAAATCAAACTGATAGAAAAAAGTTATGGAACATGCACGTATCTCTGGGTCACCACCAAAATTTAGCAAGTGATCTTTTTGAGTCGTAGTATAAAGTGACACTTGCCAAAATTGAAAGCAAATACAGTGAATTTCAAATTCGATAATGTTGAAAGCCGATATTAAAAATTTTATGATTGAAGAAGATTATATTTTGAAGATAAAAGAACTACTATTAGAAGTTCTTGGAGCAAAAGAATACACCAAGAATTATGTCATAGATGATTATGCTTAACCGAATGGACATACAATTTTAACGCTTCCTCCATACTACTTTGTGTACTCAATCCGATTGAGCTAATATGAGTTAAAGAAAAACATTAAAACGGTAAATGTTGCTTCGAAATTTTTAAATAATTTATTACAAGGTAGTGGTACAAATGAAAAAAGTTTATTGAATATGTAAAAAAAAACTGAAACTAAATATTCGAAGAAAATATTATTTCTTTAAAAGAATCTGATGGCAGTTACATGCTGATACTGATTACCATCAGTCCTGGATCAGATCTCACCAATGCAATTACAGCTTGATCATAATAAATGTTTAATACATGCATGAAAACAACATCCATCCAGAATTAGCACCACATGCCTTTTGATTCATTTTCGACCAAAGTATAAGAGTCTTTTATATTTATACCATTTGAGAAACAGCTCAAACGCATTAGAGCCCCAACAACTAGCTTGAGAATTTGCCATTAGCTCTAGATTCATCCTTATTAGAAGATGGACAAGCATGAGAAGCATGTAATTTCCATCCGCATTAAAACAACTTTCAGCCGTGACTATATCCTCCTTTGCGATCTCTTTTATCTACAATTCTGGTTGTTTATTAATGTTCGAAGAAATTTACCAGTATATACAACAGGAATTCTATATAAGCGACAGCAGGAATATTTGTTAATTTTACGTGACGATTCCGGTTTTTTAATTCCTCTAGAAATAACCGGAATATGCTGTACTATTTACAGAATCGTTACATTGATTTAACTGGAATATTCCAGTTATTTTAAGGAAAGTAAGGTAGTTACTATTACCGGAACTTCCTGTTTATTAAACAAACTAGATAGTTGTACTTCAGTTTTTACAGGAATTTTCAGCAATTAATCGGAACTTTAGTATCGATTTAACAGGAATCTTCCGTTGAATTAAATATCTTTCATTCATACATTACAGTACTAGTTAGTTGTTAGAAAACGAGTAAGGAATTTAATTTATCAGATTCGACATCCTAAGACCGGTTTCTGCCTTTCGGCTTCGTCAGTTAGGCTTTTCGAATCCAATAAATAAAATTCCAAACTCGTACAAGTCAGTAGCTATATCCGCTATAAGATAAAATTTTTAGATGTGCTGCCATCTATGATTAGAAGAGAGTATTGACAATTATTAAAAGCAAAAAATTCCCGGTGTATTGGGGTTGCATACACAATTTGCATTGTGTGTTGCAAAGCTTTTATTTGACTGATTCTAGTCAAAATGTCACTCTCTTCTTTCGTATCCCTTTCAGAGATTAATACAAAGTTAGAAAACGAGTAAGGAATTTAATTTATCAGATTCGACATCCTAAGACCGGTTTCTGCCTTTCGGCTTCGTCAGTTAGGCTTTTCGAATCCAATAAATAAAATTCCAAACTCGTACAAGTCAGTAGCTATATCCGCTATATAGGGATATGAAAGAAGAGAGTGACATTTTGACTAGAATCAGTCAAATAAAAGCTTTGCAACACACAATGCAAATTGTGTATGCAACACCGGGAAATTTTTGCTTTTAATAATTGTCAATACTCTCTTCTAATCATAGATGGCAGCACATCTAAAAATTTTATCTTATAGCGGATATAGCTACTGACTTGTACGAGTTTGGAATTTTATTTATTGGATTCGAAAAGCCTAACTGACGAAGCCGAAAGGCAGAAACCGGTCTTAGGATGTCGAATCTGATAAATTAAATTCCTTACTCGTTTTCTAACTTTGTATTAATCTCTGAAAGGGATACGAAAGAAGAGAGTGACATTTTGACTAGAATCAGTCAAATAAAAGCTTTGCAACACACAATGCAAATTGTGTATGCAACCCCAATACACCGGGAATTTTTTGCTTTTAATAATTGTCAATACTCTCTTCTAATCATAGATGGCAGCACATCTAAAAACTAGTTAGTTGTATTCGAAGCTCATAACCTGAGCTTTTACAGGAATTTCCTGTAGTTACCTATTATGTAACTGAAATTTCTTGCATTTCCAATTTAATTTCCATGGAGTTTTACTGGACGTTTCCGGTTAGTTCTACCGTGGAGCATTCTTGTAATTTAGGGTACTTCCTATCAGTCTTCAAGTCGGGTATAAAAAATATTAAATTCAGAATGTTCAAGTTTAAATTTTTTTATTAAAAAACCAATAATCGTTTTAATGTGAACATGATAGAAAAACAATAATTCTTAGAACAAATAAAAAATACTTTCTGCAAGCTTCAGCGGCTTCTTCAAATTAGCCATCATGTCGGACACTGAGGATGAGTCTATGCGAGTCTTGATAGTAATTAACAACCTTTCCCTTGTCAGAGGAAATGTCCTAGTTAGTGCATCTGTATGGTCTTAGTTTATAACATTGAAGTCAGCCTAAAAGGAAGACGATAACATTTACAAATCATTACAATCATAAAAAGTTATCTTCGCTTACAAAGATGAAACAGTATTAAACATATTTCAATCTGGATATATGCATAAAAAATACTATGAATGAAGTAAGTGTTTTAAAAATAAAAATAGGAAGCATTTTTAAAATATTCGAAATGTTTTATGGTGTATATCATAGTTTTATTGCGTCCACATATTATTAGAATACCAATGTATTTTTAAAACCATTAAAACGTTTTTTTTTATAATTTGAGCTTAGCAACATTTAATGCTTATGCATTGATTGACGACTACATCAATAAACATTGTTTTAGTGACAGACACTTTATGGCCAAACAATTTGAAATAATAAAATTTACTTACCTCTGAATGTTTCAGTGTAATTGATCAAACCCCATCCTCTTAAATAGCCGGCGACATCATCTTCGCTGGCTGCTAATTCCATTGTATCAGTCAGTTCACCAATTACCGAATATAGTCACTCTTCCCCATTGACCCCCATCTAAGACGATCGGGCCCAAATGGTATAAAAAGTTAGAATTAGCACTTGACGCCGACATAATTATTTATAATAAGTATCACAATCACTGCACAGTACACAACCAACGAACCAACATAAATGACGACTCAATGACGACTCAATAACGAGTTACCGCGTCGGCGCGTACTGCTCAGAGTAGCGGATTAAATTGTGGAATTTGCAGGATATTCCTGTAACATTCACGGTGTTTTATTCTGGTTGCACCTACGGTTCCGATCTACGTATGTTTTACAGTAATATCTTGTAAATATAACAAAATATTATTCTTTTTACACAGGAAATATTCCTGATAAATTAACAGTACCTTATTATTGCTATACTTACCGGTTTTTATTGTTCATACAATTCAAGTCACTTTAACTGGAATCGGCCTGTTAGAGTGCAAGTACAGATTGTTCTCATAAAGGTTTTTTCTTGCTATAATAACAATAGTTGCATTTAAACAACAGGAATTCATTTAACCGGAAATTCCCGGGATTCCTTTTTTTCAGTGTAACGGTAATTAAAAAAATGATACTTTATTAAAGCCAGGACTCTTCCTGCTGAGGACTTGATCGTTTTTCATTCAATAACTAAAGTGTAGTTTAAGAAAGCCTGAGAGATAGAAGATAGATAGAGATAGAATTTCTTTTTTCAATGTTAAGATGAAAGCAAATTGATAGACCAGCATCTTTAGATATCTCTTTGGAACCCCATATAATCTGTCTTCCTTTTTAATGTGTAGCAGGTTATTGAAAAAAACTTTTTATGTGAAAAAAGAAAACAAGAAATTCCTTTAAAGTAAAAATTGATGACGTGACGACAGAACGAATAACGCAAATGATGCGCATTTTAAAACAAAAATCGTAATGCCAGGATATTTTTATTAAACGACTGAAAAACAAATCGCTTCTTCATACAATCTCTACTCACAGTCACTGAGTGAGTGTACGGGGTTCAATAAAATTCAAGATTATCATAAATATAAGTTGTGGAGGTGACAAGAAAAAGAGGTAGAGTAAGAATGGTCTCCGACCTTGGAGAAGTCAGGCTATAAATCGAATTAGTTTCATACTAACCGTCGCGACACGAGAATTGGTTTGATAGCGTTAAGGAGAATGACCTCCGTGACAATCTTTTTCAGGAAAATATTTCTGTGAGGTCGAAAGTTTAAAATTCCGTTTGGGAATTGAAGTTTATCTATGTATAGAGAAATTTAACGTACTTTAACATATATTGCCAAATAGTTTTTCTTACGAATCTGAAAATAATCAGCATTTTTTTCTTAAATATAACTTGATGTAGAAAAATAACGCCTAAATAAGGTTCAAAATGGTGGGTTACTGGACAAAATCTTTAATTGTTCCTAAAGTGCTTATTCTAATTTTTTTTATATTTATATAGACGGAAGTAAACATTCTAGTACAGAGCCAGTGATTGCTAAATCTTCGTTATTTTATAAAAGCTGAAATTTTCTCAACGCATGTTTACTATGAACTTTGGGTCATCGTAGCTTTGGAGTTCTGGGAAAGGAGAAATTCAACTATAAAAAACTACAATCCACTTAGAAGCTACAGACAATTGTTTAAAAACGGAGTGCTGTCAATGCATCGGCCGTTTTCAAAAACAATTGCAACATTTTATCTCAAAACCCTTGAGATCAAAACAGTTGCAATTTATTGAAGTTTAAGGGTTGCTACTATAGTAAGTGTCTGGCAATGAATGATTATTCTGAAGCAAAATATAATTACGCTTTCTTATTTGACAAATTTAAGTCGGTATTTTATACAACTTTGCTACCTGTAACCTGCCAAAGCCACGATGGCCCAACGTTGATAGTAGCCCATCGTTTCTACCTGTATTATTGGAAGCATGCGTTGAGCAAAGATCAGCTTTTATAAAATAACGAAGATTTGGCACTCTTGCTTTATTCTAATTAAGTCCTTGATATTATCATTTGGTCCTATTCATTATAATTATCCTCTCAATAGGTTAGGTATAATTAAATAAATGTTACAAGTTTTACTCTTTCATATAGGCCATCCCCGCATCGGCTGGCGCGACGTGAGCGCCGCTCTACCGGCCGGGAGATACAATAATTGATTGTCGATTTAAATCGATCGCTTAAGTTTAATTGAAAAACTCGCTTATTGTTATTAACCGTCCACAATGTCGGTTTTGCTAATATGTGGGTTCAAGCCAGTAAATTTAACAATATTTCGAAAGAAAAGCCTCACTAAAGGCAAGAACCTCGTCGAAAGCCATTATGTTTCCGGCGTCTACGAGTTAAAAAATGATGGATCATCTGAGATTATAGGAACTGTTTTGCGCTAAGCCCTAAGCACCAAAACGAAAACAAACCTTTACTAGCCGACAATCGAGCTACGTATATAATTATTAGTATAATTATTGTATAAGTTCTAATAACAGATGATGACAAGTTAAAGAAACGTAAACATCACTGATCTTGCAAGTACACAGGGTCGCATTAAGGGTATTATAAAAATAAGTATGTAATCGATTTCATAAAAAAAATATAAGTTTTGATTTTTTAATAATACTATTTTCTTTGTAATATGTATAGCATGTGTACTTCAGTTACACCATATGGAAAAAAAATTTAAATTAATTTTACGAAAAAAAGTTACTCTTTATAAAAAGTTCTGTATCGTGTAAAAGCCATGATGAAATAATAAAGGCTCGTCCATACTCATCCGAATAAACGCAATTTTTCAAATCGGAAAAAAACCGCCACATCGTTACAACTGAAAAAATGCATGTTAACATTGATAAGATGAAGTTCAAAGAAAAGAATCATTTTTCTGTTGTGTAATGTATTATATGGATAAGCTGCAACATATAACAATGTGGCGGTTTTATTCCGATTTGAAAAGTTGTGTTTATTCGGATGAGTATTGACGAGCCTTAAGACATTAACATTTCTAGATGTGCCGACCATAAATGTATCATTTAAAAAAAAATCATATAGTTGATTGATTTTAGGTTGATCCTGACAGAAACGTTTTGGATACAAACTGCACTTGCAAAGGAGGAAGAGGATCCTGCAAGCATGCAGCAGCGGTCTGTGGCCATCAAAAGTAAATCAAAAAGAGGTAGTGAGACCTCGGGTGTAAGGACGTCAGTAATGTTTCTTCTGATCACTTGGTGGAAAATGTTATGCTAAGCAACATAGTGTTAGCAGAGGAAAGATGCAGAATGGGAAAAGAAGCTAGAATGGTAGAAGAGAGACAAAAATAAGACATTTTATTAGCGTTATTGAAAAATTTATACGATTTGCAAAGTGTTAATGCCAAACACTACTATTATTTCATCATGGGTTTACACCATGCAGAACTTTTTATAAAGAGTAAAATTTTTTCGTAAAACTAATAATATAATACATATTACAATGAGAATAGAATTTAAAGTATTATTAAAAAATCAAAAATTATATTTTTTTATTAAATCTTATTTTTATAACACCCATAATGCGACCCTTGTACTAGACTTTTCACTTTTCTTTATCTTGGAAATATACCACACAATTTTTGTCGGACCCGGTCGCTCAGATGTCGCGTCGGGAGTTGGCGTATAATGAAAAAAGAAAAAAAAATTGCTTCTATCATAAATTGTGATCGAAATAAATAGATCATTGAAGTCATGCAATACAGTTGGGATCTGTCAACATAACCCCATTGAAACATTAGTCACAACGTTATTCCCGATCGAAAATGTCAGTTTACGAGCCAAATTCTCATTTACGGGAGGTTTTAATTTTCTGTTTTAATATGAGATCTGCGGCTGATGGTCATCGAATGCTCTCAAGTAGTTATGGTAACGCGTCATGAGTGCAATGCGTCAAAAACGGTTATTTTCAAGTCGAACACCAGCATAGCGGAAAAGAGAGGTTTTTGAATATGCAGAATTGAAGACATTACTTAAAGTCAAGAAGAATTGACACGATCATTGGGAGTGACTCAACAAGCAATTTCAAAACGCCTTAAAGCAAGGAAATCTAATGCGGCATGAGTTGAAACCGAAAGATATTGAACAGAGTTTGTTTGCTTGTAAACAGTTACTTGAAAGGCAAAGATAGAAGTGATTTCTACATCGCATTGTAACAAGAAACGAAAAATGGGTTCATTATTATAACCTCAATCCAGGGCCGATCCTATCATATAGTTCTATCGATCACGCAAAATGTTTTTAAACTTCGAATAAATATGATGAATTTTAAATATTTACTGAAAAATCAAAATAAGTCCCGATTTCCCGATAACATGGAATAGTTTAAGAAGAATATAATTTTAATGCACAGTGTGTTGGTACATTGTCCATTAATGTCTACTCTTTACATTTCTAATGATGATCTCATGAAACTCTGGATGGACTTAGATATTAATTTACAGGTACAGAAGGAAGGAGATATTGTGAAAGATATAGAAGGTATGCAACTCTCGAATGAAATATTTTTCCAGGTAAAAAACAGCCAATCATGAACTGTTCAAACAGACTGAAACAATCACATACGATCGTTATCGAATGCAATAAATGCCTTTGAGCCGATCATTGAAAGACAAACGGTTGGAATACAACGAGAGACAATGCTGATCTGACTTCGTGTTGCGAAAGTGGTCAAGACATACTTGGAAACGTTGAAATGGCTATTACCCCACCGTATTCTACAAACGTTTTTCTCCATGACTATCACTTGTTTTGATCAATGGCACACGGCCTCGCTGACCATCTGCTACGACTCCACAAACGAATCATAAACAAACATCTTTACTATAGTCTATTTTTATGTATGAGAGAGTAATAAAACAGCATTTCTAATGCAAAACTTAGTACGGTCATTTTAAATATTTTTACAGAATAATCTAAATATTTCCTAAAATTGTCATAAATGTACCTGAGTTAATACAAGTTTTGGGTCTTTTATTGGTCTTTTATAACCATAAGCTGTACAGAACAATAGAAAAAGATTTGGACAGGCCAAAAGCCCTGTGAATTAAAGATTTCATAGCCGTATCTTAAGATTATTTTCAATAAGTACCTATTTGCCAATTTTGTTTTATTTTAATTCCAAGAATTTCTTACAGTAATCGAATTATAAGTAGATAAATCCCTTCCCAACAAATTTCACCGAAAATGCGATTGTAGGTTTTCCATTTAGTAAGGAGGTCCAAGTTGTGTATTCTTGACAGTTTACTAAATGTCGTTCAGTTGCAACTTGCAAGGTGCAGTGTGCAGTCTATTGTGAATTCTAGTGTGATCATGGAAAATTTGGAAGGGCCGCGTAAACGACAAAAAATCGGTCCTTTAACAGTTAATGAAAAAACATTAATATTTAATTGTTTTAAATCATTTACAGACAAACATTTATGTAAAAGTGTTGATGACACAGTGGAATTAGTTAGTAGTACGCTTGGTGTTGGGAAATCTACGATTTACAGAGTTGTTAAAGAAGAGAAATGTGGCGACTTTCAAGCAGCACGTAAAGCTCCAGGAAAACCAAAATTTCAAATAGAAAATCATTTGAAAGAAAGACTTCGAAGGAAAGTGCATGCGTTCTTCTTTAGAAAAGAATTTCCGACAGTAGACAAAGTTCTTGCCACGATTCGAGATGATAAGGATTAGCCTGAAATGAGTCGAAGCACACTATGGAAACTTTTAAAAGAAATAGGTTTTCTATGGAAAAAGCATTCCAGAAAGTCTATTTTAATAGAAAGAAGCGATATTGTAGTATGGAGAAGAAATTACCTAAGGACTATAAAAGAAATGAGAAACCAAAGAAGAAATATATTTTATTTAGATGAAACATGGATCAACGAGGGACATACACCAAATAAATTTTGGCAAGATGAAACTGTTACAAGTCGAAGACAGGCTTTTTTAAATAATTTATCTACTGGTTTAAATTCACCATCAGGAAAGGGGCGCAGACTGATAATAGTACACATCGGTAGTTCAAACGGTTTTGTCTCGTACCGGTGACTACCATGAGGACATGAATGCTGATGTCTTTAAAGAGTGGTTCGAACAAATGATAGATCTTTTTCCTCAGAACTGTATAATAGTAATGGATAATGCAAGTTATCACTCGAGACTTATAGAAAAAATGCCCACAACCAAGTGGTTAAAAAAAGATTTACAGAATTGGCTAAATTCAAAGAATATTAAGTTCCATCCCGGTTCTGTGAGAAAAGAACTGTATCATTTGTGTTCCCTTCATAAAGAGAAATTAAAAAAATATGAAATTGATGAAATTGCAAAAAATCGTGGGATGACGGTGGTTAGATCACCACCATATCATTGCGAAGTAAACCCGATTGAACTGATATGGGCACAGATAAAGGGAGAAGTTTCAAGAAAAAATAATTCTTTTAAAATGAGCGATGTTAAACAGTTGTTTTTGGAGGCTGTAAATAATGTGATGCCTGAAAACTGGGAAAAGGCAGTAAATCATACGATTAAATAAGAAGAGAAAATGTGGAAGATGGACAATATTACTGATGAAAATTCTATCCTTAAGATATCAGAAGTAGACGAAGTAGCCATGGAAGCGAGTACCAAAGAAGATATTGGACCAAAGAAGATATTAAACTCCTGTACCTATCACAACACAACTATTAAAGAATACATATGGAAATGGCAATCTGTCTGGGAACAATCTCCAGCTCAGAAAAATAAGGCCACAAAACCGGTTTTGCATAAGACCAGAAAGGATCAAGGACACATAGGATGCACCCTCCTAACACCTTTTGAGAAATGAGGCTCCACCTGTACGTTCAAACTTCACCACCCAACTTACAGTTACTCCACTCAAAACATTAATTATCTTTTCTATTGTTCTATACTTTATTTTGAAATTAAAAAAATTATTGTTCAATTTTAAGCAAACGTTTTTCTGTCACTAGAATTAAAATTTCATCCTAGAGACCAATTATAATTAAAATATTGATTCTTAATGGAACAGAAAAGTGAACAAAGAAGACCAAGGATAATTCACTTATGAAATAGTCTTTTGCAATTAACTTTCGAGATGACTCACTAGACGTACGGTTTGTGAAATGCCATAGGACGTTTACTGCTTAACTCAATTGGATCCATAATAATTTGGCTCTAATCACGTCTCCCGTTACGTTATATTAATTTAGCTTCCATTCATGATGGGCCCGAGCGCAGCCTCTATCACATGTAAAATTAGACATCCAGAGCAGTGGCGTCTTTTTTTCTTTAAGAAAGTATACATTTCCAGATTGTAAAATAATAAAATGAAAGTTCTTGTTCTGTAAGGAATAGCAGGAAAATAAGAGGATGTCTAAGGAAGAAAGGTAAAAATCCGCATCTGGACTCACAAAAGATTAAATTAAAATATTACAGAGACTAAGTTATTGAACAATGTATCATAAGTTCATTACTTTCCGAAAATTATTTAAGATATTGTTCAAACCTCAGTTTAAGTGTGACTTTTAAAAAAGCAATAATTAAACTAACTAACCTAATAAATGCTGCCTTCAGACTGAAGTATGTAGCCAGCCTTTGGAAAATTGCGGAAGTCATAACGATACCCAAGCCAGGTAAACCACCACATGAGGCATCGTCATACAGACCGATCTTATTACTGCCTGTTATGTCGAAACTATTTGAGAAACTCCTACTCAAAAGACTAAAACCACTTATCGAAGAAAGATAAATTATCCCTGATCACCAATTTGGATTTAGATATAAGCACTCGACGATCGACCAAGTTCATAGAATAACCAACATTATAGAGAAATCATTAGAAGAGAAAAACATTTGTGCTACTATCTTTCTTGATGTAGCACAAGCGTTTGATAAGGTTTGGCATGAAGGCTTAATACATAAGCTCAAGCCTTTTCCTTCCAAAACAATATACAAATATCCTCCATTCATATATATCGGAAAGATACTTTAGAATTGGGAAAGAAGAAGCATATTCCGATCTTAAAGAAATTAAGGCTGGAGTACCACAAGGAAGTGACCTAGGACCTGTCCTATACGTACTGTACACATGTGATATTCCAGAGTTAGAAAACAATACCATAGCCACCTTCGCCGATGACACTGCCATTCTAGCAGTAGGAAAGAGCAATGAAGAAGCAACCCACAAGCTGCAAACAGCTGTCCACCCTATCTATGACTGGACGAAGAGATGGAAAATTAAACTTAATAAAACTAAATCACTCCACATTAACTTTACAAACAAAAGGATATATCATATTCCAGTCAGAATAAACAGTAACCTGATTCCATATTCAAACACAGCAAAATACTTAGGTATTACCTTAGATGCCAAACTCTGATGGAAAGTGCATGTTAAAAAGAAAAGAGAAGAACTTGGACTGAAATATAGAAAAATGTACTGGCTAATTGGAAGAAACTCCACTCTGTCTCTACATAATAAGATTATGCTTTATAAGCAGATACTTAAGCCTGTATGGAATTATGGTATCCAACTATGGGGATGCACTAAAGCAAGTAACTTCAAAACAAAGATGCCCCTTAGTACATTCGCAATTTTGACCTCGGAAATGGACACTGTTGACCAGACCATCAAGAAATTAGCCAAGAGTCATGAAGAAAGACTTCATCATCATGTCAATGTCGAGGCTATCCATCTCCTTGACAATACAGGGTTAGAAAGAAGACTTAAGAGGGTCAATCCCTTTGAGTTAGTTTAGTGTTTTTAGTACAAAAGCAGAGATTGTGTGTACACGTTAAAGTTTAGTGCAATCCATTCTACAGAACCTAAGGAACGCTGATGAGTATACCTTAGTTTTAAGTTTCAAACTCTATTAGATTAGAATTAAATTGCTCATTGGTCACTGTTAACCAGATTGTAATATACTAAACAATAAATGTGTGACTTTTGTTGGCGACAAATAACCAAAGCGGTACGAATTAGTTTATATCGCCTTCTTACGGACCTTCCTCTATTTACGAGGTGGTCATTTTTTTTCTCGGATGCTCTCCTATCGCCAGCTACCCCTCAGCCTCATGGGCTTTTTGTGGAACTATACTACGTCCAATATAAAGAAAAGTAAATACACGTGTTCAGAGCGTGACTGTTCTAGTACACAGGGTCGCATTAAGGGTTTTATAAAAATAAGTAATCGATTTCACTCTAAGCGTTACACATACAGTACAAAATTGAATCCTGACCACCCACTTCGTACAAAACAAGATTTAATCACGTGTTCACGTTATTTACTTTTCTTTATGCTGGACAGTGGCAGTAACTGTTAGTTTCTGAGAGACTCGTTAGCGCTATCGATTCAATAATAATTAAGATTAAAGCTAGTCCATTTTGGTTTGATACGTAATGATATTTATTATTTTTTTTTAAACGATAAGACCGACAATGAGGCGCAGTCTAAAAATATTTCTATTTATATACAGGATGTCCCAAATAAGATACACCCCCCATTTTTGTTACATTTTTAGATTAGTCATTAAATTGTCGATATAACGATATCTGCAATAGTTTTTGACTTATGTCAATTTATGTGTCGAAATGGGTCACCAACATGTTCCACACAAACTGCTAGTCTTCTAGTAAATGAGTCACGAACTCTAGCAAGCATTGCTCCATCAACTGAACGGAGGCTTCCGTGCTCCTGTTTTCATATAATCTGCAGTTGTTGGACGATCTCTGAAAACAGTTTCCTTCACGTACCCCCAAAGAAAAAAATCTATAGGAGTAAGGTAAGATCGCGCGGGGCAAGGAATAGTACCTCCTCTCCCTATCCATTAGGGTAGGAATTATCTAAAAATTCTCGCACTATCCCATGGTTATGCACTGAAGCACCATCGTGTTGAAACCACATTGTCCTTCTGGTATTCAAATCCACTTCTTCTAAAAATTTGGGAAGATGTTCGCGAAGAAACTGTAAATACCTTTCACCATTCAGCACATTGTCAAAAAAGTAGTGTCCAATAATGTGATTTCCAAGAATTCCTCTCCAAACATTAAGGGACCATCGCTTTTGGTGGTCAACAGTCCTCAACCAGTGAGGATTTTCGGTTGCATAATAATGCATATTATGTGTTTTGACCGACCAGTTGTTTTCAAACGTTGCTTCATCGGAAAAGGGAATTTTGTTTAAAATATTGTGATCCTCGTCAATCATGCCATTCATTTGAATACAAAACACAACTCTATTTGCAAAATCATTACCATACAATTCTTGATGTAGGTTCAGATGATAAGGGTGGAACTTATATTTTAATGTTATTCTGTTCACACTATTTTGTGAAATATTCGTTTTCGCTGCTATTTCCCTAGTGTTTGAGTGAGGATTTTCCTGTAACATCAATAAAATTTCCCACTCATTTTCACTCATTTCAAACCGATCTCTTAACTTTATGAATGAAGACACCCGTGGAGTTCTTGCTGCTGGATATGAAGGTAGATTCTGTTTTCTAATAAAGAATTTCTGTCAGCCTCGGAAATACAGTAGACCATATTCACTAATTCCTCGCGAGTAAAATTCATGATTAATAATTAGACGCGTACCATTATTGAAAGTATACGGATGTGTCAGACAGCAGCCTACTCGATTCCTTTTTTTTCTCGAATAAACCGACAACATTTCTTATTTTGCAATAAATCTCGCAAATTTTACAAAATAGACCCCACAAATCCTATTTCAGCAAAAAGCTCTTAAAAAATGCAATGCAATGATGTAATCAAATATAGGGTTATGCATTTGAAAATGTCAAGTTATTGCTATTTGTAATTTGTCATTTTCAAAAAATCGTAGCAGGCGGTAGAACATCGACTCCGAATTCGCATACATCTCAGAAGATGCGCTGAAGTTTAAGGAATCGACTGGAGAAAAGTTAATTAAGTTATATTGAATAGTTCTGAAGTTCTGAATTTTTTTGTGGATCTCTGCATGACGCTATTTTGATACATACATTGACATAAGTCAAAAACTATTGCAGAGTAGTCTAAGAAACCCGGGTGCGTTATATCGACAATTTAATGGCTAATCTAAAAATGTAACAAAAATGGGGGGATGCCGTTTAAAAAAACAGAACTTAATTGTGTATCTTATTTGGGACATCCACATTTTTAGAATGTGCCTCATTGTCGGTCTTATCGTTTAAAGAAAAAGTCAAACCGACAGCTTGGATAGAAAAAAAGTAGGAGCATGCACGTACCCCTGGGTCACCCTCAGTGGCGTAGCCAGGAATTTTTTTCGGAGGGGGCCCACCATTTCTCGTAGATAATACTTACTATAAATACTTTTTTCAGCACGGATGGGGTATATATACAGGGTGACCCAGGGTTAAACCGTCAAACGATCAGGATCGGTTTTTCAGGAAAAAATAAGATTTTTTTATTCCCATAATCCTGGGTCCTAACTTGTTTTGATTTTAGAACAAAAGAGTTTTTTATGAATTGCTCAAAAAACAATTTGGTAATTTGGTTGATTTTGATAAAACTTGGCACGCTTATTTGCGGCAATAATTTGAATATTATTAGAATTAAATTATTAATTCCAGTGACGTTCCGCAAGGTAATTTAATTGATATTGGGACAAATCATTGTACGCCACTGTTTTTTTGTATGTTCGTAACTTTTCTTGGATTAAACAGTTGAACACGCAAATTTTTTGCTTCTTCAATTTTAATCCTATCTCGCTTACTTTTTGAGAAAAAAATTAAAAACTCGGAAATAAAAATCTTATTTTTACCTGAAAACCCAATCTAGAACGTTTAACTCAACAATTTCTTAATTATTAAGATAAGATTAAAAGACAACTAATTATTAATATAAGAATGAGCATTATTCAAAGGCAATTCTGCGAGTTTGTCTGACATCAAAGCTAGGCCTGTTAATCAATTGGTAGATGTATTATTCCGAAAATATGATTTCAGTCTTTTCATCGTTGAGAAAATTCGTTCAGTTCGTTCTACAGAGGCAGTGGTAACGGGTAAAACGGCTAAAATTTGGAATAGCGTAAAAATGTTCATAAACAAACAAAGATCTGCTACATTTAAAGTATCGACTGCACTTTGAGGAAGACAGGAATCTACTTTTTGGCATTTCACTGTCCAAATATCCCATTCACTGCGTAGAATAACCGTGTAGTGGGGTCAAACTAGCATTATACCTGTAACTTTTTTCGGAGAAATCGGATCGACATGCGGTTTTTTTTTAAATTTTCGAAAAATTATCAGTAACAAAATCTACAACTAAACTCTTTACGCTCGGACATTTATAATTATTTATTTAACAAATTGGACAATTTTCAGGAGCAGAGTTATTAATTTGTTAATTAGCCAGTTCACAACAATTGAACAATAAACAATTATGTGCTACAACTTTGTGGGCAAGCTACTCCCCGGGGAACCGGAGTTTTTGGAAAAATTTCGAGTCCTTTGAGTATTTAGGGAGCAGAGTTATCAATTTGTTAATTAGCCAGTTTACAACAATTGAACAATAAACAATTATGTGCTACAACTTTGTGGGCCGGCTACTCCCCGGGGAATCGGAGTTTTTGGAAAAAATTCGAGTCCTTTAAGTATTTAGGGAGTAGATTTATCAATTTGTTAATTAGCCAGTTTACAACAATTGAACAATAGACAATTATGTGCTACAACTTTGTGGGCATGCTACTTCCCGGGGACCCAGAATTTTATTTGGAAAAAATTCGAGTCCTCTAAGTATTTGGGGGGCAGTGTTATCAATTTGTTAATTAGCCAGTTTACAACAATTGAACAATAAACAATAGCTTCGACATCTACAAGATAATGAGCGACCTCGAAAACCCGCACGGGAAAATTTTCCAGACCTTTTGTTGAACAGGCAGTCATGTTTTCCATACCCTCGGCGAAACTCGCAGAAAATTGTCCAATTTCTTAAATAAATAATTATAAATGTCCGAGCGTAAAGAGGTTAGTTTGTAGATTTTGTTACTGATAATTTTTCGAAAATTTAAAAAAAAAACGCATGTCGATCCGATTTCTCCGAAAAAAGTTACAGGTTTTCAGTTTTTTCATGCTAGTTTGACTCCACTAGTGTATATTGGATGTAGCCCCCCCCTTGGCTACGCCACTGGTTACCCTGTATCAGTTGCAGACATTTGGCCCAAAAATAAACATGTAATTGAACTTTACCTTCATATATGCTCGCTATTTCATTTTTAAAATCTCTTTTCGCGTATGAATAGACAGCAATTTCAAATATGACGTTATGCAGACGCTTGGGAGCGGTTTCCTCGTTTATTACTTTTCTCTCTATTTATTTGAATACGTGATTCATGGAAACTGCGTTTTCAATAGAACGTATATCTATTAAGCAAACGAATGACATCTTGACTAGAATCGGTCAAAAAACTTTCCACCCCCAAATGCAAGATGGGAATTTATTGTTTTGTAAAGTTGTCACTTCTAACCTTCATTTATCAGTTTTGCTTATAGATGGTAGTACATAAGCGTATAACTGTTAGTTTTCAATTTATTTGTTTACCTTGTTTTTTATATGCCCAAGTAGCATTTTACGTGGACGGAACGTAGCGGTCACGACATAAGAAACTTTAAAGTGTATTGCCAAAGTCTTTGCCACGTAATAGAAACGGTTCTATAACGTGGCGGTGACTAAATGGGGAACACTTTCTTGGTGGCAGCTACGTAGTGGTGTTGTGGTCGACACTAAATACGAAACTTCGTTCACTGCGCATGTTTTTTTGAATTGTAGCTCGTTCTCTGTTCTGTATTTTATTTCTTCCATTTTCCTTGCTTTTTCTCTAACCTGACATAATTGTTAACTTAAGTAGGTACGTACTGAATAATAATTAGGTATAATTATTATATTATTATGGAAACACAAGAATATTGGTTTAACAATACTGAAAGGCAAAAACTTGGAACGTAAACTTGAAAGTTTACTGTCAAATATAGGTGTTGTTGCTCGAAATATGGGCACGTGCCAAAAAAGTTAAAATCCGTAAATTTTTCATCATGGAAATTATATATTTAGATGCTTCAAACTGTGTTTCTTTATCAATCTTTGTTATTAAAATCATTAATTATATATGGAAATGTAGTCAATTTGAAGCCGTTTTTCTCATCATGGCGATCTCAAAATAAAACTTTAAAGTGATTTTTGTGTGGCAAAAACGTGGCGAGAATTACTGCAATCATATAATCAAGTGCTGCCATTTTAAAGGTATATTAATGGTTCCCAAAACGACACTAAAACTCTGTCTCTGTCACTTCTAAGTGGTATTTAAGTGATATGGTTTGGTGGCCGTAACAATTATTCTCCACTTTAATGTTTCTGCAACTTTGAGGTAGTCTCGCTTAGTTGTTACAACGTTTCAAACACCTGCAGTGGCACGAAAATATTATAAAACTATTAAGTGGCTTCCAACGGTGAACTTTACGTGACTACAACTAGACAAAAATAAAATGAAGTTATTCTTACTGTGTAGGGGTAGATTTAGTGATTATTACGTAATAGCCACCCAATCGAAGTTGCGATATCAGTTTCTGTCACTATAATGCTACTTGGGAAATTTAAGACAGGGATAGAAAAATAAATGTAAAACGTTAAATATAAACCAATTTTTCAGATCGATTGTCGTCAAAATTAAATTTCCAGAATTAAATTAATGTTGAAAAATATTACACCAATCAAAGGATATAAAATTAAAGTTATAAAGGAATTTTTAAAAATGAGTAACTAAGGAATATTTGGAAGTTGATTTCCAGAGAGCTTTAACATAAAAAACTGTGTAAATTAATATATTATTAATATAAAAATGCGATATTAATAGGATAAATTACCTGAAAGATATTTAATTAGAAGAATCCAAGCAGCGAAAATACAAATATAGAGAAAACGAAAATTATAAGAAGTCTAATAACGACAATATTCAATTTCGCCTTGCGAAGAAAATAAATATTAATCGAACCACTAATGAGAGAAACCTTTATAATCAATTGAGATAGAGAATGGGTATAAATTACCTATTTAAAACGAAACCATATCCATGAAAACCAAATTTTTGAGTACACCATAGTTTTAAATTGGAATGTAATTCAACTAAAACAGTGTAATATCTCTAACACTCAATCAGTTAAACCATTGTATAAGAATATTATCCTTATACAATGGTTAAACTCTAATAATTTTAATCAGTGGAGGTCTGGAGTGTCATCAATAGATGGCGACACGAACATAAGTTAAATTTCAAATTGATATTACGGAAATTCATTTCTGTAGTTCATAGTGGTTGGTTATTTTAAATGTTCTTCTGCAACAGATTTTGACATCTTCAATTTTTAAATCTATTTCTCTGTCCAATGTTGTTATCATATTATCTTGTGAAATTGTCCAGTGATCTGTTTCTATAGTAAATTATTATTATATTTGAAAACGACTTTAAGGTACTTTTAGACGGTCAGATCAGTTCTCCGTTCAGTCAAACTGTCAGTTATTTGTATGTGTAAATACAATTTTCCTATCAGTTTTTCGCATCATATGAATTTTAAATAAATAATAAATAAAGTTTAAATGTTATAGAAAATTTAAAATTTAAAAAAGAATAGTTTTATATGTAAAAAAATTATGTTAACCCATGAAGCATAACAAATTTAATAATAAAATGCAAAGAAAAATACAACAACAAATATAATATAAAATTATATTCTTATATATACAAATTGTATCGCGTCTGAAACTCAAACAACTACTCCTGGCATTGAATTACGACGATCCAGACGCGCATCGGATGGTTGTTAGCTATCCTTTGATTTTAGGAATATAAGAATATAATTTTATATTGTATTTGGTTTTCGATTTTTCTTTATAAATTGGGCTACATTAGAGAAAATGGATAATTTGTTTTTTTACTCATGCGGGAAAAGTACTATATTTGCGCTCGCCTTTTCGGGTGTAAAATGGCTGTTTGACTATTTAATTAGTTCCGTGCGACAAGCAAATTTTGCGCACGCAAAATTTACTTTTCGCACGGAAATTGACAATACAGACCCCCAAAAAAATGTGACGTTTAAGTGACAGATAAATTGATTGATTAAAAAATTAAAATTTACAATAATAAGTTTCAACTCTATGATGATACCGGAGACTGATGAGAGTTCTGACGATGAATCCGTACCACTTGAAATTTAACACTGTCGCTGAAGGTTATGTTGAAGAATCGATCGGCAATAAAAAACGAATCGGCCGGCAAATTGCGATCGCTATTTTGGACAGACTATCTACGAGTAATTCATGTGAAAATGTACACCAAATCAACCCAAATATCGAGACGACAAGTACCCACCAGAGTCAGTGTCGAAGAGAAAGAAAATATTGACTTGAATACGATTTCCTCTAGAATCTCCAAAAATATAAATTTCAATTTCACCAATTGTTCAAATATTTCGATAATCATAGGTAAAAAAAAAATAATTAATTTTCTTTTTTAGTTACCTACTTATCGTTAAAAATAAAAAGTTATTTTGATTCTAAATATTTTGCTTTTTATTTGATTAATTTTTGATTTTTTTGTCGTTGGCACCTACTTCATTTCTCATTATATCTCCGCATTCGTAAAAAAATAGTATCTGCAACTCGTGCGGCATTGTCGGCATTGTCGACATTGCACACTCGTTTCACAATATACTATTTATTTAATAAAATATAACAAAATGATATTGAACTTAAAACGGGTGATTCAGATAAGTGTTCGCGGCCCTGTAACTTTTTTTTTTCAACGAAAAACTGTTATAAACCTGTGAGGAACTGAATAGCAAACTAAATTTGACATATGTCAAAGTGACATAGCAACTTTTTTTTTCAAATGATGCTACTTTTTTTTGTAAATTATATTAAGGAATTATTGTTCTGAATACAACCATATGTAAAGAAATTAAAATCTGTATTAAAAAATAACTTAAAATTCCATATAATATAAATACTCTAAGAATTAGTCTATTATCTAAATTAAGTATTCAAAATGGCGCCCGTTGTTTTCGAAATAAACCTATGTCTTTGTAGAACAATTTGGGTACATATCCTCAAAAGAGTATCTATATTTTCTAATGGTCTGCTATACACACGCTCTTTAAGATAAGGCCAAAAAAAAAAGTCGACAGAGGTCAGATCTGGCGACCTGGCAGGCCATTTAAGATGGGCTATTTTCCAACCCAAGGATGTGGAAATACTCTATTCGGGTATTCTGTCACTAATTGGGAAAATAATTCAATTTGGAATAATTTCTATCAACTATGTAGTCTTTAAAAACTAGCAAGTAATTTTCACCGAATAAATTGTTCGGTATCTGAATTCGATCTGTGTGTATATGTATGTGTATGTGTGTTGATTCTTTGTCTTTGTGAATTTTAAAATTCTGAATTCAGATTTTGATAGAGCGTCAAAAAGTAAGCTTAGTTAGGGTTTGATGTGCCCCTCCGTACTACTTCGGGAACTCCTTTAAAATGGAGTCCAAAATATTAAAATTTTGAAGTTTAAAACGATATTGAATTTAAAGTAGGTGCATAGTGAATGAGTATTTTGGTAAAAGTGAGTAGACTGTGGCTGTTGGCTGTGTTGATTAGAATGAAAACTGAGAACTGTCAATCCAAAATTTTATTAATAATGTCATTACAATTTGTTCGGTTTATGGCAATCCTAGAAGAGCCTTCTCAACTAGTTTTTAGTAGTCTTATATTTTCGTATTAACGGAGATCTATCTATCTATCTGTTGATGGGGGTGTCGTTACACTGCGACCTAAAAGATCAATTGTGTCCCCTTCTGCTTTCATTCTCAACGATTAGTGCAGTTCCTCCAGTCCTATTGCTTTCAAAAAGTTCAGGATGTCGATAGGCTTCAGGTTAGCCAGATCTCCCTGTTCTATTTGATATTCTTCGAGGTATCGTACCCTTGGATTTTGCAGGGTTATGCATTCTGTGAAAGTGTGGATAGTGGTTTCCTGTACTGTATCTGGGAAACTATCCATCGTAGAGGCTTGCGGAAAAAAAAGTTGTTACTAAAACGGCCAAGAGAAAAACCTGGAAAATATTTTCAAGTTTCTAAAATGGCCGCAAGGGGGCGTAACTGCAATCTTGAATCTAAAAAAGGGATATTTCTGTGAATTCCGCTATATTAACCTAACAAAAAAATACATGATCTTTAAAGTAGAGGATAATCTGAATCTTTTTTGTTTGACAATTTTTGCTGCAGCTCTAAAAATAAAGTGGTGGGGGGTATTCAAAAGTTTCAGTAAAAAACACCCTATATATTCGAAACGGCTGAGCCGATTTTAACAAACTTGGGCTAGTTGAAAAGAGCTATTCTTGGGCTAAAAATGCTATAATATTTGAAGTTTTGTTAGTTTCAGATGTCGCCGCTAGAGGGCTTTTTTCGACATTTCGACAGAAATGGTTAATTTTCTCAAAAAAATTAAATGCATTGGTATGATTTCTTTTTCATGAAAAAGTAGCTATACGATGCCTAAACAAGCTCGCGAAAACCGCATCTCGGTATCTTGTTCCTAACCTAAAATTTAGGCCAAAGAAAATTTTATACGGAAATCTCTTAAATTTTTATTTTTTAAACTAATTAATTCCTTTTATTATGTAAGTTGTGGCCCTAAAAAGGACCGAATTAAAAAAGAAAGGTTTTTAATGTCCCCGTAAATGCTCGAAATTCTGAAGCCTCTCATGGGCAGACAAAACTGTAGCTTCAATTTCGGCTCTCGGTATGTTACGTAATGCATTACGAGTCCGATTTTTCGTATCTCTCTGGTCGTAGGTTGAGTCTAAAAATTCAAGACAAGTTAAGTCTGGTGATCGCGCAGGCCATGGAAACAGACTTCCTCTTCCAATCCAACGCTGCTGTAATACTGCATTAATATGCTCTCACACAATAATGGAGAATTTTTATTTCTAATTCTTTGGACCGATGAAGCCACCTTTAAAATCTGCACAATATGCATTATTGGTCTGCAGAAAATCCGCATTGGTTGCGTGAAGTTCAGCACCAAGGACGTTGGAGTTTAAATGTGTGGTGTGGCATACTGGGAGGCAGAATTATTTTTTTTAGCAATCCCTAAGTGGCAATATCTTTTTTGACTTTTTGGCCAATAAATTACCGTTGTTGTTGGAAGATGTTTCACTGGAAACACGTCAAAACTTGTTTTTGCAGTTGAATGATTGCCCAGCACATTATGCTATTATTGTGCGAGAGCATATTAATGCAGTATTCCAACAGTGGTAGATTGGAAGAGGAAGTCTGTTTCCATGGCCTGCGCGATCACCAGACTTAACTTGTTTTGATTTTCAGACTCAACCTACGACCAGATACATATGAAAAACCGGATTCGTTAATGCATTACGTAACATACCGAGAGCCGAAATTGAAGGTGCAGGTTTGTCTACCCATGAGAGGCTTCAGCAATGCATAGAGCGTGATGATGAGCATTTACGGGGGCACTAAAAACTTTTTTAAATCTTTTTTAAATCGGTCCTTTTTAGGGCCATAACTTACATAATAAAAGGAATTAATTAGTTTAAAAAATAAAAATTTAAGGGATTTCCGTATAAAATTTTCTTTGTGCTAAATTTTAGGTTAGGAACAAGATATCGAGATGCGGTTTTCGGGAGCTTGTTTAGGCATCATTTAGCTACTTTTTCATGAAAAAGAAATCATACCAATGCGTTTAATTTTTTTGAGAAAATTAACCATTTCTGACGAGATGTCGAAAAAAGCCCTCTAGCGACGACATCTAAAACTAACAAAACTTCAAATATTACAGCATTTGTAGCCCAAGAATAGCTCTTTTCAACTAGCCCAAGTTTGTTAAAATCGGCTCAGCCGTTTCGAATATACAGAGTGTTTTTTACTGAAACCTTTGAATACCCCCACCACTTTATTTTTAGAGATATAGCAAAAATTGTTAAACAAAAAAGGTTCAGATTATCCTCTACTTTAAAGATCAGGTATTTTTTTGGTAGGTTAATACAGCGGAATTCGCAGAAACATCACTTTCTTAGCTTCAAGATCGCCCCCTAGCGGCCATTTCAGAAACTTGAAAATATTTTCCAGGTTTTCCTCTTGGTCGTTTTAATAATGACTTTTTTTTCTGCAAGCGTCTACGATGGATGGTTTCCAAGATACAGATATTTGACCACCCTGTACATATTCCTTCACAATTCTTTCATGAGTTCTAATTTTTTTATCTATTTGGAGATTATCCGAATCTTAATTTGAGTCAGTTGTAAATACGTTTGAACAGAAATATTTCTCCGTATCCTATGTTGCTGTCATATTTTTGTAAGATTATCAAGTGTTTTGTGTCTATAGTAAATTATATTTTGTTTTCAATTTTTGAAAACGACTTTCGAAGTAGAGTCGAAACGTTAAATTAAAGCCTACTTTTGATTCAAATAAGTGGTTTTATTTCCAATAGAAGAGTAATTGGACCAATAGACTAGAAGTTCAAATTTTTCATACTTTAAATGTCTAAAGATGAAAACCATATACAGGGTGCGCCAATTATTTCCACTCGATCTCTAGCACCGAAACTAAAAGAGATATCAACAAGATTTTTTGTAGGGGTAGACAGTGTCACTGGGACTACAATTTTAAAATATTTTGATGTATACAGGGTGGCTAATTTTTGTGGAACGAAAATTAATTTGGTTTTTTTTAATTGAACACCCTGTATACGGTTGTCTTCTGATTCCACTTAATATTAGATTTACGGTAGTTTTTTGTATTTAAGCAGATTTAATGAAAAAACAGCACTTCAGAAATATTAGCACAAAAACCACATTTTTTAAAAAATTCCTCAAAAAAGCTACTATGATGTAAATGAAACATGCACCTATCACAATAATCACACAACATCTTCACCTGTTGCACAGGGTGTTTGCCGATGGCGGGCAAATAGTCTAGTTTTCAAATGGCAATAACTTAATTTTTTCAAATGGGTCACCCTGTATATTTTTCTTCAGTTAGAAGCTCTCCCTAATACGCATTAAAAAAATATAGGGTTTTGCACATCTATCTTTACTATTCACTTTAATAATTGACGTTAAGTGACAAACAACATATTTTACACAATTTTTATTAAGTACAAAATTTTACAAAGTTTAATCGTAAGAAAACTACAATAGTGAAAATTAAAATTTATAGTAGGTGTTCAAAATGTCTTCCATTTTCATTTATACATTTTCTTGCCCTTTTTTTCATTGATTTACGCACATCTCTTAGCATTGCAGGGGTCACCTGTCTAAATGCTGCAGTAATCCTTTCTTTCATATTTTCTTTTGTGGTAACCTCTTCTTTGTAAACAATATTTTTAATAAATCTAGTAGGCCAATTTATAGGTCCTCCCCTTCCTATCCAACGATCCTGAAATTCCCTATTTAACCAATTGCGAACATCTAATAGGTAATGTGGTGTGGCACCATCTAATTGAAACCACATTCCGTTGCGGTAATTTTGAGGCACATTTTGCAATAAGTTGCGAAAATCATGTTCTAAAAAATCTAAAAATATAGCTCCATTTACAGTCCAATCAAAGAAATAGGGACCAATTACATAATCACCTATTATTCCCGCCCACACATTCAAAGACCATCGATACTGTGATGTGGTTCTAAATAAATGTTCATTGGGGTCCGAATAATAATGGAAGTTGTGTCTATTTACACAACCGTTCTTAAGAAACGTGGCTTCGTCGGAGAATAAAACTTTGTTTAAAAAGTTACGCTCTGTATTTATCTTGTTTATTAACCATCTATAGTATTCCACTATACGCGCGAAATCACGTGGTTACAATTCTTGGTGAAGCTGGATATGATAGGGGTGATATTTATTCTTTTTTATTATGCGTCTAATTGTGGTATTGGAAATATCTAACTGATTGCTTAATTGCCTTGTGCTTATATTGGGATCTTCAACTATACTGATCATTACCTTACATTCGTTGTCAATAGTAACAGCTGTAGTTTCACGTGAATGTTTTTCATACTTGACGGTTCCTGTTCTATCAAATCTATTCTTTAAATTCTCAAAAGTATCCTTTTGTGGATGACGTCTTTCTGGGTATCTTTGACGGTAGACCCTACTAGCAAAAAAAGCATTTTTTTGACATTCACCCAGTATCCATATCATATCAATATTTTCTTGAACACTATAATTCCTATTAAAATCCATTTTTTATACACAATACCGATTAAATATAGTAGACGTGATACAATACAAAATTTTATGTTGACAATTAATGCCATAACAAAATATACCTACTGTCATTTTCATAGGTAACTTGATTTCTTATTAAAAATTGTGTAAAATATGTTGTTTGTCACTTAACGTCAATTATTAAAGTGAATAGTAAAGATAGATGTGCAAAACCCTATATTTTTTTAATGCGTATTAGGAAGAGCTTGTAACTGAAGAAAAATTTACAGGGTGTCCCATTTGAAAAAATTAGGTTATTGCCATTTGAAAACTAGACTATTGGCACGCCATCGGCAAACACCCTGTGCAACAGGTGAAGATGTTGTGTGATTATTGTGATAGGTGCATGTTTCATTTACATTAGCTTTTTTGAGGAATTTTTTAAAAATGTGGTTTTTGTGCTAATATTTCTGAAGTGCTGTTTTTTCATTAAATCTGCTTAAAATAGGAATAACTTGTCAACGCCGCGTTGGATTTACAAATACAAAAAACTACCGTAAATCTAATATTAAGTAGAATCAGAAGACATAATGGTATACAGGGTGTTCAATTTAAAAAAACCAAATTAATTTTCATTCCACAAAAATTAGCCACCCTGTATACATCAAAATATTTTAAAATTGTAGTCCGAGTGACACTGTCTACCCCTACAAAAAATCTTGTTGATATCTCTTTTAGTTTCGGTGCTAGAGATCGAGTGGAAATAATTGGCGCACCCTGTATATTTTTTATTTATGAAATTTTCCTTGTAATTGTCATTTATCACTTAAGTAACAAAATAAGTTTTAAACGATGTTCATAAAATAACGTTTTCGTATAGGTAAGTACCCCTATATCGGGGGGAGAAAACAAACAAAATACACGACATTTCCTATTTTTACCCGCTTTTGGCGAGGTTTTTAATTTAAAAACCTTTGAAAAATCACTGACAATTCCATTATCTAAAATAAACACTAACATCCAAGTGTAGTTCTATCAGATCCATAAGATTTCTCCATGGATTCGTCCAAAATCAACATAAGACAAACGTAAAAGAGCACTAGAAACTTTTCCAATATTGAGTTCCTTGAAATAAACTACTCGCTTGAAGTGAGAGGTCACGGCTCGCGTATAACGGATAAAAGAAATAGGATAATCATACCAGCAAATAACAAAAGACGGCATTCCTTGAGAAACAATATAACGTTGGATCATGATATTCCAGGAAAAGGCGTCCGTAGGGGAAATAGAAAGTTACTGTTCTACGAAATAGGTAATTGGGTCAAAATAATGCAAATAACTTGTTGGCTAGATGTTCACATCTTTATTTTAAAAATAGGTTAAAGTAATATAAGTACAGAACGGCAAGTTGGTGACAAAATTAGTATCGATAAAACAGAATAAAAACTTTTTTTATACTGTAGAAAAGTAGGTATGGTTATAAATTGTGAGCGGGTATTCTTTGGAACGTTCTAAAATTTATCAAAGAAAGTGTTAAGAACTCTCCGTGATGAGGAAACATGTACGAAAGAAATTCAGACAGGCCCAAGTAACTGGAGGGTGGGAAGATTAAGGAAATCCAAAAGAGATACATGGAGAAAGCACTGTGAGGAAGTAGAAAGCACTCACGAATGTGCTAGGTTCCAACGTGTACTCTCTAAGGAAAAAACGCAACCAATAAAATCTCTTAAGAATGATCTGGGACACTATACAAAAACGGGGAGGGGACCTTAAGGGAACTCTTTAAGGTGCACTTCCCCGGGTCACAGATAATCCAACCACACACTGACTGGGACCTAGGAGAACTAAGAGCTCAAAGTGGAGCCCTTAAACCAGACTGGAAAACAGCCAAGAAAGTGGGGGACTATGAAAAGGTAAAATGGGCAATTAACTCATTTGAACCGTATAAATCACCGGGAATAGACGGGATTTACCCAGTATTGCCACAAAAGGGCACGGACCTTCTGTATATATGTAATATACTCAGAAGCAGTCTAACCTTCGGGTATATACCAAAAGTATGGAGAAATATTAGAGTGACTTTCATTCCGAAACCCGGAAAAACTGGACGGTAAAAGGCAAAGTCCCTAAGGCCAATTAGTCTTATGTCCTTTGTACTTAAGACGTTAGAAAACTGCTAGATATGCATAAAAGGAATAATATACTGGCAACAAGCCCACTACATCAAGAACAGCATGCATATAAAGCAGGGTATTCAACAGAAACAACCCTTCACAAACTCGTGGAGAGCACGATTACAAACATGAGGTGATGTTAGCGGCATTTCTGGATATACAGGGGGCCTTTGACAACACTTCCTTGGATTCGATCACCAAAGCTCTAAAGCATAAAAGAATCGAGGAATCTTGTCTGTCCTGGATAGACTCTATGCTTAAGGAATCGGGTGATAAATGCAACCATACTTGGAGAGACTGCATCGGCCCGGGTAATACGAGGATGCCTACAGGGAGGAGTATTGTCTCCCCTTCTGTGGAACCTGGTAATGGACGGGCTGATAGGGACTCAGGGACTCTTAAAGAAAATGGACATACAACTATTGGATATGCAGATGATCTGGGCATCATCGTGCAGGGTAAATTTAACACAACGGTAAGAGATCGTATGACGCAGGCTCTTAACGTAGTGGACGAATTGACAAGTAGGGAGGGGTTAGGCATAAGCCCTCAAAAGACTACGGTGGTGGCGTTCTCACGCAGACGAAAATTAGAGGGATTAGATCCTTTAAGACTGCAGGGGAACGAAATACAGCTAAAGGGGGAGGTGAAGTACCAGCAAAAAGAAAAAGTAGCGAATAAAGCGGTGACCTCCCTTATGGCGGCCATACAACTTTATGGAAAGAAATGGGGGTTAAGACTATTGGTTA
This sequence comes from Crepidodera aurea, assembly GCA_949320105.2. Taxonomy (NCBI): domain Eukaryota; kingdom Metazoa; phylum Arthropoda; class Insecta; order Coleoptera; family Chrysomelidae; genus Crepidodera; species Crepidodera aurea. Next base: position 89,209,509 of record OX439473.1, on the reverse strand, counting down.
TACAACATGGTGGTCAAACCCTCAATAACATATGGAGCAACAGTGTGGTGGCCAAAGACACTACAAGGAGCTGCGAAATTAAGAGTAAGCAAGGTGCAAAGACTTATCTTGGCATAACAGGGACGATGAAAACCACGCCCGCAGCGGCCATGGAAACACTGCTAGGTCTGCCTCCTATGCACCTAGCGGTGCAAGGGGAGGCAAGAAAGGGTGCTTACAGGCTGAAAAACTTACTGAACCCCCGAATGGAGGGAACAGTGCATATGAGTATTGTCAGAACTGTGTCAAACGACATATTCAATATGGAGACTGACCATAGGACAAAACAATATCATTTCAACAGCCCATTCAGAGTGTCAATTATAGACAGGACGGAATGGACTGACAAAAAACACTACAACCTTCAAGGTAAGGTCTGGTATACAGACGGATCCAAAACCAAGGAGGGAGTAGGAACAGGGATATACTCCAAAAATCTAAGACTTATCCACAGCTATGCCTTAGATAGAAATGCTACGGTTTTTCAAGCGGAGATATACGCAATTCTGCAATGCGTCAGAGAAAGTAATAGAAGAGGTCTCAAAAACCAACAGATCCCAATCATGTCAGACAGTCAGGCGGCACTGAAGGCAATTTCAAGCCAGGAAGTGACGTCTAAACTGGTATGGGAATGCATCGAATAACTGAAAGTCCTAGGAGACCAGAACAGATTAGTGCTGGCCTGGGTACCTGGACATCAGGGTATTATCGATGGGAATGAAAAAGCTGATCAACTTGCAAAAAGGGGAGCAGGAGAAATACCCTATACAGAACAGACCCCCGGAGTACCGAAGTGTGCAGTCCGAGGGGCTCTAAAAACCTGGATCAGGGAAAGACACCTTCAACACTGGCAAAATGTGTCAGGACAAGCGCGGAAAATCCTTCATAGGAAGACCGTGCTCTAAAAGAACAGCTGAACTACTCTTACTGAGCAGAAGTAAGCTGAGAGTGATAACAGGACTCATGACTGATCCTGCACCAGTAAAAGAGTTCTTAAAGAAAATTGGACTGTTGAATGGAGACCTTAGGTGCAGGCTATGCAATAAGGAAACAGAGACAGTGAAACATATACTATGCGATTGCGAGGTATTGGATCGCAAGAGACACAGACTTTTTGGGCAACCAACATTAGACCCAAAAAGTTTTAACAGACACCCAGTAAAAGAACTGTACAAACTAGTACTAGTAATAGATGGGCAATAAACGCAATAAGCCAATAGGCTTCAGCGATATCGGAGATCTTGAATCAGACGGGCCCAGACGGGAAAAAAAGTGTTAAGAAAAATATCTGCTGCATAAACGGGCTATTTGAATCTGGTCCCAGAGTCAGGTAATAAAGAATATGAAATGATTCGCAAGCATTTGTTGTGCGATTTAGTTCAGCAACATTCGCGACCCACTTTGCAGGCGGAAATAATGCTTCTTCACTTTAATTTTCTACTAAATAATCCGCAAATTTTTGAACTTTTTCACTTTCTTTTTGAAAAGAACACAAATCAAAGACAAAGGTGTCGCTCACTGTTTCCGGTTCTAAAATTAATAATCCAAAACAATTCCTTAGCCACATTCCAATTTCTGATTTTTTGTCTTTATAATTATTTGTCAATCCCAATCTACTGCTCATTAATTTCGATTCTGGCCAAATATTAGTGGCCGCATTATGTATCAATTTTTCAAAATCCACTACAACTTGCTTGGGATTAAAACACTTTTTTAAAAACTATAATAGAAAATCGACGTCTTCAACCTAAAAGAGCTGTTCACCTTTAAAATCCTTTTAGATATACGATATTTTATTAGTTCAAAGTTGAAATTTAAAAATCGGTTTTTGTTTATATATTCATAATTGTCCATTTGTTCTTTATGAAATTGTAAGCATTCTTAGGACGTATGTGTATGTTTGTTTTAAAAGTATAAACAGATCTACATTATTGCCACAAAGCCAGGCACAGACTATCCCTAATGGTTAAGGACCCCAAATTTCTGAAGGGATAACAGTTTTAATATACTAAGAGGAAAAATTACTTCCCCAGACTTTTTACTAACGGAAAGGTACTCTTAATAGAATTCGATAAAATAAGCGGTTGGGGTAATATTTACCATTTTATTTACGCACTTCTTGTGAATTTGCGCATTCGCCATGTTTCATCAAAATCTCACAGAGGAAAAACAACTTCTGTATTCCTTTCACTTACAAAAAGAACATACTATGACAACAAATGATTATCGCTCACGACTTCAGTTTGCTTAGTAGTTTCTGCAAAATAATAAGCACATAACACATTTTTTAAACAGTTCTTCAACGTGAAATCCGGTTTCACAAAAGATGGACATAATGGACATAATTTGCATGTATGAGATAAGGAAATTCCAAATGAGAAACCATGGTTTTGGAAGGAGAGGCCCGTTTCAATGGCCAACGCGTTGGCCAGACATCAATCTTCTAGTGTTATCATAAAAGTTTGGTTATTCGAGATCTGTGCACACAAGGCAAGAACTGATAGACAGTTGTTTTTTACTGTAATATTGTAGATCTGTTTATACTTCGGAGGCTTCACTTAATGATTCGGTACTCCTTTCTAGAAATCACCATACCTGGGACATGCCCCAAGATGAGATGACAAAGAAGTTTAGCTTTGTGAAAGAATTCAACACAAAGCTAAGTAACAAAATCGAATGGGACAAAGATACCATCCCAAAACTTAAGAGAAGTGGCATTAAATGATACACAGATGGTTCCAGAACAACAGAAGGAACAGGAATAGGAATATATGGGCCTGGAACCAAATATTCTGAAAGTCTAGACAAATCTCCGAGCATTTTCCAAGCTGAAATCTACGCCATCAGGAAATGTGTCCAGTTCAACATAGAAAGAAATTAAATTTTCCTAGATAAGAGGTCATCATCATCTCAGACAACCAAGCAGCCATTAATGCTTTGAACTCCCACATAATCAACTCCAAGATAGTTTGGGAGTGCCAAGAGAATCTAAACTAACTAGGCGAGAAAAACACTGTTAACCTTTTATGGGTTCCGAGACACACTGGAGTGGAGGATAATGACGTACTCGCAAAAAAGGGGACTGAAATACCATTTCTGGGACCGGAACCCTTCTGCGGAATAAGCATTAGTTGTCACCGTTGATGGTGTTGTGTGCTTTTTCTGGGTTTTCCCACAACTGTAAAGCAAATGCGCCATCAAGCATCAGTAAGTCGCCCCAGAGCGCCACGGCAAATAATAATAATAATAGCCGTCCCCCCCCGCACAAGCTGCAGAGCTTCTGGGGTTCACTCGTAAGGGAGTGAATTGCAGGGCGTATATTATTATTATTATTATAATACTTGATGAACTTGGAAAAGAAGTAAATAACAATACATCCCAATACTGGATATGACTACAAGGAATGAGGTAGGCCAACACACTACTGGGAAACTATAACCAGAAGAGATCAGACGATTGCATCAGCAAAAGTAAAAACAAGCTCAGAATACTAACGGCTACCCTAACAGGGCACTGCCGGTTGAGAGGACACCTAAAGAAACTCGGATTAGTAGAGTAAAAAGAATACAGATTTTGTAGGAGGAAGAGGAGGAAACCTCTATCCACATTCTCTCAGAATGCATTACCCTGCAAAATCCAAGGGTACGATACCTCGGTGAATATCAAATAGAAGAGGGAGATCTACCTAACCTGAAGCCTACCGACATCCGGAACTTTTTGAAATCAATAGGACTGGAGGAACTGCTCTAATCGTTGGGACATCCTTAACGAATGGGCAGCAGATGGGGCACAATAGATCTTATAGGTCGCAGTGTATTGACACCCCCTTCAACAGATACATAGATAGATAATGATTGGGTAGCTATAGATTGGATAGCGAATTATCTTTTAATTAACCGCAAAAAGTCTCTTTATATAACAATCATCATTAATAGCTATTTATATTACAAGTACATAAACAAGGGTATTATTGAACGAATAATTTTATCGCCGAGCGAGCTTGCGAGAGGGGCTATAAAATTATGAGTCCATAAAGTCTGTTTATGTACGCGTTATATACATGATTTTATGTTCGATTGCAATTAAAAAATAATAATAGGTAAATTGAAAAAATTTGGCTGACAGCAGTTGCGATGACAAGTAGATGTTTATCTTTTAAACATGTCAAATTAGTTGTCTTGCAACTTGTCAGTGACGTTGACAATTACTTTATTTTACAGTAAAAAAAAGTGCTACTTTGTTGACGCAAAACTGTTCTATAAACAGCGTTTTATTGGTCAATCGTACATAAATACTTTAATGCACTATTTTCAATCTCCAAACGTTATCTCTACGTTTATAGTATTGAACAATTTCATTTGGAATTATAATCCTATACTGTACTTTTGACGTCAAGAAATAATTAAGATTCCCTAAATAATGGTGGGTCCTAGAAACACCAACAGGATTTCAGGAAATAATTTTGATAATGCTTTTTGTGAAAGTTTTTGGTTAAAATAAACCAAACGGTTAATTCTCTGTTCTACTGCACATTTAACAGTTAATTTGCTACTTAGCTGCAGGTCATACACCTACGTGTTCTAATGTCCTTTGAACTTTTGTCCCTAAAGTGAGGTCCTTGAGTTGTGAGGGGCTTCTGGAGTTTGCCCGACCAACAGACATTAATAAAATTTGCAAATATGCCGCTATCAAGAATTTACTAAATACAGCAGTAAAAAAAGTATAGGCATCAAACGATGCGCCATAAGTTACACTTTCTTTTTTGTTTTATAGTTTCTTCCTGGAATTAGCATTAGATGCCATCACTGATTGTTCTTTGAGACGTCACTGTTTTCGATGACAGTAAAACCTTCCCTACGATCCTTATAGTCACCGTTATGAAAGTGAAACTAGGTCAACCCGTCTATATATTAAGACGTTTAGAACACGCTATCTATTTCGCGCACCTGGAGGTAGAGATCAATATTTGTAACTAATTATAGTTTATTAAATACTTTCTGGAACGTACAAATTTTCATTTACTTTGCACAGAAAGTACGGTTTTGTATATGTACGTTTAATTGGATTTAATACTTCCATAAAAACTTAATATACAGAATTAGAATTTCTAAAATAAATCATAAATAGATTATATAAATATAATAAGGTCTAGTCAAAGTAACATCAAATGAAATATCTAACAGATCTAATCATAAATCCATAAACAGAAGAAATATGCCAAAGGATTCGGGAATTAATTTATCAATAATCATAAATTGATATTAAAGAAAATATAGAAAATATATTGGGAAGAAAAATAATTGTCTGAACCTAATAAGGGTAGTAGAAACACCCAAGATTTATTTCTTGGAGATCAGAGAAGCCAGCAAATTCCAACAAAGCGATAACATAGAGCAATATAGATAAAGTGTATGTAATAACTTAAACACACGAGACAAATAGATATACAGGGTGTCTCATAGTTAAACCGACATACGTTAACTGTAAATTGAGGGTACTTAGGTGATTCCAAATAACCTTGGTTACTGGGTCTAACGTCTTTAATAACCGAGATACGGGGTGTTTCATCCATTTCTGCCAATATTATGATAAGCCGTAACTTTAGAACCACCCTGTAGACTTCTTTCATACTTGGCACAGGTATAGTGTGTTAATATCGTATAATGTAAGGACTACACTACACGTAAAATCCAGATACGGATTAAGAAAAATTTGTAAATTTTGAAAATTCCCGAAGCAACGCTGTACATCAGATTTTTTTTAAATTGGATCAGACATTCGAAACGAATGGAAAAATCAGCTATTCTGACATATCTTTATAAATATTACTAAATATATATTACTAAACTTAATTAATGCAATACTTCATTTTCATTGGCCATAACTTTGGAAACACCCTGTAGATTGCTTTCATATTTGGTACTGGTAGATTGTTTAAATAGCCCAATCATACAATACAAGAACTAAAGTTAAAATCCGGATTAAGAAAAATTTGTAAAAGTTGATAATCTCTAAAATAGCACCCTGTGTATCAGATTCTTTAAAATGTAATCGGATACCTATTTAAAAAAAGAAGAAAAAAATATGTGTTGCCTACTTGATAGTTTAATGAGTTTTGTATCCGGAATTAATCCGAAAAATTAAATCTGTATTGTTTTTGTAGAACGCTCTTGTGCACTCATAAAAATATTTCAACACATTATAACACACCTTTTCTCTTTTCTTTTTCTTCTTTTAAATAGGTATCCGATTACACTTAAAAAAATCTGATATACCTACGGATGCTATTTTAGAGATTACCAACTTTTACAAATTTTTCTTAATATATTTTAACTTTAGTGTAGTCCTTACATTATACGATTGGGCTAATAAAAAATGATACCTGTACCAAACGTGAAAGAAATCTACCAGGTATTTCGAAAGTTACTGCTTGTGAAAATGAAAATAATGCATTTAATGTAAGAGAAATCTCTAAAGTTACGGCTTATCAAAATATTAGCCGAAATGGATGAAACACCCAGTATTTCGGTTATTAAAGGCGTTAGACCCAGTAACCAAGGTCATTTGGAATCACCTAAGTACCCTCTATTTACAGATAACGTATGTCGGTTTAACTATGAAACACCCTGTATAAATATATGTACAGAACAATATAAATATTATAAGACTGCAGAAAGAAGAAAACGCGTTGAATTACAAAATGCCCCCTTTGTCTTACGTTTGTGGTGTTTATCTCATTCAGATTTTCTAGGATTACTCCTAATACAGTTTAATATAAATATAGATATAGTTGTGGTTCTAAATATAAATATGCTGGTATGGATGTCAGAACACGTTTACAAAACTTTTTTCATCTTGAATCTGGTTGTCGAACGACGATACTGTATGTATCCCCAATATGACACAAACCCATGCAAAACAACAACCAACTTTTAAGGGCTCATATATTACCGCTTCAAAAGAAGCATTGTATGTAGTAACCACCCCTACAATACATATAGACCTACAAGTAGACGAAAGAAAACGACTATTTCAGAGGAAGCCAATGAAAGATACGACAACTAAATGGCAAGCTTGCTGGGACACTCTATGTCAGACAAAACACAATAAAAATATCAAAAAAACACCCTGTATATCACAATTGTAATTTTAAGTAATATAGCAGATCCGTACTTTAAAAAAACTATTAAATTGATTACGTTTCGATCGCCTTGTATAATTTAGCCTCCCAAATTAATTATAATATTCGGGAAAAACTAATGATGGAATAAGTTTTCAGGTATCTTTTCTGATATTAAAAAAAATTTGGTGACCTGCAAATTTAGAGCTTTTTGACCCTTGGCAAATTTAAGTTATGCTTAAAAAACCCCAAAGTATTTTTGTGCAAAAAAGAGTCTTATTAATGGTTTAGAGAAAAATCGTTTTTAATGACAGGGGACTTGTAAGGAGCTCCTTCACCACCCTTATCTTTGCTACCCCTATCTTAAAAATTCGGGGGATAAAACATTGTTGATCCGTCCTAACTACGGCCCTGACGCTACTAAATATTGATACATTCTATGCAACTTCACAAAATTGAGAATTGGATCCGCACCTGGAATCACCATATAACATAAAAGTTCGTTGTAAAGAAATTGATTTTATATTTAAAGGAGTATAATTATATGAATTTGCGAGAAGATGAACTTATTATAGGATAGGAGTCATATAAAATCTATAAAATTGAAGGCCACCTTTAATTAAACGTGAGATGGAAGATTTAATTGATACTAAAATATGAAAATCGGTCATAAAAATATATATTAAAAGCAAACGGTCGATAATGAGTCATCAGACAACCGTATCTAAGTGGGAGTTTCCCTAAAGCAATCCGTTAGTTAATTTGTCTTTAAATAAGCATAGAAATGTATATTATAGTAGCATTCACTGCGGAGTTAATCATTTAGTACATTCTCTTAATAGCAAGTGCGTATTTAAGAAGAGGTAGAAAGTTTCCATAGAAGCCCCAATGAGTTTCCAAAAATTTATTTGTGTTATGATAGCGGTCTCGTTATTTTTTCACAGATCGAGTTAAATTGGCTATATGAAAATAAATACGAGAAATCATACTTACAAAAAATATCCTGCCCAAAATCTGAGCTCGAGCTGGTATTTGGTAAGACGATTCCATGAATTTAACTGACGTGACACATAAATAAAGAGGAATATATAATTGCACTTTTGAGAAATTCTTCTGACTTTGTGCCTACAAACTATAAAACTGCAGATTTGCACTCTGCATTAGTTAAATCTTCACTTTAAGCTTAATCGCTATAAAAAGATACAATCGCACTTTGGATTTGGTACATTTTAACTTTTAACCTTACCCACTATAAGATGATACAATCGTATCCACTATAAAATAACAGAATCGCGCTTTGGATTGGGTCTGAAGTTGGAACACTTAGTAAACTTTAAGAGAAATACACATTTATATATTGCCTATATTTTTATTAAGAAATTAAACAAGTATTGTCATTCTTACATAATTATGTATTATGTTAAATACTATTGGTTTATTAGAGCCTTCATTGCTATGGCTGGCCGTCCTCTCTTCCTTTTTTTGGCCGAGAGGTACACTTTTCGCTTCGATGGGCACCTTTGCTTGTTTCATAATGACTTAACAAATCTATACTTCATCCAAATCGCAGAGGCCAACGTAAACATTGCAGACATGCAGTGATCACGCCGACCCGCAGAGACGTACTCATAAATTTTATTTTAAAAGTGTTGATAAAAAATATCTATGGTCACAAGTCTCAGTAATGACTAATTTTTTCTACAAATTTTTCAATTTAACATTATATATTTTTACACATTAACTATTTCATTATGTCGTTATTGTTGTTAATAATAATATTCTATTTCTGGCTGGAAAAAACGACGTGAAAAGTAAATTATAAGTAAATTAAGAAAATACGACTGAGTAAAAGTTCCGCAAGGGAGGTGGGGGTAGCGAAATATACGTTTTTGAGCGTTGAATATTGGTTTTTTACGATTTATGGCTGAAATATGCATCCTATAAAAAGTTTAATATAGAAGTTGTAGATAATTACAAAATCTAAATCTTTTATATTAATCATTTTCCAACATAACCTTAAAATAATCTTGTACAATCCTCTAATTCTCTGTTAAGTGCAATTATAAGTCAGATATTGGCGCCAATCTACTTAATGCGGTTCTGCAGACGGCAGACCCTACTCTATAATACAAATACTTTGACCAATAGGAAGAATATCTCCAATTTGATCACGCGCTGATAAATAATCAAACGCTGGCCTCTTGGTTTTGGATGAAGTATAGAGAATGTTTGCATACGTACTTGTTAAGGACTCTGATGTAGAGAACTTCTTTTGCATCCGTTTGCCAAGTCGGCCGATGTTTAACAACGCCGCTTTTTTAAACGATGTCAGTAATTTTTCAGTTGGACTGTATATCTTTAGGTTTTTGTTATCTGTAGAACTTTAAGAATAACGAACACTTTGCAATTAACGTTTTATTAAAATACTAAGAAAAAACAACGCACAAATTAACAATAAAACACGTGTTTAATTTACTAAACCATATTAATGTTTAAAGTAAATGAATCATTCAGAAAATATCGTTTGGAATTGTAGAAATGAGCCAAACAAAATTTGTTAACTTAATTTACATGATGCGCTTAAGGCAATGATTCGATAAAGAAATGACGAGGTGACATCCCCGGAGTATCGATGAATACTGACTTAAAATTTCATCAAGTTTAGTCGTTTAAACTTAACCCCGCCCCGTCCGAATCTTCTAAAAGAACTGTTACCATGTGAACGAGTCGATTTTTGGCAAGCCCGGGTAGTTTTGATATGTCCGTCTTTGTCTCTCGCGTTGAAGACACAAAATTAAAATTTATTTTAAAGTTTTTCCGTTGTGGGCCTACGTGACAAAATGAATGTTGTTGTAAGATCCGTTAAGACGATACGTGACTGACCGCATGTTAGATATGTTTTTAAATATTTGGTACCGTGTTGCCGGTTTGATAGATTGAGGTTTGAATAATATGTTTAATTTTGTCGTTGAAAATTAAACAATAACTGTTCATTTTATTGGTAGAACTGTTCCTAAGTTTGTGTAATATCTCTTGTATTCTAAAATACTATTCAATAAAATTTCAAAACAAAAACAGATTTAATTCGATCGTAGAAAAAATGTTGTGTGCTACACGTGCAAAAAGCATATTTGTTTCACTCAGCATAATTGCAGCTCTCGACTTCGTTTCGAGCTGCAAACTTCATGCATCGTGCAACAAATATACACTTTTTGCACTAGTTACACAAATAACTATTTAATGTTTAGTCATTTGTTTTTAAAGCGATTTCAGTCTTTTTTAAAGTTAGTTTAATTCCAACCCATAAATAAATAACAAACACCCATCGTTAACCGGGCAACGTGGTATTATCGATTTTTTATCCAGTTATATTTTCTCTTCCTTCCTCATAGGCTAAATATCCAATAGCAAACTACGATTTTTGAATTTTCATATGACATTTTTTATATACGAGTGGAATTGTCGGGGGTAATACCACTAGAGCTCAGATTTGGCCGGATATTTTTCGTAAATTTGATGTAAAGTATTTACTTTCATTGGAAATTTAACGATATCTGTGAAAAAATAACGAACCACTGGTAGAGTTATTTTGTCAAACAGATCGATTAAGTGCGTGCCCAGCGTGATTATTTATATTTGACGTTTAACTCACATACACAAATCTGAAAAGACCGAACTTGACAGGCCAATCAGAGTCAAGAGTCAAGTTTGGTGTTATCGATAATCCGAACTTGACTGGAGCTCCTGATTGGTTCATTTGAAAAGTGTATGAAATAGTCCAATTAAAGATTAAAGGTTTGGATCTAATATTTTCACGGCGTATGGCGCGCTTTGAACAAGGAAATCCACTAGCACCTACAAACTACCCATTAGTGCTAACACAGATATTCGATCAGCATCGCGGTCAAAACGCCGCTTCCATCATCAGGATTTCCTTTCATCGACAACCGCTGGTGATGAAACGAAACACGATACGTTTAACAGGTTTCCAAAGACATCGAAATTTAGTTCAAGCGATGGAAACTGGAAAGATTAACTTAAATCCCAATAGTCGTCTATTAACTACCATTGACTAATAGTAAAATTATACAGTTCGTTGGATACTATTGGAGAATGAAATATGCGACCTAATTTAGGAGTATACAAGTGCGGATCCATAATCCCAAATATACAAGTGCGGATTCATGATATCAAAACCCTCATTTATTACAATTTTAGCTAAATTTGGGAATCATTTCTAGCTTACAGTTTTGCAACATTTAAGTCCACTGTTTCTATCAAGATTTTCCAACATGGCTGGTTTTTGGATCCATTTGAATATAATTTCAACTTTAAATTTCTTAATTTAATGTTGAAGTTGGACTCAAGTGACCGAATCTGAAAATCGATCGTCAGACGTCTAAAAATGTACGTCAAACGTCTAGAAATTTAAGTTAATCGTCTGAAAATGTACCAGACGTCTAAAAATGTACGTAGAATGGTGAAAAATGTGATTCAAACGATAAAAACATCGGAATGGGACAAGTGGGCACCGCCATGTGGGCGCGAGGAAAACTGGGCGCCACATGCCATAGTTTTTTAAATATATACGATTCTCTTCATAAAAAAAATAAATTTGTGGCCCTCACAAGGGCCATTTGCTGATGGTATTTTTATAATAGCGATATTATTTTATAATATTTAGTGTGTAATTTGGAAATTGTGTGCAACATTCAACTCTACAATATCCCTTACAATTGCTAGAATACTCTCATCGGCACATCTATATTTTCTCATCATTGGTGAATTGTTGAAGACGACCCAATTCCCCTAAGCCCTGTGTTTCTGCATATTCTTGGATAGATGAAAGAAATACCCTACTTTGGACATCCGGAAAACCCTCTTCAGCCGATTTAAATGCAGCCATTTCATAACCTGTGGTGATTGATTTTGGAGCAAGGTTTGGCTAAAGTTTTTATCATCCTAAATAATTTTAAATTTAGTTTACTTTTAATTTTATTTTAATCTAATTTTAATTTTATTTTAATTTTAATTTAGTTTAAATCATCTTTGCAAACTTTTGTATTTTGAGATTCTATTTTATTAAAATGAATTATAGTGAATTTCTATATCAAAACATTTTCACAGGTATCAAGTAAGCTGTTCGAAATCGAACATTTTTAACTACGCCCATGGCAACAAGGGAAATAAAATAACCGAACCTCGCGCATAGCAACAGTGTAAGCACACATCGTGAATCAAGGCCAGCGCGCAGATAACCAACGCGGAAGTAACTCACTCGAGATGACTTCAATAAGAAAAGCCGCCTTTGGCGGCGACCGCTTTTACATGCTCCGCGGCCAGGGGCGAGACTGGAAGTTGCATAAAAAAGGCACAACAATAACGCCGAAAATACGTACCCGTGATTGGCCAAGGAAGAACCTTGTCTGACGACACGCGGCTCGAATAAATCAAATCAAATTAGTACAACATCAGACTCCGTAAGAAACAGGTCGCACTTAGACTGTTTCTTGCGTAATAACTTCATCAATTTTAACTTATACAAATTGCATACTATTATTACATACGCACTCGTATTCACAGTATTTTTTGAGCAATTGCAAACACAGTTTTAAATTTGTTATATTCTATGTTTGTTGTAAAGTGTTTTGTTTTACGTTATCGTTAATATATAAAATCCAAGTACTCAGAGTATAATTTCGATATAACCTATATGTATACAGTCCACATCAATTTCTCTGCCAACTTAAATCTACAATAAGTTGGGACAGGCACATCTAAAGGGTGTGGCCTAATAAGTTTGGGTCTCCAAATTTGACATTATTTGGAACTTCCCAAAACATAAGCTTTGAAGGCTTTTTGTTTTAATTATTATGTAAGAGGGCCAATGGGACACCCTGTATGTAGAAATAAACAAAAATTAAGAAACATTTGAAATCATTTAGTCACACATGGGTAAAATAGCTTGAGAACCAAAATTTCATTGTAAAAGCTTTTTTAGAAACATTTCACTGTAAGTTCAAAAAACAAACTAATTAAATTGATTTACTCGTCCCTTCAAAATAACAATCGAGTCAGAAACTAACATTTCCTGTAACGTAAAGACAATTCATTCGAAAAAAAGAGAGACCTTTTCTTCCTCTTATTTTTAAAACCAAGTTATTGAAAGATTTAAAAAGGGACCTTTAAGAAATAACATTTCTTCTGTTACATTTAGTTCCGCTCCAGATGTATCTTTTAACATAATGTCAATAAAAGTTAATTTCGCTTTCTCAAAGTGTCGTCATTGGGAACGGATATTTTAGATAATTCTTAGAACCAGTAAAATTAGGATGGCACCTCGAAATAGATTGATCGTCCAAGAAGAACTTTCGCCAACATATTGTTACTTACCGCTAATTAGGCAAAACGTTCCACGCGAAACGAAATGTTAAACACCTAATTTTTTTGTCTTTGTATAAGTTTTAATTTATTTTGTGAGTAAGTAACTTTCTTAAGATTAATTTTACCTTCTGACGTGATTTTAGCCAGAACGTGTTTATTTTTGTGGGGCGGCCTCTTGAACCTTAGCCGTGCTTCTGTAAACTGACTTTAAAGTTGTAACCTTCAATAATAACGACACAATTAGAAGAAAAATATGTGTGCATTTATTTACAATCAAAAAACAGAAATCAAAACTTGCGATTGCTGTGTGAAATATTTAAAACAGAAAAAAGTAAGTGTAATGTTTATTATTATTATCTTTCAAATTTTATAGTTGTTATTTATTGTGTAAAATTCTTTCTTACGTTATTCTGTTTTCATTATTATAAATTAAAAATATAGGTTAAATTAGTTGAGTACTCTGGCCTTATTGTTTATTTTAAAGTTTTAAATATCGATATTTAAGAAAAAGAAAAGGTATCTTTAATACTTTCTGAATTCTTTTAGCAAACTTTAGTTGCTTGTTTGCAAATCGACGTTGTGATTCAAATGATTCTACCAGGTTTCAATCAGGAATACGGGATTATGTTCTACAGGATACGTTTTAAACTGGACACAAATTCAGGAAACATTTCAGGAACTTGATTTACCTCAGGAAAGGATGATGAAATGTTGATTGGAAAGTCTATTTTATTTAAATTCCAAAATCTTCAGATGAAAAATTAATTCTAACCTCACTTTGGAAATTGACAGGTAAATTTCTACAATTATTTCATCGATCTATAATGGCTTTGACATAGATTTTCATTTGTTTACGTTACAAGCATTGATGTGGACACTTTGGAAGTTTTTAAGCAAAAGCCTCGCTTTCTCGCGAAATTTGGTTTTTATGAACTTATATCTCACAGCTTTCTAGATCGGAATTTGACAGAAAATTCTTAAATAAATTATTATAATATAAAAAAAATTACTTTTATACATCTTTTAACCATTATCAAATCATTCCTTAGATTAAAAGAATGATTTTGGTGTAAATTATTTGCTATTTTGACTAGTATCAAAAATACATGAAGGTTTTTCTGTTTTCGTTATTATTGAAGTTATAATTTTGTTAAACTCTATTATTATTGTTTATTTTACAATAATATTATGATTTTAGCAATTCCCACGCTTTGTTTTCTAATTTTCATTAACTTTCCCCTAAATTTAGATTAATGATTTGTTTAAATTTGAATATTTCATTTTGAGGTTATGTGGAAAATTTCTTTTTCACATAGTGTTTAAAATAGTAACTTTTACTTAAATGTGACGATTGCAGAGTTGTCTGAGACTATTCAGTTTTGATTATTACTATTGTATTATTTGCCAAAATATTTGTAATTGTCTTAAAATCGTCGATGAAAGTTGCTTATGGAGTTACTGCGTTAATATTAACCTTCAGAAATCTAACATTTTATGAATTAATTGCTACTTCAAGATTGATTTGAAATTGTATTTAATTAAACACGTTCTGTATAACGTTGGTTCAGATTAAAATAAATGGTTATTTAATGTTATTTATTTGTAAAATTTGATGATTATTATTATTCAAAAAAAGTTATGCATTTCATTCGTTTACACCTTGTTTGACCGTTACAATATACATATGTAAATTAGGTTAATAGATTGGCGTGGCCTTTGCGTCTTTTTGGGATTCAGCTCAGGTTTCAGGAAGGTTTTCTGAGCTGTTCTTGAAAACAGGTTTCATTAGGATTTGCAAGCCCTCCTGCGTTGTAAAGCCCACTGAGGAAATTTAGGTTTATAAAAATAATTATAATGTGTTATGATCTATAAATAAGTAATTGCTAGTTAAAATATATTCAGAATTCGCGATGATGTACCTGTTACTGGTCAGTGTTCGGAATTGATCGTTTTAGGATTTATTGCCCATTTAAAGGGCCAACTAATGGACATCGAAATGTCCCTTCAGGGTAGGAAAAGGGGCGGTGAAAAGTTAGTTTCAGCTTAGTCGAAATGACGCGATTTCTAAATTTTATTTAAACCAATATGGCTATTCACTAAAATCTTAGTGCTACAATACAGGTATTGGTCAATAACGTCTCAACCTCACAATCACAAGAATCCACGTGTTTCGCTCGGCACAATAGGGATTATTTTGTTAATCTAGAGTAAATATCATAGAATCTCAAAGGGGGTCTTCCCTTAAGGAAAACGTACCCCGTTGTTACAGTTATTACTAACCCTAACAATACACGTTTAAATAATCCCAGAAAAATACATATGGCTCAAAAATAAACCGCACAATTACTCATTAAATTCCACCCCACTTATGTAAAGTCCGTTCGCATAACATTTACAAATTCCCCGTTGTGGCAAAATCTAAATAGAGATCCTGATTTATCGTCAATATTGCTAGCGCATATATTTCTCATGCGTAGAAGCGGGGATATATTTCAGTCTGGTTTTTTGTACACTTGAGAATTTACGTCATTTTTTTTGTCGTTTTCAAAGGCGTATCAAAAATTGATTTATATAAAAGTAAATAGGTTAGAGTCAATGGAAATATTATTTATCATGTTATCCGAAAAACTCCAAAGCAGAGATTTGTGTGGTTGAACAATGATTTTTGAACAGTTTTATTGTAACACTGAAACTATATATTTCGTTATCATAATAAAAATGATCGTAGTAGGGGAGATCACTAGAATCCTGTATAATTTTTAAACAGTAAACATGTTATTAAAGTTTCTTTAGTAATAAAAGTACCCTAAAAATATTTTTTTATTTATTTATTTATAATATACAAAAAAAGATTTACAAATAATAATAAATAAATAATATACGTTCTTCTGAAAACTAGTTTATAGACACCCTAACATCAATTTAATTGCTATGTAACTGCTACTTACATATAGTCGAACTCAATCCTTTATGAGAATGAAAAAACAGCAAAGGATTACCGCCAATAGAACAAATACTGATTGATCTGGACATTTTTGAGTATTTTAATGTCGAGAACACCGCACACTGTCCATATACATAAAAATAAAATGATATTTTGTCTATTAGGACCTCTGTGCAAAGATCCAATAACCAACTTAGCTGGATATCGTTATAGGGGAGAATGGCGTATAATTATTAATTATGAGTTTAATAGGAATTTACATTTTAATTTCTATAACGCATATTAGATTTGAATTACTAATTAAAATTTTGTCTTAAATTAATTTAACTAAACTGTGAGGTTACATTCATAAGAGGCGACAATGGAAGTGTGGTTATAGTTTTTACATTTTCAATTGCAGAAACAAAATTCTCAGATGTGCAGACAGGTTACTTTGGCGGCTTGTAGATGTGCCGACAAGTGGCTTTGTCCGTATTAGCGACTTGTATAAAGCGGGATCATTTTGTTCTGCAATTAAAGTAGGAAGTAGGAAGTTAGACAAATATTGTCTTCAGTAGTGAGGGCTAGGAAAATATTCATACAGTGATACACTGTGCTTGTGTTCGCACTTGATTTTTGATTTAGTGAATAGTAGGTGGTAGGTGATTTGTGGCGTTCGTTTATTTCAATTAATATTATTCTTGGCTTCCGTGTATATACATGCTTTTTTTTATTTTGAAACATTGTTACAGTGTACTTCTTATTTATTTATTTGGTGTCAATTTCAATATCTTTCGTCCTTGGGAAAATACAGTTTTTTTTAAGTGGATCTAAAGAATCGGAACAATCACTAACTAATATTCCAATGGATTATGTGGTATCAGGTTGTAGTCCCAAAGATTCCTGGCATCAAAAAGGGGCCACGAGGTATTGCGCCTTCCGCCCTAATTTTGTGTATTTAACCCCATAGAATTAATTTGGGGACAACTTAAAAAAAGAATAAGGCGTTATAACGTGTTTCCCAAATTTGATGGGTTGATAGCAAATTTGGTAAAAGAAGAAATTAACAAAAAAATCAAACATGTCATCAAAGAAGAAAATTCTTATATAACGAGTCCGACCAAATTTATTATCAATGTTGATGACAGTGATTCCGATGGTGAGGGTTGAAATAGGTTAGGTAAGCTTAATTAATTTATAATATTTATGACTTTATTCACCGTGTTTTTAATTTTAAAATTAAAATTTGAGACAAAATTTTAATTAGCAACGTTTCTGAATCTCACAAGAGATCAGAAAATGAAGCTATAGGCCAGGTGGAGTGGTCAACCTCTATTCAAATCTAATATGCGTTATAGAAATTAAAATGTAAATTCATATGAAGAGCAAACCGAACCCCTTGAAAACTTTTTAAGCCTTTAATTTTCGTCTGATTTTTGTGAAATTTTCAGGAATTACTAATAATTCCAACACTTAGGGTGGAGAAATCTTTATTTTTTTGTAAACCTTCGAAAAGTATTTATTTTGTTAATTTTAAATGGAAAATCACAAAAAGAAATATCCTCGCCATTATGCATTAAATCTATGAAAATTTGCTCCTATTTGTTTTAAAAAATATCAAGTACTTTTTAAATAATATGGTTTCCCATTTTTTTCTTAAATATCTTTGTAAAGTGCTGCTACATCGTTACATACATTTAAAGCTGTCGAGAAATATTCCATGGCCAAGTGTTCCCAGTGGCGCGCATATAAATACAATTTTATATTAGAAAATCCTCATAAAATAGAAGTGAAATTTCCTTCTCACAAGAACTCTGGTTACCACTTAAAAAAAGTTAATCAATATAGAAATTTTACGCAAATTACCCCTAACGATCTCCAGTAACTTGGTTATTGGATCTTTGCACAGAGGTCCTAATAGACAAAATATCATTTTATTTTTATGTATATGGACAGTGTGCGGTGTTTTCGACATTAAAATACTCAAAAATGTCCAGATCAATCAGTATTTCTTCTATTGGCGGTATCCTTTGCTGTTTTTATAGCGTTTTTTCTTTCTCATAAAGCGGTGGGTTCTACTATACCAATATTAACTTCATACTCCGATTTTGAAGCTTTTGCAATTGTGCTATTTTATTTTTACAAGAGTTAAAAAAGGTCAACCTAGCATACTTTCCTACATATACGAGAGAAAAAGGAGAGTTTTTTATTTACTTTTAAATTTCCGCTTACTAGATATTGAGGAAGAGAAGTTTTTATCGATGTCAAAGTGACAAAAGCATTTCCAAGTATATGACGTTTTAACACTGGAGTTAATTAATCAAAGGTAATACCACGAGTCCTCCAAATTTTATCGATTAAATTTTTGGTTTTCACGAAAACGGCTTTATTTGGAAAAACCACGAAAACAAACTGATTGATAAAATCACGAGTCCGCAGGACGAGTGATTTTATCTTAAATCAGTTTGTTTGAGTGGTTTTGCCTAAAATAAAGGCGTTTGAGTATGAAGATCAAAAATTTAATCTATAAAATTTCAGAGGACGAGTCGTATTTGAAAGGATTATTTTTTGAATCATTTTGTATTAAAAACAGAGAACATAGACATTTATGCAAAAGACACTTTACACACAAATATTGAAAATTTTCTTTACCAATTTAAATTGAAACCTGAGTTTTACATACAGGGCCACCAAGGCGATTTTTTGACAGGCTACCCCGCGAAACGGCGCCTTAAATAAAAGCGAAGAAGAAGAATGAAATGATGTTTCTTAATTTAATTAATTTTAAGTTTAGTGTTAAAGTGAGGTATCTAAAAATGTTAAATGAATGTTGAAATAAACTAATAAAAACAGGTTAGTTTACAAATACATTTTGAAATTTGGTTATTAACATAGATTTGCAATACATTTTAGTATAATAATAATTGACAAATGTTTACATTTGACATCTCAAATAGGTAAACACAGTTTAATCAAAAAACAAAAACGACGAAGCGGTTTTATCAGTATAAAACACAATGATTGGTTAGAATCCTGAGTTGTTATTGGCTGAAACCACAAAATCTGACTGTTTTGACAGATGAAAAAAATAATCAAAGGTAATACCACGAGTCCTCCAAATTTTATCGATTAAATTTTTGGTTTTCACGAAAACGGCTTTATTTGGAAAAACCACGAAAACAAACTGATTTTATAAAATCAGTTTGTTTGAGTGGTTTTGCCTGAAATAAAGGCGGTTGAGTATGGTATTTGGAAGATTATTTTTTGAATTATTTTGTGTTAAAAACAGAGAAAGACCCTTTACACTCAAAAGTTCGATATTTTCTTTTTCATTTAAACGTCAAATATTGATATAAATGATTGTATACCTACAAACGTAATATAAGTTGCCTATCTAGTAGTAGGTATTTAAGATTATTTATATAGGGGTAACGTTTAGACTTTTACATTATTTGTCAGTTTTAAACGAATTTATGGATGGAGCTGTGTTGTGTGTTAAAATAAACGAATAAAAACAGGTTAGTTTACAAATATATTTTGAAATTTGGGTATTAACATAGATTTGCAACACTTTAGTATAATAATTATTGATAATACTAAATAAAAGTTGTTAAATGTGTATATTTGTCATTTCAAAAAAGGTGAACAATAGTTTAATAAAAAAAAAACAAAGAGGCGATTTTATCAGTATACAACTCAATGATTGGTTAGGATCGTGAGCTCTTATTGGCTGAAACCACAAAATCTGACTGTTTTGACAAATGAAAAAAATAATCAACAGTAGAAACACAACAGCTTTTTTTTATCGGATAAATTTCTCTTTGTATCGAAACATTTTGCCAATCAGTAATTTTATGAGAAAAACTGACATGTCAGTGAGATAAAAAGAAATTTATCCGTAAAAGTCTTTTAAATTAGTAACAAGATTTTAGTGATGTTCAGAAACATTTCCAAACCGATTAATATTGTATGTTTTTTTTTGTAAACAAACAGTAATAATCACTAACAATGTATTAAAATTAAAAAATTTGACAGACTATTAATTGATATTTTACAGTTTGCAGTTTTGCCAACTCTTACACTTAATTGCTATGAAATTATAAGTAAAGTTGACAAATAAGGTGACGTCCGCTTACTAGATATTGAGGAAGCGAAGTTTTTATCGATGTCAAAGTGACAAAAGCATTTCCAAGTATATGACGTTTTAACATTGGAGTTAATTTATCAATTATAAAACCCAAATATTTTAATTCACTTACACGTTCAATGTTAATATTATTAATTTTTAGCATTCGTCCAAACAATTTGATCATATTTATAAGATGATGTCAAAATCATACTTTTTGTTTTGTTGACATTTGGTTTAAGTTTATTATCAAATAAATATGTTTCAATGCTATTTAAAAACCTATTCATTTCAACAATTGCCTGCCTGGGGTATGCAAATCTGAATCATCTGACAATTCTTTTTCAAATTTAGTTTCTTGTCTTCTGTTAAATAGGTAACTATGTCTCCAATCCAAAACAATCCCCGATATCCCATAATACTTTAATAAATTAATTTAATAGTTCATTCGATTGCTTCAAGTCCCCTTGTGATTTCTATCAATTATATCTTTCCATTCAGTTATTAAAAATTATAGAGACGTTTCACATCAGTGTCTAGCACTAAAACCAGATTGATTCCCTAGAAACAATTCATTGGTATTAAAATATTGAATTAATTAGTTATAAAAGACAAGGAGTTCTTGCTGACACGTTAGGAAATAAACGTTTAATATTTTGGGTTGCAGCAGAAAAGATGAGAAGTTATTTAGACTATGTATTTTGAATTCGAATTTTTTTCAACATTTTACAACACATTTGATATTACAATTTCATTAAGTTATAAGTAAACATTTTTAAATTTTAACTTTTTAATATTATTGTAGCTCCCTGATGATGGATATAATCATATACGAAAGATTAGATTAATAAAGATTTATAAGAGTAAACCCAAAATATTAAATGATTAATTGGTTATATACAGATAGCTCTAAAACTTTTTCAAGAGTAGGTAGTATATTTAATGGCCTAAAATTTTCATCTTTAATTGAGTTAATTTTTGGTACAGGAACAACAGTGGAAACATTAAATTGATCAGGAAACACACCGGTTCCAAGTGATGTGTTAAATAATAAAATTAAATAATAAATTCCAACGACAAAAACAAAATCGTTCTCTATTTGAATAATGCAGATGTCTACTAATTTAAATGGTACATTTTCCCCATTTTTGCAAGAATAATAAATATATCATGATAAATACAAGTAAAAATTAAAAGTCTACACGAAAAGGAATAATTTTTGAATGGAAATTAATTCCATTGGAATTATAGAAATTTAGAAAAAAATTGTTTCTATTGCAAAACCAGTTGAGAATGCTCTTCTAGCATTGCCATAAACCGAACAAATTGTAATGACATTATTAATAAAATTTTAGATTGACAGAGTTCTCAGTTCTCATTCTAATCAACACAGCCACAGGCACTTTTATCAAAATAGTCAATATCTGGTCACCGAGCTGCGCTCTTAATATTCAAATCTACATTTTTAAGCAGCCCAATGAGTATATAATTTAATTATATTTATAACCTGACAAATTATGGGGTGGTTTTAGTTAGTAACCGTAAGGGGTAGTCTCACACTATCGGGAAAGGGAAGAACCTTTACCCGATGTGCATAAAGCATTTCCACCCGCCAAAAAAAAAAGATTAGCTTTAGGTTAGGTTAGATCTTTGGCAACGTTGTATTTTCAACTTTGAATTTATGAGATGGCTGTCATCTGACAAGCAATTTATGTCAAAACAACCTTTCCTTTTTTATACTTTTCAGGTTTATTCTGGTTATAAATTGCTACTTGGGCATTTGTAGAAAAGTTATGTATGCGTTTGTACTGGAAAAATTTGTTAAATAATCGTTTCAACGCACTGAATTTGTTTGTCTTGGGAGTGACTATCCCAACATATATTTTTGATTTAGCATCTGTGAAAATTTCATGAAAATCCCAGCCGGCCCCATTTTCTTAACGTTTACCCAGAGATGTGCGTGTCAGTAGTTGTCAAAATTTGTAGGTCATTATGGATAAAAAGCGGAAAATTTCAAATTGAATTCTTTCAGATTGAAATGCCAGAAATTAAATAAAGTCAAACCTTTTTATTACTATACTATACAGAAGAAAGGAGTGCAGTATTTAATTTGCAGAACGTAGTACAGGTTCAAGAGGTAGAAATTTTATTTTTACCACATCCTTCAATGCTTATTTGTAGTTAAAATTTATATTTTAATACATCTGATCGGCCTAATATAGTTTTTGTCTAGATGTATTCTTGTTTCCATGGTTTTTACTGTAATAAACCTGTTCTTTTGACAGATAAGTCAGACTTTATTTATTCATAGCCGTATCGTATGTATTTTAATTGATTCGGAATTTTGTATTAATATATATTTCAAAATGGCTTCATTCTAAAAATATTATCAGTCCTCCTAAATCCATGAAGGCAGAATTATTAGTAATAGCAAGGCAACATAAAAACAAATTCAAAAAATATATTAGAGATGAGATGGCCCGAGAAAAAGGAATTAAAATTCTCAGATTGCCTCCTTACCACGCAGAGTTAAATCCCATTGAACTGATCTGGTTACAATTATTAAAAGGTTATGTTTCTCAAAACAATACAACATTTAAATTTCCTGATGTGCGAAATTTGTTTTTGAAGGCAGTTTCAGATGTAAATAGAGAACATTGGGGAAAATGCATTGATCATTTTAAAAAGGTGGAAAATTAAGAAAGTGAATATATCAATGGAAAATTTAATAGAACCTATAATAATAAACCTCATAAAAGAAAATTATAGTGACACCAGTACTTTTAGTGAAGACAGTGACTTTTAAAGATAGTTCTTGAACTAACTTTTTTTTTTAATCTTTGAGTTTAGGTAACTACTGAAGCGTTACTTTTAATGCCAAGAGATTAAAACAAGTTTAATCCCAACATATAATCCTCCTTGTTATTTATTGGTTAAATTTAATTCGTTCAATGTTAAAGTGTCAGATGCATAAGGTTTATTTTTATTTTTTGTAAATAATATAACTTCAAAATTTAATCTACGAAGTGCGTATATATATATTTTATATGCTGTGACCTTATTTATATTATAGAAACTTATTTTGCAAAGTACGCCTATGGAATGTGACGTTATATTCTGACTTTTACTACCCTCCTCTCTCCTTTATAGTATATATTACTATAGAAACAAGTTATATTATCCCTGTCGTTGCTAGGAAATAAACTAAAAGCTTAACTTTTCTTGTAAATATCTCGGAAGATCGAATTTTCACAGACATGAGACCTACATTTTTTGCCGATTTAGATAGGAATTAGTCTACCCTGAAAGTTTCATTGAATTCTGACGAGTGGATTTTGAGATCCTCCGGAGACACATACACACACACACACACCCACACATATACATACATACAAACCTTGCTCGTTTAATAGTATTTGATTCACTATGCGTCTACTTTAAATTCAATGTGATTTTAAACTTCAAAATTTTCATATTTTGGACCCCATTTTGAAGGAGTTCCCGAAGTGGTACGGAGGGGCACATCAAACCCTAAGCTTACTTTTTGATGCTCTATCAAAATCTGAAGTCAGAATTTTAAAATTCACAAAGACAAAGAATCAACACACATACACACAGATCGAATTCAGATACTGAACATTTTGTTCGGTGAATATATTGAAAATTAAAAAGTTTAAGAACACAGATTATTTTTTTAAATTTCTTAATTTTTTGTTAGTTAAATTTGTAAAACACATAATAAACGAAAAATTGCAGATTTCTGCTTTCTTCCAGCAAAGACCTTAGAAGTATATCGATGTGTTGCACATTATCAGAACTTCAAACAATTTCTCTTCGTACTAGTTGCCCTGAAGGTAATGAATTACATCAGCCCAGACACGTGTTGAGATAATCCAACCCTTTGATTCTGCTATTAAAGGAGTTTCTAAACCAGTTTCGGCATTATAGTGGCTCTTTAGTAGAAATTAGACTGGTATAATTATATTCGTCACCAAGCTATATTAAATTGCTTACGAGAAAATACGTATAGAGGACATGGAAAAGAACTCCACTTTAGTAACAGAATCGAAAGTGTAGAAAACTAAACTACAAAGATATTCACTTAAAAAAAGTGAACTGCTGACACCAACCTGATTAGTTTAAGGCTCTGGCATTTTAAGGGTTTAGAAATACAGTGCTTTTTTGGATAGCGTTGTACTTTTTTACTTGGTTTTTTTTTTATTTTATAGATAAATGATCCACACATGCTTATGAGAAATTTAGAAATTGTCCACAAAAATATGAATTTTATGCTCAAACATTGACAATATTCGATTGGATATAAGCAATTATAGTAGGCCTTACGGCATATTTAATAGTATATTACGTAATATGTGTTGTAAATAGCATTTTACGCATGAATGGAAAAATTGCGCACGAAGTCGCGTAGTGGCGAGTGTGTAATTCCATGAGTGCATAATTGCTTTACAACACGTATTACGTACTATACTTTACCTACGGCCATATACAGTGTGCCAAAAAGTCTGGACTTATGACAGAGTACTTAATTTCTTCAATTAGATTTTTTGAACAATTTTGTTTCGAATAATTTTACAAAATTCTCTTCATTTAACTTCGACATATTGAAAATGTAGGTATTCTTTTTTATTTATGACACCGCTCGAATTATCTCGAGCGTTATTTAGAGCGCTCGAATTATCTCGAGCGTTTATTTAAGGTTCTCAAATATTCTTGAGCGTTTATTTAGGGTGCTCGAATTATCTCGAGCGTTTATTTATAGCGCTTGAATTATCTCGAGCGTTTATTTAGAGTGCTCAAATTATCTCGAGCGTTTATTTGGAGCGCTCGAATATTCTCAAGCGTTTATTTGGGGGTGCTCGAATTATCTCGAGCGTTTATTTAGAGCGTTCGAATTACCTCGAGCATTTTTGGGGCGTTAGAATTATCTCGAGCGTTTATTTGGGGAGCTCGAATTATCTCGAGCGTTTGTTTAGAGCGCTCTAATTAACCCGAGCGCCCTGTTAAGGTGTTAATAAATAATTTTAAATGACGGGCGATTAAGCGATCACTACCTACTTGCGAATTATTAAATGTTCCGCTTACTTTTACGTATAAACTGTGCGTTTTCATTTAAAATTATTTATTAACCCCTTAACAGGGCGCTCGGGTTAATTCGAGCTCCCCAAATAAACGCTCGAGATAATTTTAGCGCCCCAAATAAACGCTCGAGGTAATTCGAGCGTTCTACATAAACGCTCGAGATAATTCGAGCACCCTAAATAAACGCTCGAAAATATTCGAGCGTTCTAAATAAACGCTCGAGATTATTCGACCACCTTAAATAAACGCACGAGATAATTCGAGCGCTCTAAATAAACGCTCGAGAGAATTCGAGCATCCTAAATAAACGCTCGAGATAATTCGAAAACCCCAAATAAACACGAGATAATTCGAGCACCCTAAAGAAATGCTCGTGAATATTCGAGCGCTCTAAATAAACACTCGAGATAATTTGAGCACCCAAAATAAACGCTCGAGAATATTCGTGCGCTATAAATAAACGCTCGAGAATATTCGTGCGCTATAAATAAACGCTCGATATAATTCGAGCGGTGTCATATTTTCTTAAATAAAAAAGAATACCTACATTTTCAATATGTCAAGTGAAATAAAGAGAATTTTGTAAAATTGTTCGAAATAAAATTGTTCAAAAAATCTAATTGAAGAAATTAAGTGACCTGTCATAAGTCCAGACTTTTGGCACTCTGTATATGGCCGTAGGTAAAGTATAGTACGTAATGCGTGTTGTAAAGCAATTACGCACTCATGGAATTACGCACTCGCCGCTACGAATGCTATTTACAACACATATTACGTAATATACTATTAAATATGCCGTAAGGCCTACTATAATTGTATATACCCACTCGAAGACTTTGTTTCATCGTTAAAATATGAAGAAAAAAATGAAAATGAGAATTGTAAATCAACATTTATAATATCACTAACTAATAACACTAACAGAAAAATGATTTGATATTCCGACGAGTCATAATGACATTATTATGGATTTCATTGTCAGTGTCAAAATGACATACTTTATAGGACTGAGTACTATAATGAAAAATAGACGCAAAAATGAAAAAATTTATTTAAAACAAAATGGAACAAAATTTAATGATTAAAATTAAAAGTAACATTATTACAATTCGTTAAATTGATGTTGGTCATAGGAGTTGAGATTGTTGCAATGTTGTGATTTTTAATTTCTATGGTTTCTCTTTCTATTGAGGGAACGACAGTCGATGAAACACTCGATGATGATTTCTTCCTGAGAATGGCTGCTGAAATTCTTTTCTTGTTTTCGCAAGAGCTCTCTATATATCCTTCAGCAACTGTGTCACTTTTCCAGCCACCATGGCGTTTAATAGTGTGAAGATCGACTCCTGAATCAGTCCGCATTGAAGCTGAAGATCTCCGGAAACAGTAACCTGTGTATTCGGCGGAATGGGGTAACTTTAAAAAAGCAGCGATCGTTTTGCACATATTTGCGTTTATTGTCCCGCTTTACTTTATACTGGGCGTTTAAAAAATAATTGAATATTTTCCCCTAAGTACGGGCCTGCTGGTACACCAGTATAGTGTAAAATTATTTTAAGCCGAATAAACAAGAAATAGGTAAATGACGCGAAGTGAATTTTTAAAATTGTTAAAGAAAAAATGAGTGTAATGATATGTTTTTTCAAAATTAAATGGAACTTTTACTTTTAGTTTCAAAATTTTCCAATTCGAATTGGTAGCGAGTTATGGAAACAATCCCGCCGACTATTATAAAATTAATGTTAACGTTGCACTTTTCAGAAAGGTTATAAATATATGTTAAACATAAAAAATTATCAGATCTTTGTTAACTTTCAAGTAATAAAGGTTTTCCTGTAGAATTTTCGTTTTTTTAAAAAATATTTTTCGAAGTGCCCACACTTAACTGGCGCAGTCAGAAGTAAGATTTTTCGGAAATTGAACGTATCGCACGGACAATTTTTCGTTTCAACGATTAACCGAAATAACGAACATTGTGATACTGTGGACTATAAATTCGAAAGAATATCGAATTTTTCTGTTTTCTATTCGAAAGAATATCGGGTGGTGAACGGACAGTTCTTCAGTTGATCGAACATTGAGTGTCATTCGGAGAAGAAAAAAAAAACAAATTCTACACCTGGGAGAGGAACATACATCGTCCAAACCCTTAGCAGATAAGATAAGAAGAATGAAAATCTTCATTATTTTGTAAGTGCTCATTCCTTTATTTACCTTCCTTTTATTTTTACTAGAAGTAGTTGTAATTAGTTTAATGTTTAATTAATTTTATGAGTGAATACAATATTTTTGACTTAGTCAATTTATTTGAAAAAAGTTTAAATTTAAATTCTTTAGAAAATAGTTTAAATAGCTTAGAACATAATTCAGAAATGGCTACCACTCCAGTAGATTTTATCAAATGCTTAGATTACATTTAGATTATATTCCTTCGTTCGATGGTAATCCTCACATTTTAAGTATTTTTATTGAAAATTGTGAAACCTTAATATCAGTTTTTGCCAGTGCAAATAATATTGCGCTAAATTCATTTTTATTAAAAGCTATAATTGGTAAACTCACAGGGAGAGCCCAAAGATTAATTGGTTCTCGAACAGAGCTCAAAACATGGGTTGATGTAAAAAATTCGTTAAACCTAAGTTTTGGAGATCAACGTAACATAGATTGTTTGGTGCAAGATTTAATAAATTTACGGTCTTTAAAAAATGAAAGCCCCTATAATTTCGGCATGAGATGCCAAGATTCCAGGAGCCTCATTATTTCAAAATTAAATTCTCTAAATTTACACGACAATGAACGCACGATCAGACTTTCAAATTATGACGATTTAGCACTAAAGACATATATCCGAGGACTACCATTACCTATTCAAACAAACGTTAGATTAAGAATACCTGATAGTTTAGAATAAGCCATGAGTCTAGTTATAGAAGAAGATAATTTCTTGTATTCCACTCAAAAATCAAATAATATAAATTCAAACTCATCATTTAAACCTAATTTACGAATCACACCTGCCATAAATCCAAATTATAGAGCCCATCCAACATTTACTCAAAATTTAAGTAATTTTAATTCTCATCAGCCATTTCCACAATTGCCTCGTCAGGCATTTCAACCAAACTTTATGCTAAGAGCTCATTTTCTAAATCCTCCTCAATTTAAACAAAATTATCCAGTAAATAATTCTTACAATTGGAGACCAAATAACAATTTTCCTACCCAACGTCATCCATTTTTCCAAAATCAAAACAATACTCAAATGCAGCCACGTACCTTTAATCAACCACAAATTAATAATCAAAATTCTTCCCAAAATTTCAAACCTGAACCGATGGATACTTCCTCAGGCAATACCATAATCCAACCAAAACAAAAATTTACATCCACCGAACTTTTTAATCAAACTATTAATTCCCCTTATCAGTATCAACAATTTGAAAATCAATTTTACTTCCCCCAAATTGAAAATCCATTTCATCAACAATTTGAACAAATTGAAAATCCATATGAATATCACGATAATCAAAATGTATATCCCACACAGATAGACAATGACATTGACCATTATTCATATTTTCCTGCAACCCAATACTCCTATGACAATAATTTCTCGACACTTGTAAATGATAACATTACATATAATAATGACTTGTGTACAAATCCCACACTCTCAACTGAAACAAATAACCCGAGTCAGGATTTTATCCATGACCCCAGTTCCAGCAAAACCGACATAATATTTGTTAATGCATTAAAAGCAAATTTGCCATATATCGAAATTCCAGAAATTAACGCAAAATTTTTAATTGACACCGGCAGTTCAAAATCTTTAATTGATCCAAATTTGGCTTACAAATTTTATCAAAATTATATAATCAAAGAAAAATTTAATATTCAAACAGCTCATAACATTTCTTATCACGACGAAGTCGCTTGCATTCCTCTTTTTAAAATTTTTAATTTGCAAGACTATCATAAATTCTATCTCTTTAAGTTCAGTAACCGATTCGATGGTATCATAGGCGTAGATTTACTCAAACAATTAGATGCAATTATAAATGTAAATAAAAATATAATAGTAACTCCTAATGCAGTTATTCCTTTAACTTTAGACACCGATACTCACGACAATCGACAAAATAACTATCAACTGACTATTTCCGGACGTTGCAAATAAATAGTAAATTTACCCGTAAATTTCAAAAATGATTTAGGCATACTTGACCACAAAATTATTTATAAGAAAGAAAAAAATAATACAAATGCAGATTGTATTTCAGTGAATGCCCTTGAAAATGAATCAATAGTTAATAATCCCGGAGATGCAGGTAACGACATTTTAGATTTTTTGCAAAATTTTGCTGAAAATGTTCCAAAAGAACCACAGCCTTCCACAAGTAAAACGAACAAATCCAAAATTAATATAATTTCCAATGTTAAAATTCCCCCAGTTACAAATGACACACGAAACGAATTAAATACTCCTGAACCTGACTGGACAAACCCTGAAAATTCTGACGATTCGACACAACATTCGACAGCAAACGAAACTACAAATAACGGTATACCTATCTTAAATGAAATTATAAATAATAAAATACACCAAATTTTAGTTTATCCAAATCTTTATCAAAAAACCGATATCACTCACGAAACTTATGAAAATCATAAAATAATAAAAATAAAAATTCCAGAAATCGATAATGAAAAATTTATATTTGAATTTCTAGTTGAATTTACTGATTTAAAAAATACATTTTACCTTGATTTTAATAAAGAAAACTTATATCGAGATTTTAATAAACACTTTTCGGAAAATGGACCAAAATTAGTGAAGTGCACAAAATTACTTAACACTATTTCTGATAAAGAAGAACAAATTCTTTTACTTAAAAATTACCACGAAGGAAAAACAACTCATAGAGGTATTAACGGAACTTTAGAAAAATTAGGACAAAATTACTATTGGAAAAATATGAAAATATCAATTACAAATTATATAAATGCTTGTTCTGTTTGTCAAAAAAATAAATATGCCAGACAAAACCTGTATGTTCCGCTAATACTTACTGAAACGGCTACAAAGCCTTTCCAAATTGTACATATGGACGTATTCACTTACGATGCAAAAAATTATTTGACCTTAACTGACGCTTTTACAAAATTAGCTCAAGCATTTTTTATACCAGGAAAAACCGCAATTCATATCAGTAAAGCACTAATAAAATATTTCACTTCATTTGGCGTTCCACAACTAATCGTAGTAGATAAAGGCACTGAATTCAATAACGAGACGGTAAAAAATCTTTTACCGTTACACAAAATTAAAGTTCATTTTACAACTCCTGGGCACCATGAATCTAACTCCATAGCTGAACGTATACATTCGACATTAATTGAACATTTAAGACTTTTGCGTGAAATTTACCCAGACGAAAATGATTTAATGGACTATGCAATAATTGGATACAATAACTCTATACACATTTCGACAAACTTTACCCCATTTGAACTTACTTTTAGACACACTGACTCTAGAAATCGTAACGAAATTTTCCTTCCTCAAGACTTTTATACAGATTACGTCAACAGCCACAAAGAAAAATTAGAACACGTTTACAAGAGTGTGCATAAAAATTTAACGGATAAAAAAAATAACATTATTGAAAAAAGAAACGGAAAAGGTGAAACCAATCCAGAATTCCAAGTTAACCAAACGTCTATAAAGTAAACCCCAAAAAGCAAAATAAAAAAGATAAAAGATTTTTAGGACCTTTCAAAATTACTCAAATTCTTGATAGAAACCGCATTGAAATTTCCAGAGAAGCATTAAAACACAAAAAAATAGTTTTACACAAAGAAATTATACGCATAAATGAATTAAAAAAACCTCCTATAACAAACATTACAAAAGACTTTTTCACGTTGCAACAGTAATATAATAAATTAAGTATTTATCTATCTAAAACTCCTCAAGTTTATAGTTTCAAAGAAGAATTTCAAAATTCATATCGCATGATTAAAATTATCGAAAATAAAATAACCCTTCAATTAAATCAATTAAATCCTTTTTGGATGTTTAGATCAAAGAGATCCCTTTTTAATGGACTCGGTTCAGCAATAAAATTTTTAACAGGTAATTTGGACCAGAACGATGCAAAACGATATGATGAAGCCATAGCATATGTCTATTAATCAAAATAAAATTAAAACTTTAATCGAGCACCAAGTTGCTCTTTTACAATTCTGAATTCAAAACTTTCAAAATAATTCCAATTTATTAGCTCTAATTTTAACTAATTTTAAGCTCTCGTATTAATAAAATACAAAAGACAATAAAAAATTTAAACATAGAAAAAACAGAAACTTTGCACTGGAAAAAATAGAAATAGCTATTAGATTTTGAAAACTTAACACATTTTATAATGCCATTGTAGATCCAACCGAATTATTTTCTGAAATATCAATAGTTAGTAAAAATCTTAACAGCAATGAAAAATTTCCATTTGAACTCTCCTTAAATAATATTTTAAATTTTGAAAAAATAATCGAAATCAAAAGCTATAGTAAAAATAATCAAATTGTATTTTTAATTGAGATACCTATAGTTGAAATCAATAATTATAACTACTCTCTACCAATACGTTCCACAGGATCCTTCAAAACCATTATTCCTCAATCCAAATTTCTCCTTTCAAATGAGCAGCAATATGCACTTTCAAATTTGGAATGCCAAGAAGTTACTCAAGATGGATTCCTCTGTCGAGATGTCCAGATCCTAAGGATTTCGCCGAACTCCCCTTGTGAAGTTCAACTTTTGAAATATTCAAAATTTATTAACAGATATCAACAACTTCCAGTAGATGTCACCGAAGTAAAAATTCAGAAGTTAGAAAATAATCAGTGGATTGTCAAAACATATTACTGCCCAGTTTAAAAAAAAAATTCAAAATCAATTTTACAAACTCAATAACAAACTTAAAACCAGTGCATTTTCAAAAAATTAGTTTTTATACAATTTTACTATATATTATAATTATTTTAACAATCATTTATGTAGTTTCCAAATTTTATGTATCCAAGAAGTTGACCGAGAAAAGGAAGAAAGAAAATCCTCAAGATATAGACCTCAAGAATTTTCCATTTATTTCGAACTCTGGTGTAACCCCATAGTTCTCATCTAGCCCCGGAGGAGTTATGGAAACAATCCCGCCGACTATTACAAAATTAATGTTAAAGTTGCACTTTTCAGAACGGTTATAAATATATGTTAAACATAAAAAATTATCAGATCTTTGTTAGTTTTCAAGTAATAAAGGTTTCACTGTAGAATTTTCGTTTTTTTAAAAAGTATTTTTCGAAGTGCCCACACTTAACTAGCGGGATAAAAACAACAACTTGTTTCAATTTAGTTTTTTCCCCTCTATTCAAATCTAAAATTGAAATATTAAAATTGTGACATACAGGATGTTGTTTTGATATTTTTAATATATTTCAATTTTTCTTACCTGGATTTTCATATCTCTCAATATTTCAGTACATTATTCGTGAGAAGTGTAAGCTGTATGCCAAAAATGAAAAAATATACTAAGCGATTCAAAAGTTCTGGCCAAATAAATAATTATGCATAATTGATCAAACACCCTGTAACTCGGTTATGGAAATTTCAAATCAAACTCAACTGAAACTCGTGAATATCCACCATCAAAGTTCATGTTAAAAGTTAATTACGCAACAAAATATAAGCCAGTTGGTATAAAAACGATATGAAAGGTTTTTTAGATACAAAATTAGAGTTTTTATCGTTTACCTCGTATATATTTTAATAATAACCTTTATTGTTTATAATTTATATTAATTTGGTTGTTTCTATTAAAGAGTATTGCGATGGATTAAGAATAATTTGCAAAATTTGAAAATCCCCAAAACAACACCCTGTATATCAGATTTTTTAAAATTGGGATGGATATTTGAAAAGAACGGAAAAAAATGAGTTAAAGTGAAAACATTTTTTAAGTGCACATCCCATTCTACTACGTCAAATTACATCAAATGCATTTTTTTCATTTTCACATGCAATAACTTTCGAAATACCTGGTAGATTTCTTTCATATTTGGTACAGGTATCATTTTTTAGTAGCCCAATCGTATAATGTAAGGAGTATACTACAGTTAAAATGCAGATACGGATTAAGAAAATTTTGTAAAAATTGAAAATCCCCAACGCAACACGCTGTACATCAGATATTTTTTAAATTGGATCAGACATTCGAAACGAATGAAAAAACTGAGATATTCTGACATATTTTTATAAAAGCACATCTCGTTCTACATATTACTAAACTTTAAATAGCCCAATCGTACAATACAAGAACTAAAGTTAAAATTCTGATCCGGATTAAGAAAAATTTGTAAAAGTTGATAATCTTTAAAATAGCACCCTGTATATCAGATTCTTTAAAATGTAATCGGATACCTATTTGAAAAAAAAAAAAGAAAAAAAAATGTGTTATTGACGAAGCTTACTTGATAGTTTAATGAGTTTTATATGCGGAATTAATCCGAAAAATTAAATCTGTATTTTTTGTTTTAGAACGATCTTGTGCACTTATAAAAATATTTTAGTATAACACATCTTTTGTCTTTTTTTTTTCTTTTTTTAAATAAAATAAAAAAATAAAAAAATCTGATATACAGGATGCTATTTTAGAGATTACCAACTTTTACAAATTTTTCTTAATCCGGATCTGGATTTTAATTTTAGTTCTTGTATTGTACTTTTGGGCTATTTAAACAATCTACCTGTACCAAATATTAAAGAAATGTACAGTGTGTTTCCAACATTATGGCTTATGAAAGTGACAATATGTACTGCATCAATTGAATTTACTTTAAAAGTTTAGTAATATGTAGAACGAGATGTGCATTTATAAAAATATGTCAGAACATCTCAGTTTTTCCATTCGTTTCGAATGTTTGATCCAATTTAAAAAATATCCGATGTACAGCGTGTTGCGTTGGAGATTTTCAAATTTTATAAATTTTTCTTAATCCGTATCTGGATTTTAACTGTAGTATAGTCCTTGCATTATACGATTGGGCTACTAAAAAATGATACCTGTACCGAATATGAAAGAAATCTACCGGGTATTTCGAAAGTTACTACTTGTGAAAATGAAAAATATGCATTTGATGTAATTTGACGTTAAAACTCCAGTAGTAGAATGGGATGTGCACTTAAAAAAAAATTTCACTTTAACTCATTTTTTTCCGTTCTTTTCAAATATACATCCCAATTTTAGAAAATCTGATATACAGAGTGTCGTTTTGGGGATTTTCAAATTTTGCAAATTCTTCTTAATCCGGATCTGGATTTTAATTGTAGTTCTTACACTATAGGATTGGGCTATTAACACACTATACCTGTACCAAGTATGAGAGAAATCTACAGGGTGGTTCTAAAGTTACGGCTTATCAAAATATTGGCCGAAATGGATGAAACACCCCGTATCTCGGTTATTAAAGGCGTTAGACCGATTAACCAAGGTTATTTGGAATCACCTAAGTTCCCTCTATTTACAGTTAACGTAAGTCGGTTTAACTATGAAACACCCTGTATAATACAATGCCTATCGCAGCGAGTATTCCGAAACCCTTTCATGTTTTTATTTCTATATTGATAAAAAAAATTACGTATTCCCTCTTTTTTTACTAATTATTTCAGTACATCTAGAAGTAATAATTTTTTTGGTGACGGAAATTAAAGTAACCACCAAAATTTAAATTTTCTGAAAATCATCAATATCTTTCCGTTAACTATTAATTTGTGGTTTATTTGATAAACAACACGAGATAAACTTATTAAAAAATTAAGTAGATATAAAAAGTAAAAAAACCGACATTTTAAACGCATTGACACAACAATCTCAAAATATAACCACATAGGACCTTCTTTTTTAGGAACAACGAAATGTATTTTATTTCTACATTGATAAAAATTGTGTATTTACTGTTTTCATACCAAATATTTTCAGTATATCTACCAGCTGCAGCAATAGAAAAAGTTTAAAATTGGTGGCCAAATTTTAAGTAACCACCAAAATTTGAATTTTCTGAAATCATCAATATCTTTCCTTTAATTTTCTGCTAAGTTCTCACATGACTTTCAAAGCATACGAATGTGTCGATTGTTCAGTGTAAATAAAACAAGTACCGGTGTGATAACTTTTTCAATCAAATTTAAAATAGAATTAAATTTGCCAGCGGCGCATCATCCTCGATAAAAAGCAGCAGGTAAGCGGCTAAGACGCTAACCTTAAGGAAAATGAACACAACAACAATTTCCTCCCTTAGGGTACCCACCCCCTCAAAACCAGACATGGTGGCAACAAGGTATGTCATTTACACATTTTCCAAACTTGCCATTTTCGTCTAATTTAGATATTGATCAAAATTCTAATTTACCAACAACTGCTCAACAAAATTATCAAAGCCATAAACCAGAATTGAACGACACTTCAGATATATGGATATAGATATAGAACTTGACCCAAGCGAGGAAGAAGCAAACAAAAAACACCCGTGGCAAGTTGTTAGGAAAAGATAGAGGGATAAACAAAACAATGAACCCACTAGCCCTAACACTCGTCCCATGAAAGTTGAGAACCGGTTTGAAATACTATCCAATACTAACAAAGATAACAATAATAATAAAGAAAACCGACAAAATACACAGAAACCCCCACCTGTAATTATATACGGAGAAAAAAACTGATAAGAAATGATAGACATAACAAAACAGGAAACATATTATATTCGAACCTTTCCCAACGACCCTGTGAAAATATCAACAAACACGATAGACACATTCAGATATCTTAAAGATGAAGATATTGTGTGTATAAAT
This sequence comes from Crepidodera aurea, assembly GCA_949320105.2. Taxonomy (NCBI): domain Eukaryota; kingdom Metazoa; phylum Arthropoda; class Insecta; order Coleoptera; family Chrysomelidae; genus Crepidodera; species Crepidodera aurea. The sequence continues at coordinate 89,172,908 of OX439473.1, read as the reverse complement.
ACTTACCAAATTAGAATTAGAATTAGAATTAGAATTAGAATTAGAATTAGAATTTATTAGCATACGGCATACATTTTTCAAATTTCAATTATATTCTTACATAACAAAGTTTATTTACATTATTAAATTAAACATAAATAATGTTACAATTAATATTCAAATAAATATATATAGCTTCTTCGGAGGAGGGGTGACCTAGACACGAGTGTCTGTTTTGTCGTAGTCCTCCTCAAAAGGTACCATCTAAAAAGAAATAGATATACAATGTAAACGACACAAATAAAACTAGTAATAGTTACAGTTTTTTTTTTGTTAACATCAGCAGAGAGGAGCAAAACTAGAAAGCTAAATGTATTATAATAAAATATAATTAAAAGACTTTGAAAATATCAGGATTTCTTAGAATTAGTTTTTTAACTTCAGTTTTAAATTTAACTGGTTTGGAAATTTGTTTTATATTTATAGGAAGCAAGTTAAAAAGCTTCGGGCCATAGTAAAAAAAACTTCTTTGGGTTACCGATTTATTAAATAGATCAATATTTAAATTCAGGTTAGTTGCAGCTCTAGTATTTGAGATTTTTTTTGAGAACTGTTTTTTTTCCAAATTTCATCCTTAAGAGACCTCTATAAGAATATATCTGTCTGATATTAAATAATTTTGTTTCGCGATAAAGTTCTTCAGTTGAAAACAGTCTATTTTTGTGGAGTATTATTTTTAGAAGTGTGTTTTGTGTGGTTTGTAAATTTTGTAATGTTGTGGTAAAAGTACCTCCCCAGCTAGTTATACAGTACCCAATCATAGATTCTAAAGTCTCTAAACAAGAGAAGAAAGAGCTTATAGGGTAGTCATAGGACATTTCAATCACTCTATCCCGACAAATGACATAAAAGAAGAACTGGAAAAACTAGTTCACAAAGTCCGATATATAATGAATGAGAAGCACAGAGTTACCAAAGAACCACTAGGGTAAAGTGACCAATGGTTGTCACCCGTCCTAATATTGGCACCTAGACACAAATAATTGAAATTAATAGATTCTAGGCACACATTTCTTCGCAATCTGAACGTTAGAGTAAAACTGGCAACTCTGTTCAATATGTGCATTTGTTGAACTTGAGTTGCATGGTTAAGTTTACAAGTAGTGACCGATGTTAACACCGGTCCAACTGAAAACGGTAAGTTTTTATGTAAACCATAAGAAACAGCTTATTATGATGATGGTCCTATCAACATATTTCCAAACTATATGTTATTTTATTAGTATATATTTGATTTACTAAGTTTATTACGAAATAAAGAGAGGTTATTGGCGGGAAAACATTACAATTGTAATAAATTAATGGGGTGCCAACTATTGGCAAGCAAATTATAATAGATTCCAATCTATTGACATGGGTGCCAATGGTTAGTTACCAGGTATCTGTATAGGTACCAATTATTGGCACTAATTTTATAGAGAAAATTTATTGCTGAAACATGATAAAAATGGCAATTTATCGTTAAATAAGTATACCGTACATTAAAGCAGCTTATTTAGTAAAATACATTGAAATATATGGCTGTTAAAAAATTCGGAACTTCTTCTAATCCGTTTAAACGCACTGATGTTTTTAAACATCTTTTTTTAAATTGTGAATTACATAATTAATATTTTAAATCTATTTTGTTGTGTCCATGTAGTTACTATTAAGTAAGGAGTAATTATTTAATTATTGATTGGAAAATGTAACATTTTAATTAAATTAGGGGGGTGCCAACTATTGGCACGATAATTGTGATATATTTCAATTGTTAACATGGGTGCCAATTATTAGTTTATATAACAGAATATAGGGAGAAATTTGTTGGCACCCTGATTTTATAAATACAATAATACATTCATGTTTGTTGAAATCTAAATTAAAGTTATTATTACCTATTTAGTAACTATAGCATTTATGTACAAAGAACAAAAACATAAATGAATTATTTAGGTAGGTACATCTCAATTTTAGATGCCAAAAATGAAAGCAAAAAATAAATGTGTAAGACAATATTTTGAAGAAATTATCCAAAACATTTCAATTAACAAAAAATTTGGATTACACTTTTATCCCACATCCATTTTTTCTTCTTTCAGCTCATCCACCCTAGACTTTCTGCGCACAAACACAGATAGTCTAAAATCAACTAGCACTATATAGTCTTTCTAAATTCGAATCAGTCAATTCTCAATGATTTCCAGTCAATTTTTGAAAATTGACTGGTCCAAATTTAGAATCAGTCAACTCTCAATGAATTCCAGTCAATACAGGGTTAATCATCAAAAATCCTGTTCGCAGAAATAATATTCTGGTTAAAAAATGTATTTGTTTTATATGCAAAAATAACATATATACGACGTCCATCGTAATGCTAACACTAATAAATAAATTAGCAGAAATTCAATGTCAGAAATGTAGTAGAAAATACCGTGTAAATCATGTACTTCTAATATGAAAAAGTTTCTAAAGGGTGTGCAATATTTTAAACAATTTAATTTTTATTTGTCTTTGGTAAGTAAAAAGTGTTCATCGTATATATGTATACTTATTTACAGTCGTGCAATATTTTAAAAAACAACTTTTTATCTATCTTTTGTATGAGAAAAAGGGTGCCAATGACTGGTATGAGTGGTATGCCAATAATTGGGTCGAAGGTGCTAATGATTGAGAATTAGACCTATTTCACTTAATTCGTTAATATCACAATAATTAAACAACGATTTTCGTGTTTTTAATTTATTTCACACTCTGTGAAGGTTATTATATCCAACTAGGAGCACATTGGCTCTGATTCTGAAGTAATAATACATTAATCTTCTTTTAATCCGTACGCCAACCTTAAAGTGCCAATAATTGGACTGTTTACCCTATCAGTATTCTTCATAGATATGGAACCCCAAGAGAACAATAAAGATATATTTAAACAATTTCTGTGTTACACCAAAATGACTGTAGAAGCCCTAAGACAAAATAATAATATAGTACAATGTATGAGATGTCAAGCCTACGGTCATTCCAAATCATACTGTCTAAACAATTTAACTGTATGAAGTACAAGGGACAGGATGACTCTAAAGCCTGTAAAAAACCAAAGAACACTCCTGCCACTGTGTGGAGAAGCACACTCAGAAAAATACAGGGGTTTAAAAGTACATAAAGGTTTAGTAGCGTCTAAAAATCAACATATACGAGCAAACCAATAATTCCAACTAATGAACCCACACCTAGAAATAGCCTACCCTCAAACCCGACAGTACCACAAACTTATTCTCAAGCTAAGGCAAAAACCAAATTATCGATTTTGTTTTCGAAATTGCGAAGTTAGCATATACTTTAGAGCAGCAAAGATTTTTTTATTGTTTCAGCAATATCACATTTTATGAGAGGCCAAATTCTCTGCTAACTAGGCTATGAAGTGATTGCCGAAACTGCAGTCTATTTTGAGGCCATAAATCGTTCTACAAAAAATGCACCGAAATGTTGGAATGATTATACAACTCATCATAAATTTAGCCAATAAGTAGCAGTTGCAATTTTTACTTAGTTACCATGTATTGAGAAGTGATTACACCCTTGACGAGGTCGTATAATCGATGGTAATATCCCAAGACTATGACAAATAGCCGACTATTATTTTCTGCCTAATTCTATCGAGAGTACCTCGTATTTCGAGACAATTTGATGAGACCATATGAACATTAATAATCTGAATAACTCCCGAGAGATTTAGCTCGAGGGAGTTATTCTTTGTGGAAGATTATTTCATGAACCCCACAAAATCATTCGCTAAGATTGTCTCCAAGCAGACTCCTTTCTCTTTTTGTTATTTTCTGGGATAGATTTGCTTATACTTTCACTGATAGTGAAACATGAACCAAAACGAGACATTTTCAATTTTGAGTGAATGTTACGTCAAATGTTGTCACTTAATAGTACACTTATACAGCCGATTAAATAGCCGCTCATATTTCTTTATTTACCTAAATAGTCGATCATATCGTCCCTGTAATTGCAAAATGTCGTATGTCAAAAAGGCCACTTCTCAGGAGAGCAAAAAAACTTAATATCTTTTTACTTTTTGTTTCAATTATTTCAGAAATCAGATTATAGCTTATTTTTATGATGTAACATTATGTTATATGGCATTTAAGGCGTTAACTTAACGTGTTTGTGTTTTATACGCACATACGGAATTTTTGACATACGACACTTTGCAATTACAGGGACGATATTGCATATCATGTGACTAAATTCGTGACTTTTTATTTAGCCATGTGTAAATGAAATAATCGTTTTTGTATTTCGCATCCTTCCATCTTAAAAACTTTGTCATAGTAACAATACGTTTGACGTTTAGAATAAGCAATCGTCAACAAAAATAATTACATAATTCATATAATCGTATCGATTACCACGCAAGCATACGAAAATAATATTATGCTTTTATTGTGCAAGAGCATATTAATACAGTATTACAACAGCGGTGGATTGGAAGAGGAAGTCTGTTTCAATGGCCTGCGGGATCACCAGAATTAACTTGTTTTGATTTTCAGACACAACCTACGACCAGAGAAATATGGAAAACCGGATTCGTAATGCATTACGTAACATACCTAGAGCCGAAATTGAAGCTGCAGTTTTGTTTACCAATGAGAGGCTTCAGCAATGCATAGAGCGTGATGGTCAGATGGTCAGCATTTAGAGCATTTACGGGGGCGATTAAAAAGCTTTCTTTTTTAAATCGGTCACATACGAAACCAACAAAACTTCAAATATTATAACATTTGTAGCCCAAGAATAGCTCTTTTCAACTAGCCCAAGTTTGTTAAAATCGGCTCAGTCGTTTCGAATATACAGGGTGTTTTTTACTAAAACCTTTGAATACCCCCACCCCTTAATTTATAGAGATACACCAAAAGTTATCAAACAAAAAAGATTCAGATTATCCTTTACTTTAAAGATCAGGTATTTTTTTGTTAGGTTAATATAGCGGAATTCATAGAAACATCACTTTGTTAGAATCAAGATTGCAGTTACGCCCCCTAGCGGTCATTTCAGAAATTTGAAAATATTTTCCAGGTTTTTTTCTTGGCCGTTTTAGTAACAACTTTTTTTCCGCAAGCCTCTACGATGGATAGTTTCCCAGATACAGTACCTCGCATTCTTATTGGGCCACCCTGTACAATAACATGACCTTAAACTATTACTAATAATTATATGAATGATTCTACTGGGCGATGTGCCTCTACATGCCACAAATCTTTTATCACTATCAAACTACAAATCCCCCACAAATTATTTTTCTGACTTCGGCATCCAGCAGATTCTTTATCCACTATTTTCATTATTCCATATTTTTTCAAATCGTGGTCAAACAAACCTCCAAATAAAAACAGGGCAAACTCTTGCCTGTCATAGACGGGTTTATACGCTTAGTAATTTAACTGAATGTAATTTGCTTCTAAGAATTTCTCATCCCTCGGAAAATTTACTACGAACGCTCTTGGAAAACTCTAAAAATTAATAAACAAAACTATATGTGTCGTGTGGTCTTTTTCACTGTATTTTTTTTATTTTGTTGCTTAAAGATTTAAACAGAAACGAACGAAAATCCATCCGATCGGTAGGCTATTAAAAAGTTATATTAGTATATAAGCTCCTGTCAATCCAAGGCAAACAAAAACCCAGGTCTTCGAATTTTTTTATTTACATTGGAGTTGTAGAGGCCTTAACCCTCTATAATCTCGTTATATATTTTTAATGGAAGACAAAAAAAAGATCGTAATTCAAACCTAAACGGGACTTGTTGACAGGACACGTTTCTCAGATGATAGATGAACGTGGTAATTGGCCTGGGAAACTCGATATATAAACATATTCCCATGTACTAAGGCACGTTTTTCTAATAGTATCCGGCTGTGAGAGGAATTTATATTTTATGGAGCTATGGCAGACGAAGAAAATCAAATAATAATTTACTTATTGCAGTAACGGCGAATGAAATAATAATAAAAATTTTTCTAGGTTCTATTAAATCGTCTCCAACGTTGGCTGTATTTAGAGGTACAAAATATTATAATTCTGGGCGTGTTTGGACTTTAACCTAACCGATATTTAACACTTACGAGGGGAAATTTTAATTTTGTATGATGTACATTTGAATTATACAAAACGCTTTCATGCAAATATCAATTCTGTGTAACGTAAGATATGAAAACTTCCTAATTTTTATATTATTAAAATTTTTGAAGAAATAAATTATATTAAAAATAATTATAAACGATTTAAAGATAAATTAATTGATATATTTTGCAAAATATTCAAAATATATAAAACGACAGTTTCTTTAATTAATAATTGAGTTAAGAATTATTATAATTGAAATTTTTTATTTGAAGATTTATTTTAATTCCGATAAATATGCCGCTGGCTAGGTCAGGTTCAAGAAGGTAGACACTTTTAAAATAGGGTAGATAGTAACATATAAAACAAAGATAAAATCAGGGAAAATTTAGGTCTTTAGGGAGGGAAAGGTTTTTAAAAATTCAAAAAAATTAGTAATAATATTTTGAACCAAGATATATAATCTTAAAAATTGCAATCTAAACAAACTTTAATTATCACTTTTTTTATTATGAATATAAAATCTAGTTCTTTATTTTATATATTATTGTCTATCCCAAATTATTTACCTTGAGAGCCCAATACCTTTAAGGGCTTTTGTACTATGTGTATAATTATTCTATTATTAGACTCGGTGCATTCGTTTTCTTTGATTTTTTCGAAGAGTTTTTGAGGTGCTGATATTGAGTTTTATTTTTAAAATAAAGTTATACGCGACAGTTTCCAATAGATTAAATTTTATTATTATTTAGGTAAATATATATCGTAAACATCACCCTGTACATTTTAAATCGATACCGGAAGACAAAAATGAATATATTTGGATTTTACCTTATCCGTTTAATTAAACGATCGATGCTATCAAAAGTACATTAGAAGAAATCACTCTCCAAATCCCTTAATGGATTCATGTAACTACACGATTCAATCAAAAATCAATTAAAAACTTTTAACAGCTAAAATCAAACTTACACTTCTCAAAAACTATCATTCTTAAATTTTAAGTTATGTCAGTGCAATCGGCCACAAGTGTAGTTATTGTTATTTAGTGTTTTGGAAAGATGGAAAATTATCGTAGAAAAGGATTGAAGACCCGGCTTATGTTGAGTGCGAGTGCCAAAAACGAAATTTTTGGTATTTTTCGAGTGGATTGCTTCACTATTTTTTAAATATCTCCGGCTCTAAGAGTTATTTTTTTTGCTGAATAAATAACCAAAGAATTTTCGAATTATCTTAAAAATTGGAGAAAATATGTATTTTTATTTCGAAAAACAATTTTTGTCAAAGAAAATCCAACATTTTATTTCTATATGTAAAGTGCCCAATTCAGGGAATAATAAAAAAACCGATTTTTATTTTGTATATTGATTCGTTCCCTCACAAAAATCTTACTTTAGAACCCGCAATATTTTTTTTATTTTTTTAAACATTTTTTGGACTGAAATATAGTTTTTACAAGAGAATCAAGCATAAATATCGCGATAAACATAAAAAAATGGGAAAAAATGAAAATCGATTTTTTTTAATTTTTTTATTATTCCCTAAATAAAGAAATAAAATGTTGGATTTTCTTAGACAAAAGTACACCCAAAATCTTTCTTTTTAAGATTTTTCTTTACCATTGTTTTTCCAAAATTGCGGCCAATTCAATTTTTTTCGAAAAATGCCGATTTTGGCTGGACAAATACATTTTTTTTTAATTTTTACCATGTCTTCCCGACATAAAAATACATATTTTCTCCAATTTTTAAGAAAATTCGAGGATTCTTTATTGCCAATTCAGTAAAAAAAATAATGTGCGCGAATTCGTTTTTTGAGGTTTAGGATACATTTAAAAAAAACCCTACTACTATAAGGATCGATACTCTACTTCATCACGGTCATTTTAATTTTTTTTTTATTTTTCCACGACTCTTAGAGCGGGAGATATTTAAAAAATAGTGAAGTAATCCACTCGAAAAATGCCGTTTTTGGTACATATCTCGCGAAGCTCCAGCCCAAATGTATTGAAATTTTTTTTACAAGCTTCTCTTTATGTATAAAACCGAAAAAAAATAACTTAGCTCTTACATCCATTTTCAGAATATTTTCGTCTAATTTAACTCCACTAAGAGGATAATAAAATGCCCCTTCAGCGCCAAAAATGTAACGCCCGAAAAGATATAGAAAATAGAAAAATTACATTCTGGAAGAAAAATGGACAAATAAATCAAAACCACAAATGGTTTTACCAAATACAAGGCCAGCTATTGTTCACTGGAAGAGCGTATTGCCACAGTAGATACAGTAGTTCCACTTAGCGTCGGCACCTTTGATGTTGGTGTCCAGCAGTTTCATTTTTTATATTCGCACTGGTATTGACACTATTGACAGTAATGACATTTCTCCCCGCCACGATCCCTAACAATGCTCATATATACACTGCTCGAAATATCAATTATTGATATAAACTGCTCGCTAAAATTCAGTCTATGCAAATAAGGTTGGAAACATGGAAAAGTAGTAAAAATTAATTATGCAGTTTTCAATGAGGTAATATTCATTTAATCGGATGCACCCGAGATAAAAAAAAATGTTTGGTGATTCTTACGTATTTTTGTCTCCTGAACACGAATTTGAAGTCAAAAAGCGGAGGTCTCGAATGCTTTTTGAGATATAGGCCCGAAAAGTATGAAAACTTGTTTCTAATCTCACGATTATCTTTATTGCCACACTTATATTAACTTCATATGTACGTTTATTAGTACAAATTTGAACCATTTCTAGTCGAGTTGAGATTTGGCATATATTTTTATATGAACAAAAAATGAGTTTTATGATTATGAGTCGATGTTATTCAAACGTGGTTTAAAGGAGTTTTTGGGAATTGAGTTTCTGCCAAAATTCAATATGGCAAATACAAAATTGTGGTTGAGTTGTGTGCTTATATAGTTTGATTCTGTTTAAAAAAGTTAATACAGCCATTCTATATTCATTGTTAAAAAAAATGCAAGAGATTATTACGAAAATATTTATTTTTCCCATTTCAGTTGACCTTTCACATTCCTAATATATAAGAAAGAAATTTATTGCATACAATGTACATAGTCAATATAATTTTTTTTAAGAAAACAAGAACCAAGAATGCATGACACCTAATAAAAACATAGATAGATATTTATTAATATAAAATTACAAGAATTTTACACTCGTCACAAAACATTACAATTATTACAAGCTTAAAACTATAATTTACAATAACAATAACAGACAGACACCCACACAGCAAAGGATATTCCCAGAATATCCTCACAAGATACCAATGTTCTTTTTGCAGAATATTCCTAAGCAAATATTCTGAGAACGATCATAGAATGTATTGGATATATTAAAATATTTAGCACATCTATAAAAAATATCTTCAGTTAGTAAAGAAGTTCAATATTGTTTCAGAAATTACTTACCTTGCATCATCTTTGGGAAACCTAAAAAAACTTAATTGGGGATTTTCCCTCGAATTGCTTCGACATACTACACAAATTGTACATGTTATTTACCCGAGCTTGTGGATCCCCGAAAAGCCAGAAGTATGGAGATCCGTAACATTTCGTTAAAATTACATAGTTAAATATGTGTATCATTACTTTTTTTTTAAATTTTAATTACATATTAGTTTTCCTTCAATTTCTTTTATTTTCATAACGAAATATTCTATACTTTTGTTACTCTGATATTTTATTTTAACTAATCTTTATTATGAGAAAAATAAATAAATAATAAAAAAATAAATAAATAAAATTTTCTTTTGGCTCTCTAATGGTGACATTGTCGCCATTTTTTAATTTTATAACGTTAAAGCTGAGGAACGGCTTTGCTAGGCCGGAAGGATATCATATCCCTGAAATGACGTAGATTCAAGATTATTATTCCCTTAAATACTCGATAATAACTTTCATATTAAAAGTTTTCTAAACTAATTTTCAAATACGACGAACAAAACTTATTGATAAAGAAGTAATAATTAAAATTCATATTTTTCTGTACAATTTCTCATATAGTTAGAAGCATGTGTGGATCCTTTATCTATAAATTAAAAAAAAATCAAGCAAAAAAGTACAACGCTATCCAAAAAACACTGTATTTCTAAACCCTTAAAATGCCATTTCCGTGTACCCGCGGAGCAGAGCCTCAATCTAAAAAAGTGATTTTAATATCCATAAAGAAGAGCATTTACTAATAATTTAATATTCCACAGAAATTATAATTATTCACCCATCTGTCTACCCCTCGTAAACATATAAATAAGTGAAACTATTATATCTTTACCGAACTTTGAGTAATCTTAATAATAATCCGTAGGGGCGCCACATCCTGGCTGGTAAAAATAGGCTTGTAAGGGTTTTGAAATACAGGCTTTTCTCAGCAACGATATATTTTTTTTTGAAATTTTCTTTACGAGCTTATAGGGAAAGGTTGTCTCGATACTTATAACTATATTTAAATATGTCATCAGGCCTACTACAATTTTTTATACCCACTCGAATATTGTCAATGTTTGACCAAAAAATTCATATTTTCTGGACAATTTCGGAACTTCTCATATAGTTATAAGCATGTGTGGATCCTTTATCTATAAAATAAAAAAAAATCAAGCAAAAAAGTACAACGCTGTCAAAAAAAAACTGTATTTCTAAACCCTTACAATGCCATTTTCGCGTACCCGCGGAGCAGAGCCTTAAGGCTCCGGTCTGTATCATTCGAAGTTTGTGAGTGGGCCAGCGGTGAGAGGCGAAGTAGAAAATTTAGTATAGTGGACGTGATTTAGACTTTGACCTAATAGATATCTAACACTTACGAGTGGAAATTTTAAATTTGTATGATGTATCCAACAAAACGCATTCATGCAAATATCAATTCTGTGTAACGTAAGATATGAAAACTTCCTAATTTTTAAATTATTAAAATTTTTAAAGAAATAAATTATATTAAAAATAATTGTAGATGATTTAAAGATAAAACGAGAGTTTCTTAAATTAATAATTGAGTTCAGAATTATTAAAATTGAAATCAATTCCAATCAATTTCAATTTTTTTTTAAAGATTTATTGTAATTCCCATAAATATTCTATACTTTTGTTACTCTGATATTTTATTTTAACTAATCTTTATTTTGAGAAAAATAATAAATAATAAAAAAATAAATAAATTACATTTCCTTTTGCCCCTCTAATGGTGACATTGTCCCCATTTTTTAATTTTATAACGTTAAAGCTAAGGAACGGCTTTGCTAGGTCGGAAGGATATCATATCCCTGAAATGACGTAGAATCAAGATTATTATTCCCTTCAATACTCGATAGTACCTGACCATTCTCTCCTTTCATAATAAAACTTTTCTAAACTAATTTTCAAATACGACAAGCAAAACTTATCAAAAGTAAGCAAAAAAGTACAACGCTGTCCAAAAAACACTGTATTTCTAAAGCCTTAAAGTGTCATTTACGTGTACCCGCGGAGCAGAGCATTAATCTAAAAAAGTGGTTTTAATATCCATAAAGAAGAACATTTACTAATAATTTAATATTCCACACTTCACGACCTTGCCGATGTTACATAGCGAAAATTCTTGATTTATGGCAATCAACGTGGCACTCACCTAGGAAAAAAGTAACAAGCCCAATTTTATCTTTAAGTGAATGAAAAAAGTTCTACCTGGCAACGCCCTACTAAAATAAATAAGGTATATGAGGATAATGTTCTAGCTAAGTTGTTCAATGTTAATTTTACCAATAAGAGGAATTGCGTACTTATTTTCTACCCTTTCTGTTTTTCAAGTATTTCAAATATTTATTAAAATGTGGACAAAAATGCATTAATTCCATTGACCTAAAAATGACTACACTAACGAATGATCAATTTGCTGTGTTAATTTAATTAAACAAACGCGTTGATCAAAAGTTCTGTCGGTTTAAAACAAACAAACAAACCAACAAACAACCCGCTGTTTACCATTGTTATTTTGTTTTTAACTGTTCATATTTTTGTAATTAACGCTTCAAATTTTACTGGGTCAATTATTATAACACTACAAGCATTTGCTAAAATAATAACAGACGCAGGTTTAGTACTGATTGGACAATTCGGCCTAAAATAAATATTTGAATATGGCAGTCGAATGAGATATAATTTATATTTCATTTACTATTTAAACGCACTGTACCTTAATCATACAAAAACTTGCGCAAAATTGTCTACCGATTTTAAAATCCCGAGGAGTTTGCAACTCTCAAAATCAGAAATAACAGAATGTCGTATATTCAAGTATTGTATTTTTCAACGTTCATTTCCCACCTTCAGAATTTGATTTCTAATAAATTTGTCGTTATTGGCTTTAACGTTCACTTACACTCAAGAAATCTCAACGACTACTTGAGAACGATTTTTGAGATATGAGATAACATAATCACATATCTGAATCCGATCCGAGACAGTTTTTTTTATTGGTGCCCCAGTTTACCTATTTAAAGCTCGCCTCAGCGTGTTTAAATCGAACTTTCAAAAACGCGCGTTTTCAAAGTTACCATGGCAACATCAACAACTCGTGAAATCAAAATGACAATTTTTTGATTATTGATCTGACAGGAGCATGGGCGGATGATTTTTAAGGGGGCGATGTCTTTTACCCGGGGGGATATGGAATACCCCTGCTCAGCAGAGGAACCGCTACAAGTCTATCCTCTCTCATGGTTGTTCTCATCCAGTACCTTCGACACCTTCGAAGGGTTGAAAAGAACCCCTTGGCTTCTTGTAATCTTTCTTTAAGTAAAAAAACTCGACTTAAAGGGAGGGATGCAGCCCCAGTCATCACAGCTGCTGATTTCCATCCTACTTGTCGTTGGATTTGATCTGTTGTCACGCCACTATTTGCCATAATGGTGGCGGACGTACGTCGAAAACCACGTCCCGTGTATTTCTCAGGATCGTCCAATTTACACTGAACGAAAAAAGTACGTGTAATTAATAAAAAAGTACATCAAATCAATGGACGTTAACATTAATTTTCAGGCGTTGAAAGCTATAATTAATACAATAAACGTTCGTACGTAAATTTTCTTAATCTTTAAGTTACGATTTTTGTACGTAAAAACAATGAAAAGTAAGTATACATCTATGATCTCTGTACATAAAACCATAAATAAAAAGCATGGGTCTACGATCGTCGGTTATTAACATTAGTGATGATTGACATTAATCTATAACACCAGTATATTAAAACAATAAATAGTAATCACCAGTTATTAATATTATTATGTTTTATTTATCAGACCTCGCTAAATTAGGTATACTGGTAATTACTTTATCAAAAATATTCTAAAAAAAATTAAAACACCTACCTACTAATCATTGGCTCATCTATGTCTACTGATTTGATGTGTAGCGTTTTCCCAAAACCTATATTTTCGAATTTCCCATATGAACAATCAAGATTCAACCAACTGGAGGAGGATTATACAAAAAAATGTATTAGGGAGTTATTTTTTATTGTTCTAATGTTATTGATTCACAAATCATGTGTACCCTAAGTCTCTCAAAGGGAACAGCGTGTTTATAAAAACACTTTTCCAAAAGTTCCAAAACATTTTGTTATCTTGTGGAAAATCTAAATTGAACAAGTAAATAATTTTAAAACGTATATGCAAAAATTTAAAATTAATTTCGTCAAAGTAGACGCAAATATTTGAAATTTTAGAGGTGTCGTCTCCAAGGCATAAAATAAAGGTTTGAATTGCTGATTTTCTCAATTTCCAGCTCTTGTTGGGTTTTAGCACAAAACAAAAATAATTCCTGGGACTCCTTTATTGTAAATTTTATATGGGTCGTCTTTCCAAATGAATTTTTGGAACAAAATTTGGTCGATGGCACCAAATATAAAAGTGAAGCACATTTTCCATCTAAAAAAATACAAAATTAATATGCTACTTTTTGGCATATTATAATTTGAACTTACTTTCGTCGCACGTTTCCTTGAAGGTGTTATCTAATATGGATCTAGCAGATGTATCCTTTTTGCAAAAATGCCAGTATTTGCGAAAATATTTTCCCCAATTTTTTAAAATGAATTCCCCACTTTCGAACGCGACATTATAATCCATATCAACCTAAAATAAATATTTAAGTTAAAAAAACAGCAATTTTTTATTTTAACATCTTAGACAGAATTTTAGTATAGGTATAATGTGTGCCAAAATAATATTTACCAAGCGGTATCCCCAGTGTTTTTTGTAACTATCAGAATGTACCTTCCTTTCTTTGTTGATCTCCAGTCCAGGATTAACTAATTTGACACAATAATTATTATTTTACTGTCCACAAAACACAAACTGTATTGGAACACCTAACCTCTGCATGTGGTTGCACTTATATGGGCTCTGGGCGCGGCGCGAAGAGTTAAACATCTACGCTAGTTGTTCGTAATATTAATGTTCGTAGAGATAGATTTACTATTAGTTAGCACTATTTTGGCTCGTTTTTAAGCAGTCAATGGTGGCATTCATAGATTTAACGTTTAGTGTTCATCAAAACAATGAAAACCGTTAATTAATTTTCAAAGTTTGTAGTTCTTGGATTTATAAAAAGTTTTTATGGTTTTAATGGTAAAGTACATAGGTTTATAATCGCAAAACATTGATTTGATTAATATTTGTATTATATTAAGGATACAGTTAATTAGTATTTGATGTTTTGCGTTTATTGCTTAACGATTTTTCGGTTATTGTTTTAATGCATTAGTTACTTAATTGTTTTATGACGTGAAATTATTCTCCCCTTCACCGAATCATAGCATTAATGTCCAAAAAATTGACGACGATAATTTATTGATTTTACGTACAAATATTTTTTCAGTATAAGATACCGTGAAATTTGCAAAATAAATACCGCTACAAAAATGTGTCATCTATAATGGAAACAATCAATTGTATTAAAATACATAATCAAACTCCATTTCGTGTTTATTTATATAAAAGTTCCATGTTCAATAAAACATATTTATATTATCTTTTGTGTGTAGGCATATCAGTTTTACCTAATATTATTGCCTCGATACACATAAAAGAGCCTTCTAGTATTTTCCCTTATATGAATCCTGTTTATTATTCGAGTATTGAGAGGGTGAATTAGCTAACGTCCTTTTTAGGACTTTTTTTTTTGCTTTCACTTGCAAATTTTAGTAATCAATTATAATCTTCTCGCACTGTTCCTGTTTCAGGGCCCAAGCACTTCCTGTGCGCATCCCAAGGACAACGACACCGAAAAGAAACCCTCTAATAATTCACAGGAATTGTGACAAAATCCTTTGAGCTTCTCAGAATGCGTGTCACACTTTGCTTTCCCTGTCAGGCGATGACGTCAGGAGAAATAACGACGGCGGAGATGTTTAAATACATTTTGGAGACGTAGATTTTTACTAGTTAGGCGGAAAGCGTGGAAATTGGTGCAGAAAGTGAACAGGAAAGATCATTAAGTACTTTCGTGGAAATTTAAACTTCGACCCGGAATCTAAGCGGTGTTGGGAAAGGTGATCGGGCTACGTTGCTCGTTAATTTTGAAGGGAGGAGAACTTGGATTTAGATGCTCAAAGTTTTCGATTTATGAAATGTGAGTTGGGTTATAGAAGAGATACTTTCTTTTATTTAGTGTCAAACTTTGTCCGAGGAGGGTTAGAAACCAAGGGCGGCACTAGGATTTGTCCTTAGGGAATATAATTAAGAGTATAAAGAATACCTCATCAGTAGTCATATATTAAAACTATTGGGAATTCATCTAATTAACCAGGAAATCGGTTTGTTACGTGGTGTAAAAGTAACAGTTTGATGGTCAATATTCAAAAATCGGAATGACTTTATCTCCACAATTTAAATAATAATAGACAGGTAATGATTTACAATTCAATATGGATAAATAACTTCCACTAAAAATATCAAATTTTTAGATACCGGACATATATATTATATAACTAAGAAGATGGTCAAATATTAGATGCCATTGGTGCATTGATAAATGTATATTATACCAGGTCTGTAAATATGAAATCGGAATTTGCTCATAGATAGCTTTAGTTCTCAATGTAGATACTGTCAAATGCGTGATTGTTATCTTTTAACAAATAGATACTCTAAAACTTCAAAATGCAATTCAAGAGCATGTTTTCGAACATAGAAATGTTCATCATCAGTTGATAAAATAGGAACAATATTACTACACTAAAGCAATAAAAACAATAATTATAAAATGAAAAAATTTGCATCTTACGGGACTAAGCAATGTCCAATCAAAAGAACATTCCAACCCTGTCTTCCTAAGAACCACGGAGGGAACGTGGACAGAATAGTCATCAGATACACTCAGTGGCGGATCCAGGGGGGAGGAGGGTTCTGACCCCCCCCCCCGGGTCGTAAATTATTAATATTTTCAATAGTGCTAATGGGAAAGTAAACGCGAGAGTGGGAACAAAAATGAAAATTAGAACAAGTAAATAAAACAAAAGGTGCATGTTAGACGGCAATAATGGATGATAAGATTGCCTGGGCAATTGAAAATTTTTCACCATACAAATCCGCAGGTTTGGTTGGTATCTTTCCTAAAATGTTATAGGAATCAAAGGAACAAACCGTTCCCTTGATTAAAAAGCTATTTGAAGGCAGCCTTCTGCTCGGACATATTCCAAAGGCGTGGAGACGGTCTTTATTCCAAAATCTGGAAAGAGGGGGCACGAAATGTCAAAAGACTTCAGGCAGATAAGTCTCTCATCCTTTCTGTTAAAAACTCTCGAGCGTATTCTGGAGCAGGAATTGAGGAGTATCTTGGAGAGAACTCCACTATGTACCTCCCAACATGCCTACTGCAAGGGTAGATCCACAGAAACAGCACTGATCTACGTGGAAGAGTCTATCCAATAGAAACACTTTCTTAGATATAGAAGGTGCCTTTAATAACGTTCACGTGTCAGCTATCCAGGAAGCACTAGTTAAACTGGGTGCAGACACAGCACTCCTCCAGTGGACAACTAACATGCTACAAACGCGAGAGATCTCGACGGATCTTGGTAACCATCACTTTACTCGGGATGTCAGCAAAGGTACGCCTCAGGGTGGCCTGTTATCACCTCTGCTGTGGCTACTGGTAATGGACAAAATTCTCAAAAAACTTCAAAGGGAAGGTATAAAAGCGGATGACCTAGCAATATTAGTATCCGGAAAGTATCTTCACATAATTGGTGAAATTATGGGTAGGGCCCTAGGCATTGTTGGCAAATGGACCAAAGATTGTGTTAACCCGGCAAAGACGGAGCTAATGTTGTTTACGACCAAAACTAAGATCCCAGCTTTCACAAGACATACGGTTCAATTTCTCTCCCTTTCCACTGGATTAAAACCTCTTAGTTGTTAAAAAAGTTTTTTTATTGACGTTTCGGCTTTCCAGATCGAAAGCCGTTATCAAAATGACATAAAATAAATAAATTTACTAGAAACAGAACACTTGATAATCTTGCAAAAATATGACATCAACATAGTATACATAGAATAAGATTTTGAGATTGAAGATGTCAAAATCCTGTTTCAATCATATTTTTGTGACGTTTCTGGGAACGAATTTTGAAAGGATAGCGCATTTGCATATTATAAGAGAATTTATACTTCGTCATAAATGAAGTTTTCTTATTAATATTATCATAAGAAAAAACCAGATAAAAACTTATGATACTATCCCGGTTCAATAGTATGGTGGCCGGCCCTTGGGAGGGAATATATCCGCACCAAGGTTGGTAGGGTCCAGAGGAGTGCATGCGTATGTATAACGGGCGCGCTGAGATCAACGCCACGGTATGCTCTGGATGCTCTCCTCTTTCTTCTCCGACCGACCTTCACATTAAATAAATAACGATCTGTAGCCCGGTCAGGCTCGGAGAAAATGGGCACTGGCCAGCTAAACCCTATTCTCAGCTAGGAGGTGGAGAACATGCTTCCTCCGTCCGCTGATTACACCATTCCCAAGCAGTGTCTTGGCAAGAATTTCAGAGTTAAGATACCAGCTAGAGGTGAGTGGAAAAACAATAATCTATTGAGTGGGGTAGACACGGTGATGTATACTGATGATTCAAAAATGAACTGCGGTGTAGGTGCAGGTATCTACTCGGAATCGCTCCAAATTAGCCAATTGTTTAGACTCTCGGTAAATCTAGCGTATTTCATGCAGAGATGCTAGCGATCTGGCGTGCATGCCAAGCGGCGAGGCACGAACCGACTCCGAAACTTAACGCGGTGATAGCTACGGACAGCCAAGACGCAATCTTGGCTCTCAATGCTGCTACCATATCGTTGAAATTAGCTAGCAAATGATCAGAGGAACTTGCGTTAATTAGTAACCTATACAGCGTGACGTTACTCTGTGTTCCTGGCAAAGGAACATACCGGGGAACGAATGCGCTGATGAATTAGCAAGGAGAGGTTTAGTCATGGACGCGGCAATGTCTGAACGGGTTATACCCTCAATTAATACGATTAAACGAGATATTCATCTACACTTCCTAGCCTTAGCCGACGCTAGGTGGAAAGCCTTAACAACGTGCAAGACGGCCATTAAAACGTGGCCCTCATACGTCAAAAGTAAAACGGATAACCTTCTGAAGCTTTCGAGGAAGGACATAGCTAGAGCTACGGCTGTTTAGACGGGGTACTGGCCAATTGGCGAGCACGCTTCCCGGCTTGGTATTAGGTCGTGTCGCAGCTGTGGAGATGCTAGCGAAAAAGAGACAAGTACGCACTTCATCTGCAAGTGCCCAGCGCTGGCCAGGGCCAGGAATTGCTCTCCCAGGAATTATCTCTTTAATGAACTCACCGATCTATCCAGTAAGTGGCCTACGGATGGATCTAAAACAACCAAATAAAGCTCGGGTTCACGCGATCGTGGTAGCAAAACGGTGCTAAAGCAATAATTGGGGGCTCGGGACAGTTGTCCGGAGCTCGCCACTTGAACCAACCAACCAACCATGCATCTTACTCTTTACTCTTTCAGTCCTCTTCTAACAGCGTCTAGTATTGCTTTTCTACTCCTATACTTTAAATTACTTATTAAATGTGCGCTATCCGTTTTATAGTAAACCTCATTATAGCAAACTTTTCATTATATTTTGATTTTGACCAATAGAATAGCACTGCCAAAAACAAGGTTTTTATATGAAATAGAAAGCGATATAAACTAAATATTATTGGCCCTCTTTGAATCCGCAAAAAACGGCCGTCACTATGAACCATGAAACGGACAACGAACCGAACTAATTTGTACAATAATATTTTCGAAACTAACACTACGGAAACATAACAGGATTAATAAAATTGACAATTTTTTATATAACTTTTTTTTATACATTCCGCTCTGTAGAACAGTTTTACAATTTTAAATATATTAGTTAAGTGGCAACCGGAGTTCTTGTGAGAAGCAAATTTCACTTCTATTTTATGAGGATTTTCTAATATAAAATTGTATTTATATGCGCGCCACTGGGAACACTTGGCCATGGAATATTTCTCGACAGCTTTAAATGTATGTAACGGACGTGGCAGCACTTTACAAAGATATTTAAGAAAAAATGGGAAACCATATTATTTAAAAAGTACTTGATATTTTTTAAAACAAATAGGAGCAAATTTTGATAGATTTAATGCAGAATGGCGCGGATATTTCTTTTTGTGATTTTCCATTTAAAATTAACAAAATAAATACTTTTCGAAGGTTTACAAAAAAATCAAGATTTCTCCACCCTAAGTTTTGGAATTATTAGTATTTCCTGAAAATTTCACAAAAATCAGACGAAAACTAAAGGCTTAAAAGGTTATTAAAATTTTTCAAGCGGTTCGGTTTGCTCTTAAGACTTTTTTATTTAATTTTACCATGATTTCACTGCTTCCTAATAATAATTCAGTGAAAGCAGAAGCAGTTTAATAATTTTAACCGCAATAGTTTTCGAATTGTTAATTAACTTTAGGGAAACTAGAATTTCATGCATTTAACTTGCTGCTCTAGTTCTA
This sequence comes from Crepidodera aurea, assembly GCA_949320105.2. Taxonomy (NCBI): domain Eukaryota; kingdom Metazoa; phylum Arthropoda; class Insecta; order Coleoptera; family Chrysomelidae; genus Crepidodera; species Crepidodera aurea. The sequence goes on along the minus strand of OX439473.1, from coordinate 89,152,696 downwards.
TTAGATATATTCTGTTGAATTAAATAAATCAGAAGTGATTGAAAGCCACATCAAATATATAAACGACATCTAGGAGCCTTGTATAATATCGACCACAATTTCTCATAACTCCTTTATAAGTCATGTAGTATGAAATACTGGAAACAACCCAATTAGTATAATTTAAGTGGAGATAATTAATTGAAATGTAACGTTGATAAATATTTGCCGAAACAACGGTATTGCGTTTTGTAGTTTCGTGGAATTTTGAGATAAAACTTTCTGACCTGTAGTTATTACAAATATTAACATTTTGTTGGTGAAAATTTTAGACCTGATTCTCGATATATGCGATATAATTTACAAGTCTACTATTAGTTTCTTTGTATTCAATATGTAAAAAAACGTCAAATTCGATACATTACACAATAACAAGAAGAACTTTTCTGTACTAGGCCTTTTTCGTACTTTTCGGACGGTGTTAGTTTCCTAGTTATCGTTAAAAATAAAAAGTTATTTTGATTCTAAATAGTTTACTTTTTATTTATTTATTTTATCCCGGCATTCGTAAAAAAAAATAGTATCTGTGTGCGGCATTGTCGATTGCCCTCTCTCGTGGGCAATCGACAACTTTGCGCACTCGTTGCACAATATACTATAAATACATTGCCCATTATATTATTGAACCGTTTTTAATTAACCGTTCTTTTCAAGAAGCTGTTTTTCCTAAGATATTTAAAAGTTATACCACTGTTCACAAAAGGTGACGTATCATGTATGGATAATTGTTATCTAGTGTTTCTAAAATGATGGAAAAAATTATGTTTAGGAAAATGGTAGAATTCGCTCTTAAATATAACGTGTTTCTTGATAGTCAGCACGGGTTCAAGACAGGTAGATCTACTCAAACTGCTGTCCTAAACTTCCTTAATAATCTCTATGATAATTTGACCAAAAACAAAAAAAAGTGTAGGTATTTTTATGGATTTGAGCGAAGCATTTGATCTAGTAGATCATGGTCTACTTAATGTTAAACGTTGTAAGTTGGTAAGTGGTTGAGTTCCTATTTATCTGACAGAAATCAGTTAACAGTCGTTAATTCTTGTCTATCAGAAACACGTTTAGTTAATTGTGGCGTACCTCAGGGCTCTGTCCTTGGGCCTCTTTTATTTTTAATATTTATCAATGACTTAGCTCTGACGGTTAATGATGGCAGTATTGTACTATTTGCCGATGATACTTCCTATCTATTTTGTAATAATGATATCTCTCAATTAACTGTTGAATTTCAAATTAGAATAAATAAGCTAGTACAATGGTTTGACGAAAATAAACTTATTGTTAATAAAGAAAAAACTGTGTTTATTCATGACTTTCCATTTAAAATTAACAAAATAAATACTTTTCGAAGGTTTACAAAAAAATCAAGGTTTCTCCACCCTAAGTTTTGTAATTATTAGTATTTCCTGAAAATTTCACAAAAATCAAACTAAAACTAAAGGCTTAAAAGGATATTAAAATTTTTTAAGGGGTTCGGTTTGCTCTTAAACCTCAATATAGCACACTTTCCATTATAAAACTGATTTAGACCAATAGAAACCCCTGCTTTCTATTATAAAACTGACTTTGCAGCAATAGAAATTTCTACGTTTTGATAGATATTATTGATAGTTCTGTGAAAGCTAATGTCAAAATTATTCTTTTTGTATCAAATGTATCAAATAAATTAATAGTTTTCAGTTAAAGTACTTATTTATAGTGGCCTCTGTGAGTCGGAAGGACATGGACCAAAATTCATCAGGATTGAGAGTACCTCCTCCCCCCGTTTTCGAGGAATTACTGTTTTCGATTGCTGAACCCCCTAAAACGGCCAAAACTACCCGCTAAAGGGGTTAAACGGGCAGTGCATCATTTCCTTGTAAAAAAACGACTTTGCCCCCGTCTTCGAGGATGCTGAGCACGGTGGTAATGTTGAAGAGTATTTCCGACCCTCACCAACCCCTCCATAGGCCAAAACTCACCCCCGACAGGGATGTTTTTTAATTTTTTATATCAGCTGCAAAACGTCTGTTTTCGAGGATGCTGAACACGATGGTGGTGTTCAATATCACTTCCGACCCTCACCTACCCCTACACAGGGCAAAACTCACCCTCGAAAGAGTTGAATTTCTTTCTAATATCGTGTTCAGCATCATTGACAACAGACTTTTTGATATAAAAAATAAAAAAACACCCCTGTCGGGGAGGAGTTTTGGCCTATGGAGGGGTTGGTGAGGGTCGGAAGTAATCTTCAACACCACCATCGTCTTCAGCATCCTCGGAAACAGACGTTTTGCCGCTAATATAAAAAATTAAAAAACATCCCTGTCGGGGTGAGTTTTGGCCTGTGGAGGGGTTGGTGAGGGTCGGAAGTAATCTTCAACATTACCACCGTACTCAGCATCCTCGAAAGTAGGGGGAAAGACGTTTCTTTTACAGGGAAATAATGCGCTGCCCGTTTAACCCCTTTAGGGGGTAGTTTTCGGCCGTTTTAGGGGGTTTAGCAATCAAAAACAGTAATTGTGATACCGCCATCGTGTGCAGCATCCTCGAAAACGGGGGGGAGAGGTACTCCTGATAAATTTTGATCCATTTTTCTTATTTATTTTCCGACTCACAGACGCCACTATTATATTTTGGCGTAGAAAAAATAGTGTATGCAACTTTCATGTAATGGCTATCATTGTCCTAATCGTTACATAATATACTAATTTTCACTGTTAAAACAATTTTGATATATAATTTCATTGGGTTATATGTCAATTATATGTATTAGACCATATTAAACATTAAAATAGAATGTTTGTTGTTTACTTATTTATATATCGGTATAAAATAAAACTGAACTTGAAGTAGTTGCAACAAAAAAGTTCTTCGATGGTGAATAATGTATGTGATGGAAAGTTCGTACGTAGAAGCACAATCCATAATTGAATTTTTTATAAAAAAAAACCCTTTCTAAGTTGATGGAAAATTGTAAAAATTGAGGGCATTAAACAGGTTTTATGCAGAAAAATAGCTGCTCCGGCGCCCGTTTTCACCAGGGAAATTTATCTATCCATGTATCGGTTAATATAATATAATATTATAATATGGGGAAACTCCAGATTCTCTTCAAAAGTGTTTATTTTACAAAAAAAAGTCATTCGCCTTATTTTTGGGATTCATAGGCGCACTTCTTGTAGAGACTACTTTAAAAAATACAAAATCCTAACTGTTACCTCTATTTATAAAAAAGAAGTTAAACGATTTTATTAAAAGTGCTGACAACCACAATTATCCGATTAGGCATGCCAATCTGCTCCGTATACCGCTTCACCGGACAACATTATATGGTATAGTAGAACCCACTTGTTTAGGAGAATGAAAAAACGTTATAAAAACACAAAGGATACCGCTAATAGAAGGAATGCTGAATGCTGACATTTTTGAGCAGTTTAATGTCGAAAACACCATACACTGTCCATATACATAAAAATAAAATAATATTTTGGCTATTAGGACCACTGTGTAAAGATTCAATAACCAACTTAGCTGGATATCGTTATAGGGGAGAATGGCGTATAATTATTTAATATGAATTTACATTTTAATTTTTATAACGCATATTAGATTTGAATAGAGGTTGATATCTTCATTTTTTGATCTCTTTTGAGATTAACAAACGTTACTAATTAAAATTTTGTTTTAAATTAATTTAACTAAACTGTGGGGTGTGAGGTTACACAATGGAAGTGTGGTTATAGTTTTTACATTTTCAATTGCAGAAACAAAATTCTCAGATGTGCAGACAGGTTGCATTGGCGGCTTGTAGATGTGCCGACAAGTGGCTTTGTCGGTATTAGCGGCATGTAGATGTGCCAACAAATGGATTTGTCGGTATTAGCGACTTGTATAAAGCGGGATCATTTTGTTCTGCAATTAAAGTAGGAAGTAGAAGTTAGACAAATATTGTCTTCAGTAGTGGGAGCTAGGAAAATATTCATACAGTGATACACTGTGCTTGTGTTCGCACTTGATTTTTGATTTAGTGAACTGTAGGTGGTAGGTGATTCGTGGAGTTAGTTTATTTCAGTTAATATTATTCTTGGCTTCCGTGTATATACATACTTTTTTATTTTGAAACATTGTTACAGTGTACTTCTTATTTATTTATTCGGTGTCAATTTCAATATGTTTCGTCCTTGGGAAAATACAGTTTCTTTAAGTGGATCTAAAGAATCGGAACAATCATTAAATGATATTCCAATGGATTATGTGGTATCAGGTTGTAGTCCCAAAGATTCCTGTAGCTCCGATGAGGAAGAGAACATTTTTGGTGATAGAACTTCAGAGTATCAAGAAATATCCACAATATCTTTGTAAAGATGCCCAAACCATATGTATAAATGTTTATAAGAATATTGTAACTTCCGAAGGTGAAAGGAGTGCCATTGAAAAAACATCTTTTTTAACAAATGTTCCCATTAGCACTCTTTATAGAATTATAAAGAATGGTCCAAAAAATCGTAAAGAGAGGTGTGATAAAGGATGTGTTAAAACTTTAGATCCTTCAATATCAAAATTAATTGGTAGTATTATTTATGAATCTTACCAAAGAAATGAGTTCCCAACAGTGGATAGTATATTTTCTTTACTAAGAAGTAAAAGGCCAGATTTAAGAATTTCTAAAAGCACAACACAGCGTTGGATATCGAAAATTGGATTTAAATACCAAACTATCAACAAGAGGACTGTAATAATGGAAAGCCAGAGGATCATAAAATGGAGGATACAATATTTGGAAAAAATTAAGGCATCTCGAAATAGTAACAGAAAAATATACTATTTAGATGAAACGTGGTTCGATACCCACGATACGCCAAAGAAAGGATGGTCTGACGGAACAAGAAGATGTTCAGTAAATGTTCCTTGTAACAAGGGAACTCGACTTACAATTCTTCACTGTGGATCGGACTCAGAGTGGGTACAAAATTGCCTCAAACTCTCTGGAAAAAATTTGGAAGATTGTAATTTAGATTACCACAAAAATATGTCTGGAGAAAGTTTTGAAGATTGGTTTGAAAATCAGCTGTTAAACAATATTGAAGAGAATAGCATCATAGTGATGGATAATGCTTCATATCATTCCCGCTTGATAGAAAAAGTTCCCAATACCAACTCAAATAAGTCTGAGATTCAGGACTTTTTAAGAAATCATTATTTCGAAGAAAATTATACAAAAAAACAATTGCTTCAAGTATTAGGGACACAATCATTTGAAAAAAAATTCTTTATTGATGAAATGGCATCAAAAAGGGGCCACGAGGTATTGCGCCTTCCGCCCTATTTTTGTGTATTTAACCCCATAGAATTAATTTGGGGACAACTTAAAAAAAGAATAAGGCGTCATAACGTGTTTCCCAAATTTGACGGGTTGGTTGCAAATTTGGTAAAAGAAGAAATTAACAAAATTTCAGCTGATGATTGGCAGAAAAAAATCAAACATGTCATCAAAGAAGAAAATTCTTATGTAACGAGTCCGACCCAATTTATTATCAATGTTGATGACAGTGAATCCGATGGTGAGGATTGAGATAGGGTAGGTAAGCTTAATTAATTTATAATATTTATGACTTTATTCGCTGTGTTTTTAATTTTAGAATTAAAATTTGAGACAAAATTTTAATTAGTAACGTTTGTTAATCTCACAAGAGATCAAAAAATGAAAATCTAATATGCGTTATAGAAATTAAAATGTAAATTCATATTAAATAATTATACGCCATTCTCCCCTATAACGATATCCAGCTAAGTTGGTTATTGAATCTTTACACAGTGGTCCTAATAGCCAAAATATTTTTTTATTTTTATGTATATGGACAGTGTATGGTGTTTTCGACATTAAACTGCTTAAAAATGTCCAGATTCATCAGCATTCCTTCTATTAGCGGTATCCTTTGTGTTTTTATAACGTTTTTTCATACTCCTAAACAAGTGGGTTCTACTATATCCAGTTATATAATAAACTACCAATCTCCCTAAAAAATAATCAGAATTTTAATTTATTTAAAAAACCTCTCAAGGATCTTCTGTTACAATATGCATTCTATAATATAACTGAATTTATGGAATTTAACTTTTAATATGTTTATATTTATTTTCTCAAATTGTTCTCTAGGTATACTTTTTTAATGGAATAAAAAAAAGATTATTATTATATATTATTGATTAATGAGTCAATTTTATTTTGACAGTTTTTTTTTCTTAAAACGATAATAATTACTTTCGAAAGTAATACAATGCCAAAAAAAATTATTTTCAGAGCTAAAACGTCAAACTAACAACAAATACCGCAGAAATAGAAAAAAGTAAATATCGTAGCTGCGACTGCAACCTAAGTATGTCAGTTTTCAGCACCTTCCATCAAAGATGCATTCCTCAATTCCCTCCTCTAGATGTTAGACATTGATATTTACTTTTTACTTTTACTGGGGTATTTGTTGTTAGTTTGACGTTTTGGCTCTGAAGATGATCTATTGTTAAGTCGAAAGCGCTTAGCTAAATTAATTTTTAGAGATTTTGCCCCAAAAAATACAAAGCTTTGTTTCTCTCGCCTATTGACAAGCGTGTACAAAGTCTTGCAGTCTTTTCATTCAATAACTAAACAAGCCTTTAAATATTTTGAAAATCCTGTGGTAGCCACAAGAGAATATTAAATCAGATATCAATGCGAATGAGTTTCTGAGATCTTATCATCTGAAAAATAAACTGCTTTGAAGCCTGAAGAAGCTACAGCATTTAATTATCCAGTTATTTACTTTTATATTCTTTGTACTTTTTTAATATAGATTTGAAACGTTGTATATAAATAGAAAATATTTTATTTTCGTTTTATCTTCAGTCTTCGCCAACTCTTTCTATTTATTCAGACTGAAGTTGCTTTTGTTGAACCATCGAAGTGAGGAATAAAGTTTCTATATGGACAAATATTTATTTTTTATTTTGAGAAAGTTCAAAAGCAATTTTGTTCTTATTTCCTGCTATCCCTGGCTTTCCCAAAAAACTTTACAAGTTTGAGAGATACGAACTGTCGAAGAAATATGATATTTGGTCTACTTTTAATGTCCCGTAAATGTGTACTTTCAGTATTTTTTGTTTGTAAATTTATTTAAAATAAATAAATATCTGGTTGTATTAACAATAAATCTAAATCTAATTGCTCACATAAAGAATTTTATTTTAGTTTACGTAAATTTATTATCAGTGAATGAATACACATTCAAACATCTTTAAAAAATGTCTTTAAAATGTCTTTTACCGTCATCCTGGTTGCCCCACTACGAGCAACCTTCAAAAGCCACAGGCTTGTGCAAGTTAGAGATGATGGGGCTTTACCTTTTAACGTGCGATTTCCCAGTATACAGGGTGTGTCACGAAGGTGGCGCATTAGCCATATATAGAGAACTATAGATATTGAAATTTGAAAATTGGCTTTGTGAGTACCATCTATTCAATGAAAATATTTTCCGGAAGTAGACATCAACTTTGTTATTTCAAATAGCATGTACCATTTTTCTTTTTATTTTTTGATTCAGCATCAAATTTTGAACAAAAAATTATGAACATACTACAGGTCTAAGTTTAACAGTTTCCGAGATATTTGATATTTTAATAAAAAATTTTGAAAAACACGCTTTTACTTTAATTTCCGTATCTGGCTTAGTTGTTAAGTTAATAATTTCAAATTTTATACAGAGATTGTGAGAATATCCTTCTAGCATATGGTGAAACGTCAAATGCGATATTTTATACACGGTGTCTAGAATGGCGCGTCCAATGTTCATATTTTCAATTCTCAATAAGTCTATAATTTCAAATAAAAAAACCCTGTATTTTATTGTCACACCTGGATTAGTTTTTTATTCTCTTTCGATCTGTATTAGCATTCCCTATACCTAAAGTTACGTATTTGTGAGTTATTGCTAGATTTATTATAATTTGAAGATAATTTACATAAATTGGTGGGTATATAATCTAGCATGCCATGAAAATTGAAAATGACAATTGTAAGAAACAAACTACTGGACGATCAGATTATTTTATTTTCTAACTTCGTTCAATTTTTAAGTGAAAATGGTTCTTTTGTGTTGAATGAAGATTTATTAAACCTGGTAATGATTTATGGTGAATGCAATCGTATAATTAGTCGAAAGTGCCAATTATTCGCAGATACCCAGAAAAACGCAGACCCAATAGGAAAATGGTCAGGAATATTATAGACAATCTTTTGTTGCACGGATTGTTTAAACCAAAAAATTTAAAAAGACCAAACCAAAAGTTGATGATGCAGAATTGGAAATAACAGTTTCAGCTTATTTTTGTGCTTTTCCAAATGCGTCATTGCGGGATGCAGAAGTTAGTTTAAGAGAATATTTTAAAAGAATTCATAGGATCTTCATTACTGTAATCCAGAAGAGCCATTTTCACTTACAAACTGAACGAAGTTAGAAAATAAAATAATCTACTTGTCCAGTAGTTTGTTTATTACAACTGTCATTTTCAATTTTGATGGCATGCTAGATTATATTATGTAAAATATCTCCAAATTATAATAAATCTAGCAATAACTCAGAAATACGTAATTTGATAATAAAATACAGAATGTTTCATTTGAACTTATCGACTTAGTGAGAATTGAAAATATGAACATTGGACGCTCCATTCTAGACATCCTGTATAAAATATCGCATTTGACGTTTCACCGTACGCTAGAAGGATATTCTCATAATCTCTGTATAAAATTTGAAATTAATACCTTAACAACTAATCCAGATAGGGAAATTAAAGTAAATGCGTGTTTTTCAAAATTTTTTATAAAAATCTTAAATATCTCGGAAACGGTGTCGAGTTTTCATTCCAACAGACTGTACTTTCTCCACGGCCACAGAAAGTAGTAATTGAATATAGTAAAATGAAACCTCAAAAAACGCAGCTTATCTTTGTTCAAGCAAATTCAAACTAAATAAATAACACGTCGCGTAGAACTGTCAAATATGAAATTCATGGCTATCTAGGATGCGGACGTGATATTTACAGCTAGGTGTTACAGAATGAACATTCTGACACTAGAGTAAGAATGAAATACGTACAAAATACATATTTCACAATTTTCTTTCAATCTCAAGTGCGAGAATGTTCCTTCTCTGCTAATATAAGTGATTTCAGAAACTACATTCACTAGTGGCCGTATATTATGCAACGATCATGTAATGATATCTATTAATACATGAGCGTAAGGTAAATCTTAAGAGAGTATATTAATAGCCATTACATGAAAGTTGCATAAACTATTTTTTCTATATAAATAAGTACTTTAACTGAAAACTATTAATTTTTTTGTTACATTTGATACAACAAGAATAATTTGCGTTCACAGAACTGTCAATAATATTTTATTTTTCTATTGTTTTTATTTACTTTATTGCAGTACACCACAGAGTAACCTAATACCTGGTAATACCTGGTACATAGCAACGTCATTAAAATATAATTGATAAGAAATATAAAAATATAAAATATAGAAAGTACATTTGCAAACACATAAGAAATAGATTAAAAAAAAACAAAAAATTTAGGATACTTGAAAAATATCAATATTTAGAAAGCTATCGTTGTAGTTACCCAATAGCCTGTCGATAAAACAATTTCTACCGTAATTAGTGCTATGAGTCCTCACATGAAAAAGTGTTAAAGTCGTCTTTAAGGTATAGAGAAACGGACTAATTCAAGCAAATCTTCACAATCTATCTGGCCATTGAGTAATTTATATAGAAAGAACAGGAACAGGAATATTTTTATATCGTCTGCATAAATAAGATACCGTGCATACTTGAAACATGAAGAAATATCATTAATAAATAATATAAATAAAACAGGGCCAAGATGCGAACCCTGGGGACACCAGAAGTTACAAACACTTCGCGTGACACTGAACCTCAAATTGAAACTCGTTGCCGTCGGTTTTTAAGGTAGGACTTGATCCAGCTGAGAAAACTCCCAGACACTCCAATATCGGCAAGTTTCTTAATCAAGAGTGAATGACACACTCTATCAAAAGCTTTGGTTAGATCGGCATAAATAACGTCTATTTAATTTCCCTGTTCAATAGAGTTAGTTAAAAATTCCTGGAAGATGGCAAGATTGGTAGCTGTGGATCGGCATCTATAGAATCCATGTTGATTAGGGATAATGTGGTGTTTATAACATCTAAAGATGTCATCTGACAGTATCGCTTCAAAAACTTTTGGAATAGCGGAGAGTAAATTCCACGGTAATTCTCTACTCTATATCTAATATCTATCAACAACCTACTTGATTACAACGTAGAAATTTCTATTGATGCAAAGTCGGTTTTATAATAGAAAGCAGAGGTTTCTATTGGTCAAAATCAGTTTTATAGTGAAAAGTGTGCTATAATGAGGTTTAATATAAAACGGATAGCGCACATTTAATGAGTAATTTAAAGTATAGGAGTAGAAAATATATTATGCAACGAGCACAAAATAGCTATTTCGTGCGAGTTGCATATACTTTTTCTACGGCTGCTTTCTATTACATATACCCAAAGACAAATCGAATAAAAGATTTATTTTATTAACTTGAATATTTTACAACGCAAATAATAAATTGGGGATAAATAAACTCGATTGAAACTGAAAAACTGGTCAAGCCATACCCTAACTTCCTTATACAATTTATTTATAAATATTAAACGTACAATTATTAAAAACTTTCCGGAGCTTCTTATATAAATTTGTCGATGTCTCTTGATGTAAAAGTCTTCGACTTGAGGAATGCTTTCAATTTCAAATATTTGCCAATATCTATATTATTATTAATGCTGATAGTCGTTCTCAACATCGAATATTGTGTCCAAAGCGTAGACCTTTTCATTTTTTCGCCAATTCGGCAAAATAAGCCACTAAAGCTCTCTGAAAATGAGTTTGTGTTCTCACCACTTTTTCCAATTCATGAAGAGGGCATTTAAAGTTGTTACTTTTGCAGTTTCCTTTATGCTTGGAGTACAAGTCACTATCACTTTCCATTTTATTTATTCAATTAATATAAAATGATAATTCTCAGATACGTGAGTTCTGTCAATATTAATTATACTGACAATGACATTTCAATTTATTTTAAGTAACATGTCAAAATGATACGAAATATTTCATAGCAACCTGTGCAGTATGAAAGGTTGTATGGAATGTGTATTATACAGTGTGTCCAATTAAACATTTGTAGTATCAATAAAAATTTGGATAACCTAAAAATATTTCTATCGCAACTAACTTTTAGTTTTGATTGTATTGTTCTTACCGAGACATTTAATATTTCTGATATTGATATATTTCAATTAACTGATTATGATAATTTATAACAAAGGTGATATAAATAGTCACGATGGAACAATAGTTTATATTAAGAAAACGTTAATACAAACATCTGAAATAATACAAATAGGACCTTGTAAAGCCATACAAACCACTTTAAAAATAAACAATTCCAATAAACTTTTAATAACAGCATTGTATAAACCTCCACCTGTGAGAGAAGAAGAATTCGTGGATCATCTCTGTACATATCTGGATCAAACGAAAATAAACGTAAATATAAACAAACATATTTTTGTAGGCGATATTAATATAAATATAAAAAAAATTCTAATTTGGTATCAAACTACTTCGATACTTGGGGGGAATTCAACTTCATATCATTAATTAATAAATTTACTCGAGTACAAGGTAATTCAAAAAGTTGTATAGATCATATATTTTTTAAAACAAATAATTTCAACGACATTAAAGATTGTAAAGCAGTTATTTATGACACTAGAATTACTGATCACCGAGCTACATTTGCATATTTTCCTTTGTACATGAAAAAAAATGAAAGACACAAAATATTAAAGCGTATTAATTATAAACAATTAAATTCAGACTGTAGAAGTTTCGATTGGACGTTATACTACAACTTAACTGATATAAATGAAAAATGTAATTACTTATCAGAATCTATTGATGTACTTATTCAGAAAAACTCTTACATAATTAACCAAGAACAGTATTCGAAAAAACGGAAAGGTATAGTAAATTCAATCGGTGAAAGAAATAGATTACATAAGGAATACAAAGATGATTTTGGAAGCTTAGCGAAAAAAGAAAGATACATAGAATATAGAACCTTGACTGATCAACTAATTAAAAAAACAAAAAAAGACTACTATATAAAAAAAATCGAAGAGAATAAACATAGTTCAAAGGGACTGTGGAGCACAATAAACCAGCTACAAGGAAAGTATAATAATGAAAAAAAAGTAATTACGGAAATACAAACTCAAGACAATAAAATTGAAACAATACCAGAATTAATAGCTGAGGAGTTTAATACATTTTTTTCAGGAGTAGGCAAAAGTTTGGCAGAACAGATCGTTACGCCAAGTAAGAAATAAAAAATATATTATGTCTCTAAAAAATAAAAAGTCTCCTGGTTTCGACGGCGTGCAAGCAGAAACAATAAAAGAAATATGGCCATAAAAAAGGTGACATAAAAAACGTAACAAATTATCGCCCGATTTCGTTAATAACAACATTTATGTACGATTGACCAATAAAACGCTCTTTATAGAACAGTTTTGCGTCAATAAAGTGGCCATACTTATCTCTCTATACCTAAATGTCTCTGTGAATTTTACCTATGTCTATATCTTTTTCTAATTTTTTCTAATATATTTCTTTTTGACAGATTTAAATAACTTGGAAAGCACACATATGTTTTAATTATCTTATATCTTTATTTAGCTTGTTTAAAAAAAAACAAGTTACAAAATAGGTAGGAATCACATCTGTGTTGTGTTGTTAAGTATTTATTTATTATGATATGGATATTAACTGTTAGTTAAATTCCTATGAATAAATTTGTTTCATATCTAATAATAATGCTGTCATTTTTTTATTCAAAAGTTTTGATTTGAATACCACTATAGGTATATATTTTCTTTTGAATTTTTTTGGACACAGTGTGATGGAATTTCCTGTCTATATTTTAGTATCTTTTAGTAGTACATCAGAAGAATGTATTAGTATCTTTTATATCTTATCTTTTTGTGCACTTGGCACAGTGTATATACCTATATTTTTTTTTGATCGATTATATCATATAGGTTATTTATCTTAAAAGTTTTTTTACAAAGCATATGTGATCTGAGTTATTGTTTAGTCTATATAAATATTTAATTGAGGAAATATTTCACATAAACATTTATTGTTAATTTTTGCTCATTTATTTCTCGTTAGGTCATTTTCACTTTTCTTATTTTTTTGTCTTTGTGTAACGAGTCATCATTGATGTTTTATATCTTAAAGTTACATCACGACACTATTATAATACCGACTTAATTCAAATTTCTCACAAATTTACAGTATCTTGGGATAATTTTTCTTTTACAAATATGTTTCAATTTATAAATTTATATAATAATTTGGTAATTTTTAAAAAAAAAAAAAAAAATTTTTGTATTTTAAAACCATTGGTGATCTGAGTAGTTATTAAAAGTGATTAATAACACTTGGCGAGCTAAGAGGTATAGTCAAAATTTCAATTTCTCTTAAATTCAATTAAATTCATTTTTAAACAATCTCACAAGACAAGGATGGCAGAGATTGTATCAACCTCTTCATTTATTGGAGTTTCAAAGTATACCTTTTGTCTTAAGTCCTTATTTATGTCATTATTATCTTTATATTTTTTTGCTTTCATTTTTTTATTTTTTCTTGCTTAACATGTAGTGATGTGAGCATTTTATTTTTTTGTTTTTAATTGTAACAGTGACTATTATAACGCTTTTCTTTTTGAAAGTTTCAAAATATAGACATTTGTCGAAAATCCCTTTATGTGTATCTCAAACTTTTTCTTAAAATCTTTAGTCTTTATTTTTCTTTAATAATAATACTTAATAATAGTACCTTTTTGAATATTGAAACAGATTAACAATTTTTTTGAAAAAAATTTTTATGGAAAAGTTTTGATTTTTCCGGGGGGGGGGAGTGTGTTTTAGTCAAACAATTTTTTCTCTTTCTCTAATGTACGACATTGACGAATGACAATATCTACCATCTCTATCTTCAACCACCTTTTTCCTCTTTCCTATGTAAATTTCAATACTTATGCAATTTAATTATTTCTAAATTTCAGTCACTTTTATATATAATCTTAATTTTTTTGTTCAACATTTGTAAAGATTTTTTTTATTTTTGGGGATTTAGTAACATTCAATTACTAAACCAGCCGAAAGTCCAGAAACTGGAATTGATCCCGATTCCTGGTAGCTGCTGATATATAAAAGTCGATGTAGACTTTTCTTCAGCGTTGGCCAAAAAAATTGTGAAAATGTCGGTAAATCTTAGTTAGTTTTATATTTGGGTTTTTTTTTTTCAATTGATTTAGTTTTTAAGAAATTTTGAGGTCACTTGTATTCTTACATTTTATATTTTGGTATTTATTTCGTATTTTTTTTTGTAATGGCGTAGCTACAAGCTATAATAAAATTGTAAAACTTTTGTAAACTATATTTCAACAAATAATTTTAATAAATAGTAAATCATTTTTTTCTTTAAGTTTTCTTTAATATTTCCTTGCGGTGTGACAACATTCTAAAATATCTTAATTTTGCATTGATGATAAAGTTGTATATTCATATTATTTTTGATCAAAGCTAGAATATTTATAATTCTAAACTAGCTTGAAAAATATTAAAATAGAATTATTGGCGCCCTCTAACCCTTCAAATACTTCATTAAATGTCTATTAGAAAAGCTGGAACTCACACCTGAAAGTAAAAGTTTTTTAAAATATCTTAATTTTCATAAAATATCTTAATTTACATAAAATTGGTACAAAGTGGCACTTTATTTTACTGTAAAATAAAGTAATTGTCAATGTCACTGACAAGTTGCAAGACAACTAATTTGACATGTTTAAAAAATAAACATCTACTTGTCATCGCAACTGCTGTCAGCTAAAATCGTATCAAATTTTTATTTTTTCAATTTATTATTATTTTTTAATTGCATTCGAACATAAAATCATGTATATAACGCATACATAAACAGGCTTTATGGACTCATCATTTTATAGCCTCTCTCGCAAGCTCGCTCGGCAATAAAATTATTCGTTCAATAAAGCCCTTGTTTATGTACTTGTAATATAAATAGCTATTACAAAAATTTTCGAAAAAGCTCTAAATAGTAGATTAATGGAATATTTAAATAAATATAATATGATTTCTAAAAACTAGTATGGCTTCCGTGAAGACCTATCTACCAACGATGGTATTGCTAAATTAACAAGCGACATATATAAATCTGTTGATTCTAAAAAACCAACACTTTGCGTCTTCTTAGATCTTGTCAAGGCCTTTGACACTGTGGATCATACACAGTTGTTAACGGTCTTGGAAAACTCAGGGATTCGTGGTACTCCTCTAAAACTTTTTAATAACTATTTATCAGGCAGAGAGCAGATTGTTAAAATTGGAACAACATACAGCAGTTCAAAAGCTTTGAGCTACGGGGTACCCCAAGGAACCGTACTAGGACCAACCCTCTTTTCGCTCTATCTAAATGATTTATTTAATATACAAACTAATGGTCACATAATTAGTTTTGCGGATGATACGGCCATATTATACGAAGCTGAAAATTGAGATGATCTAAAACAAAAAACGGAAAATGACCTTCATAAAATAGTCGATTGGTTTAGCCACAGGTATCTGACTGTTAATTGTAGAAAAACTTTTTTTATGTCCTACACTAGTTATGAAAATAATCTTCCTTTCTACAATGTCCTAAATATAAACTTTAATAACCAAACATTATCGATACATATTACTGACAGCATGAAATATCTAGGCATTACACACATTAATAATATAACAAATACTCTAAGAACATTGTTATTTAAATTTAAATACCTGAAAAAAGTATTAAATATATCTCATTTGAGACTATTTACTATGCCCTAGTTCAAAGCCGAATTCAATTCAAAGAACCACATGAGGTACTACAAAAACGAATTTTAAAAATTATATACAATAAAAACACTAGGCATCCATCCGATGCCCTATTCTCTGAAATAAATATTTTCGATATCAACAAGTTATATGTTTATACGTCACTTATGTACACTTATAAAAATAAGTATATTTTAACAAAAATTAATCATAAATATAATACTAGAATTAAGCAACAAGGCAATGTACAAACTTACCTGGCAAATAAATCAATAGGGCAAAAGCATTTCAATTTCTTAAGAAGTAAAATTTATAATTTTCTCCCGGATATGTACAAGATCTATTGTTGACTATTAATTCAAAACAATTAATCAAGCAAATTATCAAAAAATTTCTATTAAATACTCAAATAACGCTAATACAGACAATTTTCGAGTGAATAATTAAATAAATTCTAAAAGGGAGAAACGATGGAATATCTAATTCAATCTTCCAACTACACATTTTAGCTCTGTGTAACTATTTTATATAAATATGTATGTAAGTATTAATTTTTATTTTTTCTTTGTTATTTTAAGTAAGTATATATACCAAGTGGAAATATGGAACATTTATTGTAAATTTGATATGATATAAGTGGTCGACCTCCCATGCGCATCCTAGTAGGACATAAATGGAGATGTGCGACTACTTGAATATCAGTATTAAAAATACACAAAATATGTAATATGTAGGTAATACTATCATTTGAATTTTCTGCGAAACAAGTGCAGTAGCACTTATCGCTTATCAGCGTTTTCGTTTGTATTTACTTTATTACTTTTGTATTTTTTTTTTACTTCTGTGTCAACGGCATCGACTACTGTGGCCATTAGCCTCGTGTTCTGTGTAGGCTTTGTTACTGTTTCCCAGCGCCACTTTAGGAACAGCACTGTGAATTAAAACACAACAGTGTATGGTCGAGTGAGGAATCACACCTGGTATATAAAAATCAATTTCTAAATTTTTAATTATTTAAAAATCAGAAAATGATTTCTGCCTTTGGTGTGATTCGAACCCACAACCCTTGGATTATGAGTCCAGTGCTCTACCGCTGAGCTACCCACCCCCCTACTTTTGTATTTATTATTATATTGTATTACTATTATTATTAAATAAAGTTATTATTATTATTATTATTATTATTATTATTATTATTATTATTATTATTATTATTATTATTATTATTATTATTATTATTATTATTATTATTATTATTATTATTATTATTATTATTATTATTATTATTATTATTATTATTATTATTATTATTATTATTATTATTATTATTATTATTATTATTATTATTATTATTATTATTAGTATTCATTTCACCGTTGAAGCGTAAACAAGTGTCGGTAAGCGATTTCGATACGAAAACAAAAGTTAAAATCGAGTATTATGTTACATCATTGATACCGGCGGTCAATGACACGGCCGCAATTATCGTGTTGTAATAAATAAAAATAAAGTGTCTCGATGCACCAACAATCACCTGTGTTTCGTGTGTCGCTGGTAGATGTAGGTCAACAGAATATTCCGCTGTTTCAGGAAAATTTTGCTAGATCTCAAAATGAACAAGCACTATACAATGCTTGGAAAAATTCCGAAAATGAAAAAAGTTGTTTAGTAAACAAATTAAATACTATACAACAACAATTAGATCAAATGCAGAAAGATGACTCAGATCTGCTAAAGAAATTATCTCCTCCTCCACAGGAAGAGGAAAAAGATAAAATAGAATATCACACTGATGAAGAAGAATTAGCTAGAGAGACAGAGTGGATAAGAAAGAAACAGGGAAACAACAAGAAAAGAAGAATGGATACCTCACTCTCACCTCCACAAACTGTCTCAATTACTCAACAGATAAAAGCCAAAAAACCTCTTATGCCCCCACCAATAGTGGTAGATGGCATTGACAACTTTAAAGCTCTTCACGAGGAATTAAACAGAATGGTGCCAGGCCATCAAATCAAAATTATCAGTAATGATAATATCAAAATTAATGTTCCAGATGAAGAATGTTATAGAAATGTCTCAAAAATGCTTGGAGATAATGGGTATTCTTGGTATACCTATGAGAACAAACAGAAGAGACCAATCAGAGTTATTGCTAATAAATTACATAATGAATGTGACCCAAAGGCAATTGTAGATGACCTTCGAAGAAGGGGATATAAGATATTAGAAGCCACTAAAAAACTTAAGTTTAAAACTAAGCAACCGCTAAACATGTTTATGTTGACATTTAAACATGATGAAGATGTAAATAAAATCTATAGTATTACGGATATACTGGGAATCAGGGTTGAAATTAAACCAATTAAAAAAACAAAATTAGTTCCCCAATGTAAGAGATGCCAGGGCTATGGGCACACACAAGGTTTCTGTGGTAAAGAACCAAGATGTGTCAAATGTACTGGAAAACATTATACCAAAGATTGTACAAAGCCAGAAAATGTACAGCCAAAATGCATTCATTGCGGCGGTAACCACCCTGCTAATTATCGAGGGTGTATCGTTGCTAAACAAATACAAAAAATTAGAGCTGATACTATGAAGAAACCATCTTTACCTAGACAACCAGTACGACAAGTACAACAGGTAAGAACTGACTATTCAATACAAAGAACGAATAACGGAAATCAAGTTCAAAAAAGTGAAAATAGGCCATCTTCCTACAACCAAGCTGTTGCAGGACCATCAAATGCCAGTAAAAACAATAATGTTAGAACACAAATTAAAGCAACTACTGACCCGACTTTACAATTGATCTTAGAACAACTAGATGTGTGTCTCATTTCTGAAACGCATTTTACTAATCAGTCACATATTAAATTTAAAAATTATAAAATTTATCATACTAACCATCCTGACAATGCAGCGAGAGGTGGAAGTGCCATAATAATTAAGGATAATATCTTACATCATGAAGAAATAGAATATAAGACCAGAGAAATCCAGGCTACTGCAGTAAGTGTGAGCATTAGACACTCTCAGATTACTCTAGTTGCTACCTATTGCCCACCAAGATATTCTTTGAAGAAAAACCAATATATAGATTTCCTATCTAATCAGGGAAACACATTTATTATTGGCGGTGACTTTAATGCCAAAAATACCCACTGGGGATCTAGATTAACGACCACTAAAGGTAAAGAACTTTTAGAAGCAATGAAAGAATATAAGTGTGAAGCTTTATCCACTGGAAAGCCTACCTATTGGCCAACCGATCCCAACAAGATTCCAGACCTTATTGATTTCTTTATAATCAAAAACATATCGGTCAACTTTTTAGAAATAGAAGAAGGATGGGACATGAATTCTGATCATTCCCCTATCATCTTAACACTTAGTGAAAACATTATTAAAAAAGAAAATAACCCTACATTGACTAACAAATTAACAGATTGGAAAAGCTTCAAAATCATTCTTGAAGAAAAAATTAATCTATCTGTTCCTTTAAGAAATAAACAACAACTAGACGATGAAATGAAATTGCTTAATGATAATATCCAACAAGCAGCTTGGGAAACTACACCTGCTATTAATAGAAGGACGGTAGGAAACAACTATCCTAGAGAAATAAGGGAACTAATCTCTGAAAAAAGAAAGCTTAGAAGAAAATGGCAGCAAACTAGAGCCCCACAAGATAAAACTATACTCAACAATGCTACCCAAAGACTCAAAAGAGAAATACAACAAATTAAAGAAGAATCGATTAGTATTTACCTAAGAGAATTGACAGACGACAGTAGTACTGATTATTCACTCTGGAAAGCTACTAAGAGATTTAAAAGACCCATAATGCAAATACCACCTGTCAGATTGGAAGATGGTAAATGGGCTAGAAATAATGAGCAAAAGGCAACAAGATTTGCAAATCATCTAGAAAAAATCTTTCAGCCTCATGAAGATCAAGATGAAGAACCTACTCTGGAAGATCAGCCACAGATTGGTCAAGAAATAGAATTTACCTCTCCCAAAGAAGTAATTACCGAAATAAAAGAAAATATCAATCCGAAAAAAGCTCCAGGTTTTGACTTAATTACTGGAGAAATTTTAAAACAATTACCCAAAAAAGCAATAATTAAAATAACTAACCTAATAAATGCTGCCTTCAGATTGAAATATGTACCCAGCCTTTGGAAAATTGCGGAAGTCATAATGATACCCAAGCCAGGGAAACCACCACATGAGGCATCGTCATACAGACCGATCTCATTACTGCCTCTTATGTCGAAACTATTTGAGAAACTCCTACTCAAAAGACTAAAACCACTTATCGAAGAAAGAGAAATTATCCCTGATCACCAATTTGGATTTAGAAATAAGCACTCTACGATCGACCAAGTTCATAGAATAACCAACATTATAGAGAAATCATTAGAAGAGAAAAACATTTGTGCTACTATCTTTCTTGATGTAGCACAAGCGTTTGATAAGGTTTGGCATGAAGGCTTAATACATAAGCTCAAGCTTTTCCTTCCAAAACAATATACAGATATCCTCCATTCATATATATCGAAAAGATACTTTAGAATTAGGCAAGAAGAAGCCTATTCCGATCTTAAAGAAATTAAGGCTGGAGTACCACAAGGAAGTGTCCTAGGACCTGTCCTATACTTACTGTACACATGTGATATTCCAGAGTTAGAAAACAATACCATAGCCACCTTCGCCGACGACACTGCCATTCTAGCGGTAGGAAAGAGCAATGAAGAAGCAACCCACAAGCTGCAAACAGCCGTCCACCTTATCTATGACTGGACGAAGAGATGGAAAATTAAACTTAATGAAACTAAATCACTCCACATTAACTTTACAAACAAAGGGATAGATCATATTCCAGTCAGAATAAACAATAACCTGATTCCATATTCAAACACAGCAAAATACTTAGGTATTACATTAGATGCCAAACTCCGATGGAAAGTGCATGTTAAAAAGAAAAGAGAAGAACTTGGACTGAAATATAGAAAAATGTACTGGCTAATTGGAAGAAACTCCACTCTGTCTCTACATAATAAGCTTATGCTTTATAAGCAGATACTTAAGCCTGTATGGACCTATGGTATCCAACTATGGGGATGCACCAAAGCAAGCAACTTAGCAATCATCCAAAGATTTCAAAACAAAGCACTGAGGAACATAGTAAATGCCCCTTGGTACATTCGCAATAGCGACCTCCACAGGGATCTGGAAATGGACACTGTTGACCAGACCATCAAGAAATTAGCCAAGAGTCATGAAGAAAGACTTCATCATCATGTCAATGTCGAGGCTATCCAGCTCCTTGACAATACTGGGTTAGAAAGAAGACTTAAGAGGATCAAGCCCTTTGAGTTAGTTTAGTGTTTTTAGTGCAAAAGCAGAGCTTATGTGTGCACGTTAAAGTTTAGTGCAATCCTTTCTACAGAACCTAAGGAACGCTGATGAGTATACCTTAGTTTTAAACTTCAAACTCTATTAGATTAAGTTAGAATTAAATTGCTCATTGGTCACTGATGACCAGATTGTAATATACTAAATGCCTTTATGGGTGTTTAATAATAAAAAAAAAAAAAAAAAAATTATTATTATTATTATTATTATTATTATTATTATTATTATTATTATTATTATTATTATTATTATTATTATTATTATTATTATTATTATTATTATTATTATTATTATTATTATTATTATTATTATTATTATTATTATTATTATTATTATTATTATTATTATTATTATTATTATTATTATTATTATTATTATTATTATTATTATTATTATTATTATTATTATTATTATTATTATTATTATTATTATTATTATTATTATTATTATTATTATTATTATTATTATTATTATTATTATTATTATTATTATTATTATTATTATTATTATTATTATTATTATTATTATTATTATTATTATTATTATTATTATTATTATTATTATTATTATTATTATTATTATTATTATTATTATTATTATTATTATTATTATTATTATTAAGTCGGCACCATATGGAAAACTTTTTTATTATTTGTCTGCAAAAAAGTTATTCTTGATAAAAAGTCGTGCGTGGTCTAAAACCTAAAATGTTTATAATGGCATTTTACGTCAACATACAAATTTTTAACAATATATTCCGACTTTAACAAAATTTTCATTTTTAATATTTTTTGATACACCCCCCGTAACTGACAATTTCGAATTCATTGAAAAGTTTAAGAATGTTCACAGGGACTAGACTTCCTTATAAGCAAAAAGTTAGATTAACATTTTTTGATGTTCCTTGTATCCCACAATTTAACAATAAAGGAATTTTTTATTTGTTGTCAACTTTTTCAGACATACTAACCACACCATCGAACAATATTACCAAAATTAAGTATGTAATTCTTGTCTTGTTGTTCGTTTTAAGCTTTTTCAATGAATTCAAAATTGTCAGTTACGGGGGTGTATCAAAAAATGTTAAAAATGAAAATTTTCTTAAAATCGTTATGTTGACGTAAAATGTCATTAGAAACAAGTTTTTTTAATAACTTTTTTTTCATATTTCAAAAATAAAGGTACTTTACTCTTGAGCAAAATTCATATTTTTCACAAACCTCGTATACGACTGTAAAAATTTGATATCTGATAGTTGCGTTTTAGGTTTTAGACCATGCACGACTTTTTATCAAGAATAACTTTTTTTCCTAAAACAAATAATAAAAAAGTTTTCCATATGGTGCCGACTTAATTTGATACACTGTATAAGTTCCAATAGCTTCATCAAAATGATGATTTATCATTGCAGTCGCAGAAAAACAATATTTCAAATTAATTCCTTTAATTAAAACTACTATTGTTATTGTTTGTTTATTTATTTTATAATATAAATGAATTTATAATAATTGAATATTTACAAATATCAAACATAATATTAAATTGAATAATAATGCGGAATAAAATAATATACCCTTTTTTCAATGATAAATTTATTCGGAATGACAAATCTACCAAATTACAAACCGGCCGATCAAAAAAATCATTGAACGGGATTAAATATTTCATACCAAAGGACCGATAATCGATTCCCGTTAAATCCAGGATTTCATCCCGGCGGGCATTCGACGTCCATTTATCCCATTAAGCGTTTCTTACCACTGCAAGTTCTCTCCCATACAGTAGCTGGTAATCGTGAAATTGTTAACCTCATCCTTGTTTACGGAGTATTGATTTGGGCTGCTTAATTCTAGAATTTGGAGCACATTACTATTATAGAAAATGTTAAACTTTAATGAGTTATTCAGATTGCTAAGATGTTTTTAGAATCAAAAGTAATTAATACAGATTACCTACGATTCATTAATTTTGAAAATGTGAGCATTAGAAATATACAAAGAATTTGTTTCAGGATTTTACAAATTTTAAATGAAAATGTTCACTGTTTGCCCTTAAAATTCTACTGTTTGTTTCTTCGTTAGATCTTTCTGGAGTAGGTATCTGCATTAATTATAGCCTTCTTTCCGTTTCTACATAATTACGCACTACTAAACTACTGTTGTTATAAAATCGGTATTTATTATGTTAGTAACATTGTACTGTTAAAGCAAATTTTATACATCATCTTATAACGCCCATTTGCAGGATACAAAGGGAGTGGGTGGCTGAGTGTTACCCAAGTAGCATTTTTCGTCGACGGAGCCACATTAGAAACTTTAAAGTGTATTGCCAAAGTCTTTATCTCGTAATGAAAACGGTTCTATAACCTGGCGCTGACTAAAACAGGGAACACTGTCTTGGTGGCAGCTACGTGGTGGTGTGGTGGTGGTGTATTGGTCGACACTAAATACGAAACTGTTTAATTTTCAATCACAAAAAATTAAACATTAAAATTCATTTCACTAATTTTCAAAAACAAAGCGCTATCCTACGTCACTTAATGGCAACGCTGTACGGGTGAATCGCATCACACAGTCAAATTAAATCAAGTATATAAAGTTAATTCTTTTCCTTCACCATGCGTGAGAGAAGGACAACGATAAAACACAAGATCTCTTCGTCTCCCCGTTCGTACCACCCAGTACCAGTCACGTGTTCTGCTTCCGGTTCGAGCCATCATATAATCAAAAATCCTCACGTAGGCCACATTCCATACGGTGGCAAATTAGCCAAATATATTGTAAAATAACGGTAAAAATACTTGATCCAACGAGCGCGAACGGGACAGTATTATACAAGAGTGAGATGCAAGATCGAACGATTCTCGCTCACTTAAAAACATTTGCGCATTCCGATGTATAAAAACAAGGGGCGTGACTTAACAGGTCCAAACGCGCTACAAGCGAAACTAGCAAATTCTAATTCAGTATGTCTTTGATCGTCAAACGATTCACTACTCCGGCAAGTGCGACGTATCGCAAGTTCCTTCACATAAGGGCTTGTTATTCATAATGCCTCCTAGTACGGCGAATTAGTGTGTAGTCAAACTCCATTGGGAAAACATATCTCCATCGCATTTACTCATTTTCTTTTTTACAAATCAGTTCAACACTTGATTGTTCAAAATGATTACAAGTAATATACTTTTGGATGTTCTTAAAGTAGTGTAAACCAGTTTTATTGTTATTTTTTGTTACACATGTTGTAATAGTTGAAGTTTTTAAATAAAAGTGTTAAACGTACGTGTAAATGTTTTACTGGAGGGTTCTGGACACCAATAACAAAAAAGAGGCAGCAAATCGGCTGTCGT
Source organism: Crepidodera aurea (assembly GCA_949320105.2). Taxonomy (NCBI): domain Eukaryota; kingdom Metazoa; phylum Arthropoda; class Insecta; order Coleoptera; family Chrysomelidae; genus Crepidodera; species Crepidodera aurea. The sequence goes on along the minus strand of OX439473.1, from coordinate 89,127,854 downwards.
TGCAAACGGCTGCTTTCGTAAACCACTGAAATTAAGACAGGGCCCTACAGGGCCGGCTTCAGTGTCAAAATACGACAGAAACTTTGTCCACTGCGCATGTCTTTTTAATTTGTAGCTCGTTTTCTGTCCTACATATTATTTCTTCCATTTTCCTTGCCTTTTCTCTAACCTGACATAACTGTTAACTTAAGTACGTACGTACTGAATAATAATTAGAGCGTCTGATTTACAATCGAATAAACCCACTAATTTTAGAGATAAACATAGAACAAGCCGGATTCCGACCTGGCCGCAACTGCTAAGATCAAGTACTTTCGCTAACAACATTTATTGAAAGAGGCTTTGAATAGCGCAGCAAAACGGGAGTTGTCTTTACAGATCTTACGGCTGCGTACGATATGATCTGAAGAGAGGGGCTTATGTACAAATTCCTAAACACTACAAGGTGCAATAAGTAAACATCACTGGTGAACAACATGCTTTCCAATAGAATCATTCAAATATCCAGCGGATCTACGTTAAGCAAACCAAAGTTGCTTCATAATGGTCTTCCCCAGGGATATGTACTGGCGCCACTCCTTTTCAACTTGTACAAAGCTGACTTACCGCTTACATCAAGTCGTAAATGCATGTATGCTGATGACTTAGCTCTCGCAAAACAACATGCCAATATGGGAGACTTGGAAACGACCCTATCCGATGATCTGAGCATACTATCTAGCTACTTTTAGAGAAGGCGATCTATTAAATCCACACCCGTCGAATGGCTGCCCGTGCTGTGTCATATCGAACCACCGAAAATCCGTAGACCGCAGATATTAGTCCGAGAGTTTAAGAAGGTCAGCGAAAACCTAGACTTACCGATCCACAAAGACATAATTAGATTCAACCGACTAATGTCTAGGAATCCAACTGTCAACACAGCCCAACAGCTTATAACCAACAACTTTAACGGACATAACGAGTGGATATCGAGTTGGCAGAGCAAAGTTAGTCTGGCCACAGGGTTTCAACATGCCCCGTAAAATCTGGGTTCGGTTCAACAGGATCCGGACTGGCCATGGCAGAAATGGATCGGCCTTGTTCAAGTGGGGGATGGGCGTCCAGAATGCGATTGCGGTGCTGCCTCTCAAACAATGCATCAGATTACCTACGAATGTCCGACAAGGGCATTCTCTGGTACAACTTTTGACTTTTTGCAACACCTCAGGCCATCCAATGGATTAACCAACTAGATATGGAGCTGTGATAATACCTACAAGTAATTTTGTCTGTTTTTATACATGTGCTGTGTTGTACATTTTATTTTTATGTATATTTATATACGCCATAAGCTAAATAAAATAAATTATGTATAATTATTATATTATTATGGAAATACAAAAATATTGGTTTAACAATACTGAAAGGCAAAAAGTTGGAACGATTGAAAGTTTACTGTCAAATATAATAGGTGTTGTGGCTCGAAATATGGGCACGCGCCATTGGAATACTCCATAATTTAAGAAAAAAGTTAAGATCTGTAAATTTTTCATCATGAAAATTAAATAAAATTATTTTCCACTTTAACGTTTCTGCAACTTTGAGGTAAGTAGTCTCGCTTAGTTGTTATAACGTTTCAAACACCTTCAGTGGCACCAAAATATTATAAAACTATTAAGTGGCTCCCATCGGTGAACTTTACGACTACAACTAGGCAAAAATAAAATGAAGTTATTCTTACTGTGTAGGGGTAGATTTAGTGATTATTACGTAATAGCCACTCAATCGAAGTTGCGATATCAGTTTCAATCACTATACTGCTACATTGCCTCAGTGTAAACGAACAAGCAATATGGTTCTGCAATAAGTTTCTCAAGAGGGGCATCGCGACAGGTATGCCAAACTACAAACACCAAAAATCCCCATCTTTATCTTTATCTTTTATCACTGTCTTTCTGCAATAATGAAGAGAGATAGATATCTTAAGACTTCAGTGAACCTCCTGTATGCTAGGTGGCGCTGCTAGTATTAAAATATAATATATTATTTGTGATATCTAAGGAATCTGAGAGAATAAATTTTCTTTATTTGCACGATTAGTCTTGTCGCAGAGAGCGCTAATAATCCATTTGTCATGAGTTCGATACCTGCTTCAGCCACAACAGAAATTTTATTTTTTATTTTTAGGAAATTTCATTTTTTTTGTTTACTATTTTTTTTCTATCATCAAAATAGAGTTTATATTTTATTAATTTAATTAATTTTCAATTATTTTCGTATAAATCCATTTATTTTAATATGAATAGCGCTGCCACGCGACTAATCTCATTAAATACATCAGATAGGAATAGAGCTCGGAAAATAATATTTCTAACATAAAAAAAATATTTAAACATCAATGGATTCATATGAAAATTGAGAATTATATAAATGTATAATCTTTAAGGTGAAGCAAGAATTTTTTTAAAAAATGAATTAATAAATAATTGGCGGCCCCAAACGCAAAATGTTTTTATCAATATCTATTTGTTTAAACAATTGCAGAATTCTATGAACAAAATGCAACATTGTAACCACAATAAATTATCTGCAAGTCCTTTTATAAAAAAAAATTGTTAATGTTGGAGCATTAATTTGTATATAACAATTGAACGGTTACAGATAAAAAATCGCTGCAAGTCTTAAACCATGGGTTATGATAAATTGTTCATGTTTCATCCCTTGAAATTTTTTTTGTCCGTGTCACCATTTTCGTTAAAAAGTCCAAAAAATAGGGTTGAAAAATTAAAATGCTCACAAACGATCGCTTTTAACAATGAAGACGGCTATTTATAAATTTTTTAATGTCACCATTGTATTCTGTGTGATTTTTCCTATAAGAATAATATACAACAATAAACCTACTTTAAAATTTTACCCAAAAAACCAGTGACACGTATTTAGTATCCATACTAAATTTTATACTTTATTTATTTACCGCAGCATCAGAACAGTGTCGAAAATACCTACCTAGATATTTCTTTATTATCAATATACGATATGAATTTATATGAAAAGCGTTTTTATATTACATTCCAAAATATTTTAAATGGAAAATATAATATGTACATTTATTTTAAAAAAGTGAAAAACAGCTTTTTAGTAATTGATAATTTAGAGGTTGCGGGCATTACGGAAACATTGGTGTGTTTTTTCATTTCAGTTTTTAGTTTTTTGCTGTTTTGTCTTTGTTTTCGCCCTGTCCGCTCTCTAATTCTGAAATAAAATAAGTTAACACTACTAATTTTAATGATTAGACAAAGAGCGGCAGGAGTTCTTATTGTGTCTTCGAGCGGGGATTCTTTGAAAATGTTTGCAACTAATGTTTTGTGATGTTTTTGGCGGTTTTTCCATCCGTTTTGTGACGTGATTTTACAATTTAGTTATTAGTCGTGATTTGGTTGGTCTCTGATTGAGCAGGTCACGCTAACTCATTAGAGCTATATTATTACGGTACAAAAGTGATGTGAAACGGACGCAACAGTATTTTTAGGTTTTACCCTCCTCGGTGAAAAAGTACACCATTTTCATTTTTGTGAAAAAAGACACAATTTTTTTTTATTATTTTTTATATAGGGTAGGTTATTATCCAAAGATGCCTCGATTTCGCGTAAACTAGAAAGAAGAACAAACGCACTGCAGCAGCGCGATTGAATTGGGGAAATAGAGAAAACAGGGGCATTTCCACAGAAATATTAGAAGAATCGTAAGTTGTATGGCAGAATGGAATTTTTGTTCGTGGAAATATTTTTACCCGTTATAGCTTACACCTTGGAATAGGACATCTCCATTTTTCAACAAATTTTAAAGAATAATAAACATATTAATCATTTAGTGGAAGGTGTGCTTTTGACAATTTGTGATCACCAATTTTAAAGTGAAACATGTCCTACATGAGGTATACGGCATTAATTGAAATACTTTAAACTGAAGAACTGGTTTTAGTTAATACTAATTTACTCATTAAAAAAAATTGCAAAACACACGAATAAATTAGCCAACATAACCTAAAATGTCAGTTCTAAACATCTAAACTTTCTTTCTTCGTAACTTCGTATTCGTAAAACTGGTTGCATACATCGTTCAAAATAAAACCAAAAAGCGCCACTGTCTCAAAGTGTCAGGCGGAAAACGCCTGAACTATGGAAAGAGAAAATCTTACTGGGATATAGGCAACTTACATAATTTTTTTTTTCTGGAGAGTTAATCTCAAAAATTATAAAGTTTTGCGAATTGGTATTCTCGGAAATTAATTATGTATCCTTCATTTAGGACATCTCCTTTTCACGTTAAAATTGGTGATCACCAATTGTCAAAACTGTCAAAAAGACACCTCCACTAAATGGCTGATATCTTTTTTATTAATCCTTAAAATTGACTCAAAAAAGGAGATGTCCTATTCCAAGGTATAAGCTATAACGGGTATAAATATTTCCACAAACAAAAATTCCGTTCTCGAGATTATCTCTCCAAAAAATCGTCAAATTTTTATGCATATTCAGTATTGCCAACTGAAAACGAGGTCGGCAGTGGCAAGGCCCCTCTTAAGTTTATTGCTCATGTATTCGAGCCTTTAGCGGTATAAATATACGTGTAGTTATTTGATAATTTACGGAAATTATCGATTGTCCATGAGCGTACTAAAACATGTTTAAAAAACTTTAAGAAATCGAGATAAAATCTTTTATAAAAATCAATTTGGCATGATGTCAGAGAATCGTTTATAATAAAAACATATTCTTACGAACTGTTTCTCGATTTGTTGAGTACATCCATGAAGGATCTATAGTGTAGTTAAAAGACAATTTATTTTGAATTTACTATTCATATAAAATGATGTAATTCTCGTAGGTCCTATGGCTAGCTCAAATAAAATTTGTAATCATTTACTTAATTTTTTCGTTTATTAAAAAACTAGAAAAAAGAACAATTATAACAAATAACATGTGAACAAATTTTCAAAACTACTCTATTCCATTAAATTACTTAATTAAACTCTCTTTCATCCGCAACTTTTAAAACTCACACAAAAGATATCTTAGAATACAAATTTATTTATTTCTAAATTAATTTTCCTCTACCACCCTCTAACAGTGAGTAGATTAACCACTAAGCCCTGTGGCATGCAAAATGTAATCTATTTTTCGTTTGGTTCTAATTATTTGCATTACTTGACACAGCGCTAGTTTAAAATGTTTGTGATTTTTAATAATGAAATATAACCTCACTTTAAGTTGTTTATCACGATTTTTATTTCAAAATAATTCAGTTCTATTCCTTCAAGTCTTTAATTGGATTGTCCCTCCTGATTTTGACATTCCTTCTTCATCTTGGTGTTCCTATACCTGGACATTGGAAATCACAGTGATCTCTTCTGGGCGGATCGATTATATGAATTTTTTTTTGAGTGGATTGGTTTTCTTATGAGTTACGTATCACTTCTGTTTTTAGTTTTAATACTAACCTTTTTAATTTGGTTACTTGTTATTTGTTTTTTCTTATTCAATACGTGCACTAATTATACTTTTACAATGAACTTTTATAGGTAATTTGTTTTATTTGCCTTTTCTTTAGAAACTCTAGACTCTTCGCAAATTTTAACGTCTTATTTTCTTTTATCTCATATCAACCCCATTTTTTTTCTAATCAAACTTTTTTTTGAATCGAAGATTTCTCGTACCGAAATTTCAAACCAATGGGATTGATCAGAATTTACGATTTTAACCGAAGATTTTCAAATGAGTACAAATTTTTGTTTAAGGTAAGTTTATTTTTAATTACTTTTTTAAATTAATGATACATCATTTTATTTGAATTTTGATTATAAAGACATTACATCAGGTTGAATATTCACCAGAGACAAGCTTTTGCAGTTTTTGTATCAGGTTTTTCTAGAAATATTTACCAATAAAATGAGCCCCCCTCTGTCGACTGTAAGGTTAGGTCAGGTATGTACCTCTAATGATTTGGCCCCTATTTTTTTTTTAATAAACCTCCAGTAGAGATTCATAGTATGCGATCTGGTCAAAAATGACCAATGAGCAGTTTAGTTCTATCCTAAATAATAATGTTAAGTCAAAAATTAATAATTCTCAATTCTTTGAAAACAACTTAAGAAAACAAGGCGAAACGTGAATGAATAAAAACATTTTTTGAATAAGTTATCCATTAAGATTGTATAAAAAATGACTTACGAGACGATATTAGCTGATATTTTAATTGAGACAATTGCAAGAGTTTCTACTTCAACCATTTCAATAGCTCGAACTCCAATAACTTCAAGAACTTTACAGCAAACTTTCCGCCGTCGCGGAAATCTACATCAACTTGTTGAGGCAGAAAAATAAATAAGAGAAGCATTTAAAACAACAATGTTGAATATAAACCTTGCTAAATATGAATTTTTTGTATGATATCGATAGTGTATTTTGACCGCTCCAATTGATTTAAACACGATTCGCTGGTAATGCCCTTTAATTGTCCTGGACCCCCGGCGAAATATTTAGACACGGCCCTGCGTTCCATTTGAATCGAACGTCACATCACAAAAGGCAAGGGTCACGATGAGAGTGTGTCTCTGACACGTGGAATTTCGGGAAAAGAGATTTTCTCGCTCGAAGCGTAGGAGGATGAAAGAGAAGTTTCAATTTTTATTGACTGTATTGAGTATATGACGCAGAAAGGTTACCGTGCAATACGACTAAAGTTTATTATAATTTTATTAATATATCCCAATGGAAAATCAAGTCTAGTGAGAATTTTCACATGTATAGATGCGTGGGTACTTTAAGGTCGGGCTAGTTTTTCTTTCACTTTATATTTTAAAGTCCTAATTTGATTATTAGATAAGAATAAAGCAATATTTTCCAACCTTATTGGTAACGTAGCATAAGCGGCTGTGTTAATGTACTAAAGTTCACCCTGTGTATAACTGACAAAACTTTGATTTTATGGTTACGCATTGTTACCGCTGGTGCTAAAAATAGATTTTTGGAGCAAAACACTCTCTTTAAGGGAGGGTTGTTCCACAAACTGGCAATATCATCTGAATGTAACATTTACTTGGAAATACAGTGATATTCGTTAGACATCATATTGAGTTTAAACGGTGATTCCAAACATGGTACGTTGTGACTATTAGTAAAATTACATAATATATTTATGATTTGTAGAATAATAGTCATCGATACTGTGATATCCTTGATAAGGACGTTTAATAACGGTGGTAAATAATTGCAACCATACTATTGATAGGGTATATTAATAACGACAATACAGCCACATGAATCATAGACTCATACAATAGGGTATGTGAATGTTCTGAATAACAATATCTCTATCTGAATCTGAATAGGAAGATTGACATTGACCGTTTTATATACACAATATTTAATAACACAAATTCTCTACGTGTTGGTCGTCGACCTTCCTATCTCACGTAATATACCTGACCTTACACTAATACTAATAACTACATATTTTAATATACTGGGCGATGCGACTCTACATGCTACAATACTATTATTTTAATTATATTCTATATAATATTTTGTAGATACAGGGTGACCCAGGGGTGTGTGCATGCTCCATAACTTTTTTCTACCCAAGTTATCGATTTGATGTTTTTTTAAACTATAGGTCCGACAATGAGACACATTCTAAAAATATTTATATTTATATACAGGATGACCCAAGTAAGATACACAACTAAGTTCTGTTTTTTCGTAAAAAATCTCGCGCTAAATTTTAATTACTGTTAATGCTGATTGATGGACCAAGCAAAAATAATAATAAAAATACAAGACGATTTCTTGAACTAAATTAACAATAACGAAGTTACCACAACCCACCCTTACTATTTCACCCCCAATGTTTCACAATATTTATAATTGTACAGTCACCTATGTACTTTGTCTAGTCAGTTGAAAAAAGTTTTCAGTAAGCTTTTAAATATTTAAAGAGGTGCCCATTTCACAAATGTGGGTATAGTAGAACCCACCGCTTTACGAGAAAGAAAAAACGCTATAAAAACAGCAAAGGATACCGCCAATAGAAGAAATGCTAATTGATCTGGACATTTTTGAGTATTTTAATGTCGAAAACACCGTACACTGTCCATATACATAAAAATAAAATGATATTTTGTCTATTAGGACCACCTTGCAAAGATTCAATAACCAACTTACTGGAGATCGTTAGGGGTAATTTGCGTAAAATTTCTATATTGATTAACTTTCTTTAATATGAATTTACATTTTAATTTCTATAACGCATATTAGATTTCAATAGAGGTTGACCACTCCACCTCGCCCATAGGTTCATTTTCTGATCTCTTGTGAGATTCACAAACGTTGCTAATTAAAATTTTGTCTCAAATTTTAATTCTAAAATTAAAAACACGGTGAATAAAGTCATAAATGTTATAAATTAATTAAGCTTACCTACCCTATCTCAACCCTCACCATTGGATTCACTGTCATCAACGTTGATAATCAATTTGGCCGGACTCGTTATATAAGAATTTTCTTCTTTGATAACATGTTTGATTTTTGTCTGCCAATCATCAGCTGAACTTTTGTTAATTTCTTCTTTTACCAAATTTGCTATCAACCCGTCAAATTTGGGAAACAGGTTATAACGCCTTATTCTTTTTTAATTTGTCCCCAAATCAATTCTTTGGGGTTAAATACACAAAAGTAGGGCGGAAGGAGCAATACCTCGTGGCCCCTTTTTGATGCCATTTCATCAATAAAAAGTTTTATAATATATATGTAAAGATGCCCAAACGATATGTATAAATGTTTAGAAGTGTCATTTCAAGTTGACATTTTTACTTGATTCCTTTTTCAAGTTAGAAAAATGGCGTCGAATGATGTAATTCCTGCTGGAATAAAAGTTGTAAATAAGCTAATTGTGGATGGATTACTAAAAATCAGAGAAAAAATTTCAAGTTGAAATTTTTTTGTAAAATAAAGTGTAGATTTTTTTTTGATTTTTGGGAATCCATCCACAATCAGCTGATTTACAACTTTTATTCCAGCAGGAATCACATCATTTGACGCAATTTTTGTAACTTGAAACAGGAATCATTTAAATAAAAATTCAACTTGAAATGACTTGAATCAAATATTGAAATAGTATGAACGTTCACTTGAATTCAGGTTACTCCTTTCAAGTTACTTGAATTCAAGTAACTTGTAAAGTCTGAACGCCGCTTTATAGAAATTAAAATGTAAATTCATATTAAAGAAAGTTAATCAATATAGAAATTTTACGCAAATTACCCCTAACGATCTCCAGCTAAGTTGGTTATTGAATCTTTGCAGGGTGGTCCTAATAGACAAAATATCATTTTATTTTTATGTATAAGGACACTGTACGGTGTTTTCGACATTAAAATACTCAAAAATGTCCAGATCAATTAGCATTTCTTCTATTGGCGGTATCCTTTGCTGTTTTTTCTTTCTCATAAAGCGGTGGGTTCTACTATAATTCGATAAGAATAAAAAAATTGAAAATCTATCCCACACAATTATATTAATGATAATGACGAAGACTAGTTAATGTTATTTAACCATCTTCAGGTTTACAAATGTGACTTATACTAAATGATAGATATATAAATTATTACAGAGATACAAACCTTAACAATGATTGTTTTTCTTTCCAGAATATGTTTTACCAATTTCTTATTTAATTAAATTTCATCACCCTTTAGACCGTAAATGTTAAAAAAATAAACATGTTCGGAAAGAGAAATAAAAGCCGCTTCAAAGGAGGTCAAGCACGATTTCAGAAAATAACAAAAAAGCCTTAAAGGTGAGTAATATAAATCATATGGGGGAAAAGTGACATGTTCTTCCAAATTCACGTCAGTAGATCAAATAGGGAAAATGTTTTAGTTACGTATTTTAAAAATAATTCGAACTGTAACGTCATTCAGGATATTCATAGACAAGAAGAATTTTTTTTGAAAATCTACGAAAAGGTATGGTTGATACCAGTATGTATTAAATATAGAGAAGCAGTTCAAATGTACTATTACATTTCTATTTGTAGAGTCTGGCCATGTTCAACATATCTGGAATGATTACTGACCAAAGATGAGTCACGGAGGTATTATATAGAACTTCAAGTTTATTACATACATTTGTCAACATTGTTACCACATGCGACAACTGGATAGAAGAGAGTTTATATTATTTGATGAAAATATCGTATGTTAGGAGTATTGGTACGTACAAAAGCTATTTAAAGGAAGGAACTAACAGCTCCAGATCTTTAATTTTTGGAACTAAAGTGAAGAATGGACGCAGAAATGTATTGTTGAAGACCATTTTTTAATATCTTGTTTGATTTTCGAAGGAGGAGGCGACAAAGTAGAAGTTTAGATTTTCGTAGTTCAAGGCATATCAACGTACTGTAAAAGCTCTAACTTACAGCCGGTATATTTCAACATACAATCCCACGAATATCCCGGTATAGTATAATACCAAGCAGGATCTAATCTACTGGTATTGTTATATGTAACGGAGAAAAAACTCATGGGTAACTGGACAGATAAAAAAAATTACATATAAATTATTTAGAGTTATAATAACAGGTCAGGTCAGGTTACTTCATTACTGAAAAACTAGCAATGAACCTGTTAATCCCCACCCCTTTTGATGTGGGATGAATAGCGTTTATTTATATTCGTCTATTTTACCTTGGGTACGGTTGGCATAAATACACTCATAATGCCCTAGGGCATAATGACCGGGCGTTATGGCTAAACGTCCCCTAATTCTACGAGGAGGGTCTGGATTATTCCGGCGATAAATTTTTGGTTGCTTTGGGACCATATTTCCTTTGATATTTTTTGGAAAATCGGTATTTATTTCCATTACTTTTATGACGTATATAACACAAAGCAGCAATGACGTTTACTAACTACAATGAAACACTGTTATCAATGTAGATTTCGGATAATAATATTCTCGGCGTCTAAACCGAAACCCTACGAAAAGATAATAAGATCCAGTTACGCTCCATTTAAAAGTAAAAGTAATTATTTACTGATAGTGTATAATATAAATGATGTTAACAAAAAGTACATGTACATGTATAAAACAAAAATATGATAATGATGAAAATGAACAATTCGATTGTTTCCTCTGTCATCCGGGTGATCCGGAAAGGGAAAGATGAACTTGGAACGATTCCTTACTTCTACTTGTTCTATGCCAGACATTCGTAAGTGAGGTTATAAATAAAAACTAACCAACTGTCATTATGTGTCATAAAATGTATAGAAGTGAAAACGCACCACTACAATCAATATTCAACAAACGTCAAAATATCAAAAAATCGGTTTTTATTAAAATAAAATACATTTATCGTAAAAAATAAAATCTTGTATGTACCGTGTGTGTTATTGGATCCTAACGCCCATCAGGCAACATTCATCCCTCGGGCCTCTGGCTGACTGTTAACCTCCGGGCGTTAGGATCTACAGAGTGCGACAATTATTTCCACTGGATCTCTAGCACCGAAACTAAAAGAGATATCAACAAGATTTTTTGTAGGGGTAGACAGTGTCACTCGGACTACAATTTTAAAATATTTTGATGAATACAGGGTGGCTAATTTTTTTGGAATGAAAATTAATTTGGTTTTTTTAAATTGAATACCCTGTGTACGATTATATCTTCTGATTTTACTTAATATCAGATTTACGGTAGTTTTTTATATTTGTAAATCCGACGCGGCGTTGACAAGTTATTGCTATTTTAAGCAGATTTAATGAAAAAACAGCACTTCAGAAATATTAGCACAAACACCACATTTTTTTAAAAAAATCCTCAAAAAAGCTACTATGTTGTAAATGAAACATGCACCTATCACAATAATCCCACAACATCTTCACCTGTTGCACAGGGTGTTTGCCGATGGCGTGCCAATAGTCTAGTTTTCTAATGGCAATAACTTAATTTTTTCAAATGGGACACCCTGTATATTTTTCTTCTGTTAGAAGCTCTCCCTAATACGCATTAAAAAAATATAGGGTTTTGCACATCTAACTTTACTATTTACTTTAATAATTGACGTTAAGTGACAAACAACATATTTTACACAATTTTTAATAGGTAAAAAATTTTACAAAGTTTAATCGTAAGAAAACTACAATAGTGAAAGTTAAAATTTATAGTAGGTGTTCAAAATGTCTTCCATTTTCATTTATACATTTTCTTGCCCTTTTTTTCATTGATTTACGCACATCTCTTAGCATTGCAGGGGTCACCTATCTAAATGCTGCAGTAATTCTTTCTTTCATATTTTCTTTTGTGGTAACCTCTTCTTTGTAAACAATATTTTTAATAAAACCCCACAAGAAAAAATCGCAAGGTGTAAGGCAAGGCGTTTTTTTTTAGTTTATTATTTATTTTCTTTTGGCAAGGCGATCTAGTAGGCCAATTTATAGGCCCTCCCCTTCCTATCCGACGATCCTGAAATTCCCTATTTAACCAATTGCGAACATCTAATAGGTAATGTAGTGTGGCACCATCTAATTGAAACCACATTCCGTTGCGATAGTTTTGAGGCACATTTTGCAATAAGTTGCGAAAATCATGTTCTAAAAAATCTAAAAATATAGCTCCATTTTCAGTCCCATCAAAGAAATAGAGACCAATTACATAATCACCTATTATTCCCGCCCACACATTCAAAGACCATCGATAATGTGATGTGGTTCTAAATAAATGTTCATTGTGGTCCGAATAATAATGGAAGTTGTGTCTATTTACACAACCGTTCTTATGAAACGTGGCTTCGTCGGAGAATAAAACTTTGTTTAAAAAGTTACGCTCTGTATTTATCTTGTTTATTAACCATCTACAGTATTCCACTCTATGCGCGAAATCACGTGGTAACAATTCTTGGTGAAGCTGGATATGATAGGGGTGATATTTATTCTTTTTTATTATGCGTCTAATTGTGGTATTGGAAATATCTAACTGATTGCTTAATTGCCTTGTGCTTATATTGGGATCTTCAACTATACTGATCATTACCTTATATTCGTTGTCAATAGTAACAGCTGGATATGATAGGGGTGATATTTATTCTTTTTTATTATGCGTCTAATTGTGGTATTGGAAATATCTAACTGATTGCTTAATTGCCTTGTGCTTATATTGGGATCTTCAACTATACTGATCATTACCTTATATTCGTTGTCAATAGTAACAGCTGTAGTTTCACGTGAATGTTTTTCATACTTGACGGTTCCTGTTCTATCAAATCTATTCTTTAAATTCTCAAAAATATCCTTTTGTGGATGGCGTCTTTCTGGGTATCTTTGACGATAGACCCTACTAGCAAGAAACGCATTTTTTTGACATTCACCCAGTATCCATATCATATCAATATTTTCTTGAACACTATAATTCTTATTAAAATCCATTTTTTATACACAATACCGATTAAATATAGTAGACGTGATACAATACAAAATTTTATGTTGACAATTAATGCCATAACAAAATATACCTACTGTCATTTTCATAGGTAACTTGATTTCTTATTAAAATTTGTGTAAAATATGTTGTTTGTCACTTAACGTCAATTATTAATGTAAATAGTAAAGTTAGATGTGTAAAACCCTATATTTTTTTAATGCGTATTAGGGAGAGCTTCTAACTGAAGAAAAATATACAGGGTGTCCCATTTGAACTAGACTATTGGCACGCCATCGGCAAACACCCTGTGCAACAGGTGAAGATGTTGTGTGATTATTGTGATAGGTGCATGTTTCATTTACATCATAGTAGCTTTTTTGAGGAAGTTTTTAAAAAATGTGGTTTTTGTGCTAATATTTCTGAAGTGCTGTTTTTTCATTAAATCTGCTTAAAATAGGAATAACTTGTCAACACCGCGTCGGATTTACAAATACAAAAAACTACCATAAATCTAATATTAAGTAGAATCAGAAGACATAATCGCATACAGGGTGTTCAATTTAAAAAAACCAAATTAATTTTCATTCCACATCAAAATATTTTAAAATTATAGTCCGATTGACACTGTCTACTCCTACAAAAAATCTTGTTGATATCTCTTTTAGTTTCGGTGCTAGAGATCGAGTGGAAATAATTGGCGCACCCTGTATATAATGCACTTGGTGCATAAATAACTATTATTTGCTAGTTTTATTACCTTTTTTTCCATTATGTACGCCGTTGGAAAAGCGCATTTTTAGTAATTTTATTTTTTTATCTTTGTATTTCGAAAAGTTAATAAATTAGGTCCCTTATTACTCATAACACCACACTGTTTAAAACCAATTTCCGCGAGAGCTCTTTACACTCTACTACGTCCCTTTATCTAGTACAAAGTAGTTTTAAAAATACCTTTTATCTTGGAACACCTTAACCCGAAAACCTTTTCAAATCGATATAGATAAGGCGCCCCAATTCTATACTTGATAAAATTAGGGCAGAGGTATTGTATAATATCCAAAATGCAATTAAAACTTAAATTGTTAAAGTCTGTAAACACGAAATATGGCTTTACACGTATATGTTGATCGCAAGCTTTTAGAAGATAATTAGCAATTTAAAAGGGTGACATGAACCACCCCACTGTCCATTAGGAAGCACAACGTCATACCAAAGATATGATACAGGAATGTTTCGTGCTTACGCAAATTACAGAGTAGCTCTAGTTTATTAAACTTTAATAGGAGTAGCTTCAACGTTATTTCGGGTTAACGGTAAATTATTATTAAAATTAAAAACAACTTTTGACAAAATATGTTTGTACAGACTCCACCTTCTTCTCGCTCTATTCGAAGAGTGTTCTTTCAGAGATACGAGAACACATTTTATATATTTATAAAATCGACTTTCTTTCACGATTTCAGAAACCGGTCTAAGGATGTCGAAACGAATAAGTTAAATTCCTAACTCGTACTTTCGTACGTTTCTTCAAAGAAAATCTTCAGCAATTACTGGATCATCTACAATTAGACACAAGACGGCGTATACATTTAAATCTGGTATTTCCAAATTGATGAAAAGGTAGAGAAGGTACAATTTATTAGCCGTCTCTTGTTAAGAGGATTATATACCCTTTAACAAATATCTTGATTGGTGAAAACAGCAAAGTTCAAAAAGAGACAGACAAACCACCGTATTGGTTACGATATAGAAGGTACACTCTCTGCGAAAATTTTGTCTCAATTTTCATCAGTATCGTTCGAGGAACGGTGAGGTTCACATCACATATAGTTGGGAATCTGACGCCTCCGTTTTAAAGATACTCTATACAAGTCGCGAAAAAACATGAAATCCTATTTAAAATGACCTGAAAAACTGAAAATTTTCATTAAAATAATATTTTGCAAACTAGTGCTAAACTTTGTTAATTGATGTCCGATCGTTATCAATTTTTGATATGATATTTTTCAGTACTTTCCTGACCTAGTTTCATAACAATAAAAAATATAGGACGTCACATAAAAGCTACGTAATTTTTTTTTAGCTAGAATATACAAAATATCGTCAATTTGCAGCTTAAAATGTTGAGTCGAGGAAACTTTTTTATCTTTGGAGATAGATAACAAGTAGAATCGAGAAAAATGTTGCCAATAGAGCAAGGAAACTTTTTTACTTAAACTTTTTTTGGGCTGTATACTTTTTTAAAAAGAAAATTGAATCGGCGCGTCTCATCTCTGTTAGTGCCATGCAGCGAGTGAAGCGAACAGTGTGTCAGAGAGAGTGTATCAAAGATGACGCGCATTACAATATTATTATACTATATTAGTAGTATATACTGAAATGGCATTTAACATTATCAAAAGTAAGTGGAATTTGACATTATCAAAATTATAATATTTAGGAAAAATTAAATTATAAATTGAAGAAAATAAAATACCCAGACTATGCCCAATCCGATATTTCTTCTTAAAATTATGTGGTCAGGTAAAATAAAATGAACGTCACCTAAAAATAAAGAAATCATATTATTAAAATAGAATTTAGAAAAATAAACAAAAAGGTATTTTATAGATAAACAGAAACGTTAAAGGTGAACTTACCTAAGGGATTGATTTAATGTGAGATCTGATAGTAATCTAAAAATTTAAAAACCAAAATTAAATAATATTCAAAATTCAAAATTTTATTAACAATTTATTTTGGGACAATCTTTATAACAAATTATAATATCAGGACAACCTGTATAGCAAAATAAAATAAGGTGGTGACAACTATTTAAAATGAAATGTCAAGATACCAACTTTGTTAACTAAATTAGAAATTTATAAAATGTATGAAATTGGACGTCAGAATATAAAGCAAAAATATGTTAATCGTTATAAATAAAATTATGAAAGCTAAAACACATAAAACTTATAGTAAAGTAGCACAGAATCAAAATTTTGGAAATAATTAGAACAAATTCAGATATAATTTGAAAAATTTTGTCACCTTGGAAGGTAACATAGCAAAAAAAAAAGAAGGTAGTTAGTTTGTAAAATGGTAGAAGAGAGTTCAGTATGAAAAAATTTAAGAATTTTTAATTAAAAAACGGAGTTAGTTTTTTTTTGAGATGGTGGAAGTTTTTTTTAGTAGATGAAGATTTAAGAAAATATTTTAATTTAAAAAGTTTAAAAGAAAGTAGTTAATTGGAAAAGGGTAGAAATTTCAAAAGAAAAAATTAGTGAAATAAAAAAAAACTTTGTATTCTGAAGTCTAATGGTAACTGCGACTATGTTTAGTGTTTAGTGAGCGGAGTATCTAAAATAATATTTAAACTAAAACTTGCCTGGAAGGAAGTGATTTCATATTCTGTATATCCTGAGAATTGGTTTCAGAATAATTCACTCAAACCAAGAAAATATCCTTTGAAGAATCCACAAAGTTGGAGGAATCACATTATTAGAAGTCTTGCCAAAATATATCACTGGTTGTACGATTTGAAAGAAGTTCAAGCACAAATAGTTGAGGTATACATTTTTCATTATACTAATGGCGTGCTTATACTGATAGCAAAGGGAGTCACGTGTTTTGCGTTTAAGACAGACAGGTTAGCCAATTGCTGGTTTTAAGAGATCGGTGTGCCAACCTTATTTCGCCAAATTCTAATCTTTCAATTTTTGTTATATTTTGTAGTAATAGGAGATCATAGAGTGAATGTGTGTGCGTGCAAGAAATTCCCATAATTAAATTTAGTCTGATCATTGTTCATGTTTTTTCTTCTATATTCTTTATTAAATAAAATTATCTAATTGTTGAACCATTTTATTATATTAAAAAGTACAGGAAAAATCAGTAGCATAAATTAAAAGAGGGATCTAAAAAACCTTTGAACTCATAATTAAATAATCCCTGAGGTCAGAAAGATTTAAGGAGATACAACATCGAATTGAGAATAGTCGTGGTGGTATTAACAAATTAAAAAAAAATATTAGCTAACAAAATTAAAAAAAAGGAAAATTTCAAATTGCACAAACATTTATTAAAAAACTTTAGAAATTAAATTAAGTGGTTAAAGTTACGATTTTAAAAATCATAACAATACATTTGATGGTACCTATTGGAATTGTAAGGATAATAATAATTTTTTTACAAGCATAAAACACAATATTATTATTATATAATTAAAATATTTATTTTACAATGCATTTTCAATAGTGTTTGTAAAATTGATTTGATTGGTTAAGAAATTTCCGTTCGGGCAAATACATCTACCTACCTAAAACCAATTCTTAAAGACCTAAAAAAGTATATAAAATGGAATTCGACCACTAAATTACAGACCTTGAAACCGACCCATAGGCCCAATTCAGTTATGCCAGATTTAATTGTTTATTGTCTTGAGCTTATAGACGCATTCCGCCAGATGGGGAAATTTGTTGCGAGGAAATTGTTTTTTTTTAAATATTCCTAAATGCACATTTTTAAAGATTAAGAGCTGAAACTTGGCAGACATATTGATTATATAGTTTTTGAGGGCTAACAGTATTGATTTTGAAAAATACCGTTTTATAGAGATTTTTATTGTTATATCTAGGTATCCAAAAAAGATTCACCTTTCTGGATACTAAAAGCACTAGAAAAATACGTATACATAATTGTGTCAAAATTCGAACTCTTAATATAACGTAGTTCAAAAACTAGGAGTCTGCGAAAATTACGACTGGGTCTATACTCCTCTTAAGAACTATTAGAAATAAATACATTTCAAAATGAAACAATCAGAAACAATCGTTAAATCCTTTTTAAAGATCGAATATTCGTCGGTTGAAAACATGTATAGATACGGAAGGTACTTACTCATATTAAGCTCCGCCTATAATCTATAATTATTTGACTATTTCACGTTTTCTATTTTCATTTGATGAAAAAAAATACTTAAAATAATAATTGAAAGTACCCAGGCCTGTTTGTTTTTACTAAAAATGTCCTAGACGAGAAGCAAACGTATTGTATTTCTTCGATTTAATTTTCTGGTTGTTGAATAACTACTAATTGTAAGTACTTTTTTATTTAATTTACTCGGAAAAAAAATATAGGATATGAGACTTATAGGTATTATTTACAATATAACGCAAAAACAGTTGTAGGCGAGAAAATATAGCAGAGAAATCTGGAATTGTGGTACATTAAGTCGGATTGAGATGGGGTTTTTTACAGTCGCTTCTTTAGCTCGTCTAGAAATTTTGTGCCATATTTTGATCTTGTACTTTTTTGAAATTGCATCAAAAAGTGCATTCTTCTTTCCAAGTGTTGAAGAAAAAGGTCATATTTTGCACAGGAAACATCCGAACCATACGAATTTCAGTACCTGAGGGTGTTTTGGGTCGCTTAGAATATGATGGCCAAATGAACCTCCCGTGTAGCTGGAGGTCAGGGCGTCGCCAGGAACGTCATCACCTGGAGTTCCCTGTAAACTCTTCAAAAATCGATCGAAACTCTTTACTCGGGGGTTTTTCGGGTCGCTCGTCCCGGTTCTGACATCAAAATCATCCTCCAGAGGATCTGGTGCATGCGACCGGGCTAAACACATAGAGTTTTAATGAAATTACTTACTAAATCGATCGAAACACCTCACCCATCCCGTCGAGAACAACCTAGCAGCACATGAATTGTATGTGTGATATAACTATCAAACAGCTATCAAACATTCAATCTTTATCAATGAACCTAGCAGATTAGAATGTTTCGTAGTGAAGTAGTGGCTGCCATTTTCACACAAATCTGTATGTTCATTATTGTGTTTCATAGGTTATAGCATTATAATTTTCTTTTTCACATTAAATTTATTGGTTTAAGTTGATTTATTAGATAAATATGATTCATCAGTGTGTCCAGCAAAATGGATTATTTAAATTCCGATTTATCATTATCGACTGTATAAACTCTTTAATAATGCCTAAAGGATTGGTTTAACTTATTGCAACGACAATTATGTAGGTTTCATATATTTTGTTAAAAATTAAATCACATTTTGTTTTTCTGCCAAACTACCTAAGTATTTAGGTAATATTAATTTTTCATTTAAACAGTTATACGAAGACATGACTTTTAGGTTTCCTGCAAATGTTGAAATGAAAAATATTTGGTTGTTAGCATTTGAGGAAGTGAAGGTCCTACCTAAAATGCTTTTATTTGTTCAAGTCATTTCCGTGACAATGACTTTGAATATAAACCAAGAAGAAAAAATATTTGAAAAAAATGCAAAACCAATATCGAGGTAATATACCTATATTTGTTTTTTTAATAAATTTAGGCTATAAGATTTAAAAATACTTTGGCGAAGCTTTACTAAAATGAAAACATTTTTCACTTGTTATAAGGTACTTCCAGTAATATTGTTTAAACATTATGGCCTAAATTTATGTAATGTAAAAGGTCAAACCAATCTTTCGAGAATATGTTGAATATTTTAAGCAATCAAAAACATTTCCATAATTTCCATATTGAAATTTTAATTTTGTATTTTTATGTTCTGTAATTGTAGTTTTAACTAATTACTTATTTGATTTGATTTGTATGTCGTTTCACTGTCAATGCCTTTTCGCCTGCTTCGTGGATTATGAATGTATATAATTTTAATGTAGCGTAGTGTAGAAAAAATAAAAATAAAACAAAAAAATAGTAGATGTAGAATTTGTTACTGCTGCCAACATTTTCGTTAGTTGATATTTACTAACATTTTTTTCTGTTGTAGGTTCGATAAGATTAAAACGGTTTATATATTTTTCAGGACTTATTAAACGTAGAAGGTTCCTACTACAACCAATAATTCATCAGTGTTTAATTTGTAGTTAGTTCCGTATTCTTACCTCAATCCCGAATGTACTCGTGACAGAAGAGCCTGATAAAATCAATATAAACACATTTGCAAGGAAATGATGAATTTTCTCTTGATCCTGCATTGACGAACACTAGGTGTTCCGAGCGGACTAGTGAAATAACTGATCGTCAATTTTTTACGATGACTCATTTGATTAAATACATATATTTTCATTAGTAAAATCATTAAAAAAAATAAATATATTGTGTCACATCCCATTTACCTCTGTAACGGTACGCCCATGCATCGCAACATAAGTTGGACGCCATTTTCACACATTTTATATATCTATCTCACTTCATCCTTGGGCACGGAATATTTGAAAGTTATGAATAACTTGTTGGGGATGTGGTCTGACCTCTATGGCCAAATATTTTCGATGTTATTTCTAAAAAAAATTATATGACCTACTCCTATGGTAGCAGTACAAATTTGTTGAGCAGTTACAACACGCCAGAGCACACTAAATCAAATTTACATATGCGCCAAGGTTCTAGGATTGAATTTTTTTAAAAAACTTATGAGCAAATTTCTGTAAAAAAAATTTCTTAAACATATAGCGTCTGTTCTAAATTTAAATGTATCATACTCTTAATTCACCCTTTCCAAATGTTTAATAAAATATAAATTATCCTTAACTCAAACCATCCGAATTTCTCTTTTAATTAATTTCGGTTCACCCTAATATGTAATTGAAACATTCTCAGATATTTTCGTCGTAAATATATGATTAGCGTGAATAAATCAATTGTATAATAACACCGAGTTCAGTTAATAATCCGATAAAAAGCAATTTGCAAGTAAAATACTTAATCCTAGTGGAACGACGAAGTATTATTTCATCTAAAATTCAAATTCTTCACTCAATCTTACCTTTGTGGCTTTGTGGCTTTTACGGGTATTGCCGACTAAGAATAAAATATACAGGGACGGTTTTAAGTAAAGTCAATTTTTATGTACCGTAAATTTAAAAATAGAAATATACAGATTTCTAATATTGACAAATGCCATTTTAGATCAATTTTAGGCGCACGTATATACTGGGAACCCCGGAAAATCTTTAATGACTGGGCAAGGTGTGCTTGAAGGCTGCAAAAGTTTGACTAAAATAGATCCGAAATCTGCCAAGGCTCCCATTCTACGGTAATAATTCTATGTCATAGATATATTATCATATATATGATAATAGATCTATGGCATATAAATATTATGAAATAATCTGCAGCCATTACACGGTAATAATTATATGATATACCAATTCAAAAATGTAAAATTTCTCATCACTAAATCTTAAAATTCCCCTTTTATCCACCCGCACTTTTAAAAATTACCCACTTTGTTATCCCACACTAAAAAAAATGTTTTTGACATAATTATAGTCCGGAAAAGCGATATAGTTAATAAAAATGAAAATAAATATCAACTTGTCAGTTAATCAATTGGCGAAATGCACTCGACGGTGAAGGCCAATTAAAAATAACTATTAGTTGAACGTAATTCACAAAAGGCCATAATAAAGCATATTTTTTATTTTGAATTTGCCGCCATCTGTAAATTGACAAAACTTATAAATAATCCATAACCAATGCATGTGCATTGGAAATTTTTTTATTTTGATGCTTGATTATGGACAAAACATGACACGATTTTGCTCTTCTTATTAATTACAAATAAAACATCGCTGACCTAATAAGTAAATAATAAATATTACCTATTTATTAAAAAGAAGAAAAACAAAATTAGTGATAAAAATGTCAATATGGGAGCAAATTCACCAAAATTTCCACTTAAACGGCAACACTGGATATATATTATAATATGTTGTAACGATGGTGGAATTTTTTGTAACCATAAAAATACCAAAAAAGGACCATGGGCGTACCAAAACTACCTAAGGTTGTGAAATAAATCACACTTTTTCCCAAGAACAAAGACATTAAATGTCCTACACCGCACCAGCGTCTGGACTTCAACAACTACTCCTTGGGCTATATGCCCCCCCAGGTATTGAATTACGAAAGTCCAGACGTGGTTTGGCGCCCGACCAAGTCGGGGTTTTAAACCAAAAACTTTGATTTTATTATTAAAGGAGCTTGCCATTCTCAGACCGGTTTCGGAATAATTGTTCCTCTTCAGTAAGAAGCAGGCTAGCTCGAATTTCTATCTCTAAAGAAATTCTGAAGATCGCTTAGAACCCACAAACTCTTAGTACAAACGGTTAAGTCTCTTCACTTTTATAATAAAATCAAAGCTTGCAAAACTATAGAAAACTCTAACGAGCTAGCTGAATGGCAAGCTCCTTTAATAATAAAATCAAAGTTTTTGGTTTAAAGCCCCGACTTGGTCGTCTGGACTTTCGTAATTCAATACCTGTGGGGGCATATAGCCCAAGGAGTAGTTGTTGAAGTCCAGACGCTGGTGCAGTGTAGGACATTTAATGTCTTTGTTCTTGGGAACAAGTGTGATTTATTTCACAACCTTACGTAGTTTTAATAATATGTTGTATTTACTAGAACCTATGACATATTTTTTGATCATATATCTGAAGAGGATCTTTTAATTTTTTTTACCTAGCTAGTAGCTACACAATGAAAATGTTTATATATTCATTTAAATATTAAATATATGGCCTAAATGTTTTGTTGTTGTAAAATAAGTACATTAAAAAAATGTTAAAATTTTTTTTTATCAAATTTGTTTATTTTTATTTACAAGTAGTGGTTACCGAGATATCTGCCACTGATATACAAATATATAGATGGGAGAACATAGTACGTATATTCATAGACTTTGTTTTTATATATAAGTACTAACAGAGCCCAAACTTTGTCGGGACAGCGCATCCCTTTGATGCTGTTATTAAAGGAAAATTTCATTTCTCTATTTCTATTTTTATAGTCCTTATGTTTTGCATTATAAAACATTTCATAGCAATTTAGTTGTATTAACTTGTTGGTCGCCATTTTCTTCCCAACTATGATAATATGTTCTGTTTTCATCAAAGAAACGTCACCATAGTTCAACTATTGTCAAAGTCGGAACATTACACAGTCATATGTGTCATCAAATATATATGATAATATATCTATGACATAGAAATATTACCGTGGAATGGCAGCCTAAAGTAGAAAGTTTCTATATTGATTGGACATCAAAAATCAGTTGAATTTAAAATCCTAGCTGCTTCCTTTCCTGAGTTATGTGCATTTTTATATGACAACGTGTGCTATAGAAAGCTTACATAGTCGCGTATCAGTCGTATCACAGTCTATAACGTATATTACATCGCACTTTACATGTAAAGCTGCAACTCTTGTGACGAAAAAGTAGTTTTGAGCTTGAATACCGGTTTAATGTTCTCCGAATGATATCGCAATCTTAAATTTACCATTTTATTAAATTGAGATTTACGTGCTGATTTTCAAAAATACCGTCTTACAGGTAAGAATAAAAAGTGTAGTAAAGAGTGTCATAGTACAATTAATCTTCCTATTTTCTCTATGTTTTGCAAAAATGTGTCATACCTGAGCTTCACGTGTTACAGGGATTTGTGAATCATTTGTTTTGGCTAGGAATAGTTTTTCTTGTAGATACATACAGCTTTATTGTGGCCGAAAAAGCTCAATCTTATTTCAAACCAGTTGAGAATACTCTTCTAGCATTGCCATAAACCGTACAAATGGTAATGACGGAAAAAATCTAGTTTGCGGTTACAGCCCCAATTTTGATGAAATATTTTTTAGACTAATTTTGGGTCGCTGATCACGAATCTGCAATTCAGTTTCATGCGGTCTCATCAAATAAAAAAGTTATGAATTTTTTTAAGTAAAATGGTCACCTGAATTGCGGTCAGAACGTAGATTACCGACATAACTTTAGATAGAAATAAAAAAATCTTTTGGCAGCAAGGCAACTAACCCAGAAGAAATATCCGATATATTCTGTGAATATTTTACTGAAGTTGGCGAAAAAATGGCAAAAAACACGAAAAAAAGAACACAAACAAAATCAATTAAAGAAAAAAAAACGATCATACAATCTTCCTGACGAGAACGAACGAAACAGAGGTCAAAGAAATAATAACTAATCTGAAAAATAACAAAGCTCCTGGCATTGACAATATAAGATCCGAAATTTTAAAAGACCCCAGAGAAATTATAGCACCTCCCCTAACTTATCTAATCAACAAATCCATGAATGATGGAAAATTTCCAGACATTTTAAAAATCGTCAAAATAAAACCCCTTTTCAAAAACGTCGAGAAACTTGATGTAGCCCTATTTCACTGATATCGACTATTAGTAAGGTTTTTGAAAAAATTTTACAAGAAAGACTGGCCTCTTTCATGAAAAAATATAAAATTCTATCAATCAAGAGATTCGTGATCAGCGACCCAAAATTAGTCTAAAAAAATATTTCATCAAAATTGGGGCTGTGACCGCAAACTAGATTTTTTCCGTCATTACAATTTGTACGGTTTATGGTAATGCTAGAAGAGTATTCTCAACTGGTTTTCGAGAGAATACTTCGACATCGGATGCAATTGCCAAACTGATAGGTATGATAAATAATGCAATTGACATGAAAACTCCCTCTATATGCGTATTTATCGATTTGGCAAAAGCATTCGATACCGTTGACCATTCAAAATTGCTGTCAGTGCTCGAAAATATAGGCATTCAAGGAGTTGCCTATGAATTATTCCAAAGCTATCTAAGCAATAGAAAACAATGTGTCGACATCAGTGGAACCCTGAGCAATTATCAAATGATAAAATATGGTGTGCCCCAAGGTACTGTATTGGGACCGATTCTTTTTGACTTGTACATAAATGATCTTTTTGAACAGAAACTGTGCGGAGAAGTTGTGAGTTTTGCAGACGACACTGCCATTTTTTACCAAGGACCGGACTGGGCAACTCTTAAAAATATCATTGAGACAGACTTCCAAAAAGTTACGAATTTCTTCAACAATAGAATTTTAACAATCGATTATAAAAAAACACATTTTTTATCGTTTACGTCATACTCCCCAAACTTACCAACATATAATGAACTAAATGTACAATGTGAAGATGGAAACTATTTTAAAATAAAATCTGCTGATAAAATCAAATATCTAGGCATATATATATATATATATATATATATATATAGACCCCCACTTGAGATGGGAAGAACAGGTGAATTACGTTATCAAGAAACTCCGTTTCACGGTCCATAAGTTCAAAAATATTTCCAACATTATCAATGCCAGATATTTGAAAATATTGTACTATGCCTTGGTTGAGAGCCATCTTTCATATGGACTTATCGCATGGGGAGCAGCATCAGGAACTTTAATTAGTAATCTGCAGAAAATTCAAAAATGCATTCTTCGAATGATTTACAAGAAACCCCGAATGTATTCATCTGAAAATCTTTATCGTGAAACTGCGATAATGAACATCAATTGTATGCTACAACTATCATTCTCAAACAATATAAAGAAAAATCCTCCTTGGTACACATTCAACATACTTACAATACAAGGAATAGAACCAAGGTTGTGATACCTAGAACAGAAAAAACAATAGGACAGAGATGTTATACTTTTTTGGGACCGAAAATTTTAACGAAATGCCGCCTGAATAGAGAAAAATCAACTCATATCCAATGTTCAAGAAGAAAATTAAGTCTTGGATACTTGCCATCTCCCTAAACACACTACAGAACTTCATATCCACAAACAGAACATGTTATAGTTTAACGGTAGTTTAACCTAAACAACTTACCATATTATTATGTTAATCAATAGTGTTAAGCAAAATTATATATATTTTTTTTCCAATATGAATAATGTCTTATGCCTTCATGATGTGAAAATGTGACATGTGAAAATTATTTTATTTTATTTCATTTCATTTTATTTTATATCCACGCGCGGATTAATTTCCTTGTGGAACCATGTTTGTTCATTTTTTATTGTAATGTTTGTAAAGTTCTGAGTTTTTTAATGAATAAATTATTATTATTATTATAACTTTAAACGCTTAAGGTTACGTCGGTGACGTAAATTCTTGTCATATTTTTCGCTGTGGCTAGACAATATTGCTTTGTACGTACCTAATTTTTTTTGATCCTAAGCTGAAAATTCATAACTTTTTTGTTTGATGAGACCGCACGAAACTGATTGCAGAATCGTGATCAGCGACCCAAAATTAGTCTAAAATAGTAGTTTATGATGCAAGGACGAGAAGTGTTACTTTTTCGGACGATTATGGAGTTTGCCGGCTGAGAGAAAAATTCTATCTGGTTCTACTTATAGTTATGTAGTTTGCCAATGTCAATAGAGCTTGTGTTAGAAAGTGTAGAACGGAGCTGCACAATTTTTAAAAAACGCTCTTCATTGCATTTGTATAATTAAAATAAATAAAATATACACAATAGTTTTCGAAGAAAAATAGCATGTAGAATTGATAAACAGAAAGTTTTGAGTTATGATAAACTAAACCAGTGTAATTAGAACTTTTTCATTGAATTTGAAGGATGCAAAATCTGATCGGTTGTGTCAGTGTAATATATACTACACTAAAAAGTAATAGATTACAAATTTCAAACAAAAATTATAACTATTTTGACATTTAACATAACCTACATATATCACTTGGTTTTTTAAAAAAGCACGTATCACAGCAAGTAAATATGTTATTCCGATAATAAAATGCACCAAATATTATTGAACACAACTATTAATTTAAAGATATAGGGAAAGGGTAAGCCAAATACCTATATTTTACTTTACGGACAGTTTAAACTGTGAACTGTCCTAAAAAGTACGAAAAAAGTCCTAGGCCGAAAAGTGCTTCTTCTTGTTATTGTGTACTGTGTCGAATTTGACGTTTTTTGACATATTCGAATAAAAAAAATATTTCATCATAATTGGGGCTGTGACCGCAAACTAGATTTTTACTGTAATGACATTATTAATAAAATTTTAGATTAACAGTTCTCAGTTCTCATTCTAATCAACACAGCCAACAGCCACAGTTTACTCAGTTTTACCAATATAGTCATTCACTATGCGTCTACTTTAAATTAAATGTCATTTTAAACTTCAAAATTTTCATATTTTGAACCCCATTTTGAAGGAGTTCCCGACGAGTTACCGAGGGAATTACAGGACGATAACCCCGACATCAGCAACTTTGCACATTTTTATAATATAATATAAGCATATTTTTTGGTATAAATAGTAGTTAATTGTAGATTTTAAGTTACTTATAAATATATTGTATTTTGGGTGAAACTAATAAAGTATTTTTAAAAAAGTATTTGTTAGTGCCCTAACTCATAATTGGCGCAGTCAGTAGGCTAGTAGAAGAGTCTCCAGAAGGTCCTCGTCGTTTTTCAATGTTTGTCTACTATCCGAACCACCTCCAGGGATAACCATTGTGCCGTTAACCCCGGAAAAAAGGAAGAAGATTTTTCAAGAATTTAAGAAGAAAACGAGCATGCACCTAAGCATCATCGTTATATTGTAAGAACCGGATGCCCAATTTCCAACCTGAAACACACCTTATAAATCAACAACTAAATACCTTAAGCCTTAACGATCCACAAATTTCCAATCTACAACAAATAGTTCCCTCGCCTCTACGTCCATCTGTTCTAAATATACCTAACCTTACAGTAACTCTGAGACGATCAATTCACCTATTATTAATTTACTTATAATTTGCCAACAGAAATAAAATTACTATCAAAAGTCCAGGTGAATTTGGAGTCACAAATAGTTTTCTAGAGACCGTTCGTTCTTCGATCCTGCAACCGCTAGCTAACTCAGAAAGAGACGGGGTGGATCTCCACACAGTCAAACGAAAAAGGTTGAAAAACCTACCTGTGCTTTTTTTTTCTTTTTTTTTTTAAACAAAGAATCCGGGGCGCCAACCAATTTACCCCGAAAGGTTGCTTATAACCCTTCCTTGTCCTAGAAAATTGGTAAAACGACAACGGCAAAAAAAAACAACCCTTCAAAAACTATTTCCCTTATATTGGTTATCAAATATAAAATATATACAAATTATTATTCATAACAAACCCAGACAAACTATCAATTGAAATACTAAATGAACCTGATTGAAAGAAAATTTCTAAAAGGGGCCCTTATTGTAAAGATAAATAACATATACAGCGCAGTAAACAATATATGTACAGGGTGTCCCAAATTGGTGTGTTTTGCAGGGTATCTCGTAAACTAGAAGAGATAGAAGAAAAGCAGTTAAGATGTTATGACTTCTTTTTTTGTTAAAGTAGCGATATCCTAATTAAATCTTTAGTAACTCCCTGCAGTTGGAAGATACAGGGCGATTATTGAAAACTGTCGAAAACTACAAGGTACTATAACTTCTTAATTAAGAAAAATATAAAAAAACGTTATAAAAACTTTTGATAGATATAATATTAAAGAGTTCAGTGGCGCACAGATTATTTTTTTAGGGGGCTCACTAAGGAAATATAATGCAAACTTGTTTTTTTAAATGAGACACCCTGTATATTTTGACGTTTTTCGTTTCCTTTTTTAATATGATATGACATATTATATATCTATTTTCAATGGTTGGAGCTACAGTGCAAATAAACCATTTATGGATGTTATCAGGTGAAAATTGAACACTCAGTAAGGAAATTTAACATTTTATTATAAGGATACTGATGTGTGACAATTTTATTTATCAAAATTATAATTAATAAAAAATAAAACCAGATTAAAAAAATAAAAACAATAAACTTATGAAACAACAAGAAACATTGTAACAACTAATCTACCTATAACTAATTTTATTAGAATGTGAAAATTACATTAAATGTTCAAAATGTCATCCGTTCCAACTTCATCGAGCTGCACAATAGTAATGAAGAAATCAAGAACAGTAAAAAAGATTTCTAGCAGGCCTCCGAGAACCATTTGGATCCACTATAAGAGCCATGAGACCAACATCTCTTTCAACTGCAATACAGTATATACTGAAGGAGGACTTCCAGAAGATGTCCTATAGTTATTTCACTCGTAGAAAAAATATTATTCCTAACACGTGCGAAAAGTAGTTTTCCCGCATGGCGAAAGCTTATCCGAATTCCGCTTTGCGTCGTTCGTCTAACAGCTTTCGCCATGCGCATGCGGGAAATTAATTTACGTATCAAGTTCCGAAAGTGATATTTTACGGGATGAGTAGGAACTTTCCAGGACGAGCCGTAGGAGAGTCCTGGAATCCTGCAAGTCCCGTGAAATCACTTTTGGATCGTGTTACGTACAACATTTTTTCTGCAGCCGTTTTGTATGTTAAAAAGGATATCGATGGATAATAACGTATGAAGTTTATATATCTAGACAATTACATACAACAATAACTCTTATGCAATAATTCATAAGTAGCCTCTTTAGCAGATTCACTAATCTCGTTTGGAATCATGTCACTACTTATTTTCATTTTTTTTATTTGAAAAGTCCAAATATAGAAAAATATACAGAAAGTATAAATTCTGGATGATTTCGGATTAAACGGAAAGTAGGCCATTTTGAAGTTTGATGACATAAATCAAAGTTTTAGTCTAATAAAATATCTGTTTAAAAGTTATACGACTGGTTAGGATGGGCTGTGCCACCCGATATATTAATTCTTCTTTCACAAAAAAAACTTTTATTTGTCTATCGGATTTTGAAACACCCCGTAAAATATTTATTTAACTAACTTTTTATCTTTTTTACATGAATTAATTATTCTTACCTTTGTATCTTTGGCATAATATAATTTGCGTCCATTTAGTTTGAAATATCTCCTCCTCCATCTCTGGAACGACCATGTCTGTTTGAGTAAATAACCCTCCTTGATGGAAGCCTGCAAAGAAAATGAGTCCAATTTAGTCAATTTTCTTACGTTTTGATAAGTTAACCAATATGTAATCGAACCATGCTCGTCGATTTTACACCGAGAAGTAGGTAACAGACGTTGAGGATTATCACCTCTTCGAATTTTTGTTGTTATCTTGATTAAACAGGAAGGAAAGATTATTTCCTGTTCTCGAAGTAAAAATATTCGTTTATGTGAATATCAAAGCGAAGCAATTGACACATGAAGGTATTTCGGTTTTGCTTAGAATTAGAACAAGCAAGTATTGTCCACTGGTCTATTTCTAAATAGTAAATTATTATACAGGGTGTCCCAACTAAAATTTTCACCCAAATATTTCGAGTTTTGTTCAAATTTTGAAAAAATTCCGAAACAGGTCAATTTTAACCTAGAGGGAGCTCAATTTTTATCGTAGTTTCAAACTTCTTTTTTCATCCCTCTAGCGCCCAGAACCACCCCTTGAAAAATCTTAAATGGAAAGGGGTGTTAAGTGACACATCATTTTGAAGCTGCTTTCATTATCTAATGCAACCCCATTCTTTTTTTTATTTTGAATGACTCTTTTTTGAGAAAACTGCTTAGATTGCACAGCCCCACAAAAAAATTGTCTGGGCCAAGAACTTCACTACTGTAACTAGGGGTTTTTCGGGTCGCTGAATCCGAATCCGAGGTCAGCTTGACCTCACCAGGTCACGGTCAAGGTCATTTGAAGGTCAAATTGAGGAAAATTTTTAGAAAAATCTGAAAAAATTCATACAAAGATTCTCATGCTTGCTGAATCCGGATCCTAGGTCCGCTTGACCTCATAAGGTCAGGGTCAGGGTTATTTGAATGAAGGTATTTAAATTTAAAAACCTTGAATTGAACAGTACTTTAGTTAAAATTAAATTGTTTTTTTAGAACTACTATTGTTTTCTTTCACAATAATCTAAGCAGTTTTCTCAAAAAAGAGTCATCAAAATGATATGTCATTTAAAATTTTTCAAGGGGTGGTTCTGGGCGCTAGAGAGATGAAAAAAGTAGTTTGAAACTACGATAAAAATTGGACCCCCTCTAGGTTAAAATTGACCTATTTCGGCATTTTTTCGAAATTTGAACAAAACTCGAAATATTTGTGTGTAAATTTTAGTTGGGACACCCGATGGTGCAGATCAGGAGTCGGAATTTGAGGTGATTTTCACTTTTTTTCGGACAGGGCCAATTTAGTTTCCCCCCGTTTTCGAGGTCGCTAAAACCGAATCTGAGGGTAAAAAAGTCCCCTTTAAAAACCAACCCCTAGAGGTGTTAATCGCGCTTTACAAGGTTTCCCTGTAGAAAAACACTTTCCACCCATTTTCGAGAATGCTGAGCACGGTGGTGGTGGTGTTTGATACCACCGGCTAATAGTCTCTCCCGAAAGGAGTCAATTTTTAAGACACCCTTTTCCCTTCTTTTTTTCCATGGAGAGGTTAAACGCGTTTTACAAGGTTTCCCTATAGAAAAACACACTTTCCACCCATTTTCGAGAATGCTGAGCACGGTAGTGAGGCTGAATATTGCTTCCCACGCCCACCAACCCCTCCCTCGAAAGGGGTGAATTATTTTTTTTAAATATCTGCGACAAATTGGCCGGTGGACGGGTTAGAGGTAGTCGGAAGCGATATCCAACACCACCACCGTGCTCAGCATCCTCGAAAATGAGGGGAAAGTGTGCTTTTCTACAGGGAAACCTTGTAAAGCGCGTTTAACCCCTCCAGGGGGTGGTTATTGGGCATTTTGAAGGGGATGCCGAGGGTGAAAACTTTTTTTACCATTAGATTCGGTTTCAGCGACCTAGAAAATGGGGGGAAACTAAATTGGCCCTCTCCGAACAAAAAGGGTACCACTCCGACTCCTGACCTGCACTATTATTATATTTTTTGTTAAAATTTTTTTGAAAACGGCTTTAAAGTCAAAGTCGAAACATTAAATTAAAAATCATTTTTAAAAAGTGGTTTTAATATCCAAAAGGAATAACATTTAAAATAACAAATAACTATGATCTACAGAAATGAATTAAGCATTAAATGGTTGAAATATCCTATCGAGATATTGTTACAGATGCATTAGTACGAGATCAGCACCTCAACTTTTTTATGATAGATTGGCAAACTTCTATGGTAAAATTCTTAGAACATACAGGGTGTCCCATTAAGAATGGGACATAGAACAACCGCAGATTCTCCAATTCAAAATAAAACGATTAAGCGAAATATGCTTAGATAAAATGTTACTCGTTTCCGTTGAAGTTGAAAACTGAAAAATTATTAATGGCCATAATTTTTTTAATACACCGTATAATTTTACTCAAATCGGCACACTTGTTAAATATCATAAAATGCACCTAACAGTAAAAAAACAGTTCAGTACGCTCTACCAGTGGCGTACGGCAGGAGTAAGTAATGCTTGTACCCCTTCTAAATGTTACGCCGCTGTCTAAATTTTAATTTTGACTATAATTTTAATTTTTTTGATATTTTCTAAGTCAATAATGTACACTTGTTAGTTTGTTGTAAAGTCATTGTTTTTCGAGATATTCGCAGTTAAAGATAGATAGACATGTACTTGTTGTCTATTTGGATACAATTCTGAATATCGCCTAGTAGCAGCTCTACCATTAAAATTATTCTGGGCATAAATACAAACCATGTCCCTCATTTCTAAATTGGAAAATTCGTTATGACGTGGCATTTTACAATAATATTACAGTTATTAATAACAATAATCACTTATCGGCAACATATAGTTAATACGAAAATGTTTAACTGACAGTGACAGAACTTCATTATAAATCAAAGCCTACTGTCAAAATTTTCAATTATAAATTAATAAATATTCTCACAATCGCAACGTGCCTGTTAGGAACTTAACATTACAAATCAGAACAAAAAAATAAAAAAAAATAGAATAAAGCTGTTTGGTCGCGAATCTTATTACTTGTAAAAATGAATATTATTAATAATAATACAAATAAAAAGTACATGTCTATCTATCTTTAACTGCGAATATCTCGAAAAATAATGACTTTACAACAAACTAACAAGTGTACTTATTGACAAAAAATATCAAAAAAATTAAAATTATAGTCAAAATTAAAATTTAGACAGCGGCGTAACATTTAGAAGGGGTACAAGCATTACTTACTCCTGCCGTACGCCACTGGTAGAGCGTACTGAACTGTTTTTTTTACTGTTAGGTGCATTTTATGATATTTAACAAGTGTGCCGATTTGAGTAAAATTATACGGTGTATTAAAACAATTATGGCCATTAATAATTTTTCAGTTTTCAACTTCAACACCCCGTATTTCTAAGCATATTTCGTTTAATCGTTTTATTTTGAATTGGAGAATCTGCGATTGTTCTATGTCCCATTCTTAATGGGACACCCTGTATATGCTTCGCTAGATACGGCATCCTATAGTGTTTGTTTGGTTCTAGAGGGGTAATGACGAGAGGAGGTGATGGGGCAATAGCGTACTATGATACAATGGCGTGCGTAGAAAACTTGCTATATTTATTCGATTTTCGTTTAACTTAACCATCTGATGAAAGTTTCCAATATCTCCATCTATCCCCTCATCATAGTACGGCATACAGTATCCAAAATGGCCTGTTATCGCCACAAGCTTTATTCAACCATAACTCGATAGATTTAAACAAATACGTTTTTTTGTTATCGCCGCTCTTCCGTTCTTGATTTTTTTATTATTAAATATGTAAAAACATGCATGAATTCACGGAGAACGGATATTTTGCACCGTCCATAATTGCAACAATAGAAATTAAAGTTGCAGGAAAAAAGGGTCTAAAAAATTTACAGCCACATGATTGAAACTTTTTTAAATTATAAAGAATATCATAAATATTAATTAAAAATATCGAACGGACATTTTCTACCGTACGCAGCTACACGAAATCAAATATAGAGTTGCATCTTTGCATTACTAGTTCATTCAAACGGTAGTTTAAAGTGGAAAATTTTGGTGTACCTAATTGTTTTTAGTGGTTTATTTTGTTTTTTGGGGTGCTGAACACGAATCTGAAGTTGTCCAACAATAGTATATTACATAACGAGTGCGGAAAGTGACACCTTTCACACGAGTGGGAAATATTGTCGCACGAGGCGTAAGCCGAGTGCGAAATCCCACGAGTGTGAAAAATCACTTTCGCACAAGTTATGTACACTATTTTTCCTACGACCACTCTATAATTTTACCAAATATTGTGAAATGTGATGGTTTTATTTGTGAAAGGTTCTATGTCTGTTTGTATTTAGTTTATATTATAAATAATGCTGTTTTATTTACAATCACTTTTGTAGTAGAATAAATACAAATATTGATAATTAACATTTATTTGAAAACAAAACAATAACTATGAACTTGTAGAACAGATAGGAAAGTAATTTACACGTGTGCGGAAAGTAACTTTCCACACGAGTGTGAAAAGTACCACCTTCCGTCGGAGTAGAGAGTGCGATATCTGTTATTTTCCTATGTGGTCGTAGGAAAACATTTTTCCCGCAAATATGAGAAATCATCAAAAGCCAATAAAAAAAATTTTTTTTAGTGTGATTTTCAGCTTATAACTTGTAAAGCAAGCTATTGTGGCCCTTGAAAAAGAGCCCAGCACGAAGTCACTAACCCTATCCCTTGCTCTTCTACAGGACAAAACGCGTTCACCCCCTCCCACCCTTCCTGATTATCGTATCGAGTTCTTGTAGAGCTCAAATCAAAGAGAAAAAATTCCGTAACCGATGGCGAATAAAAAATTTTCCTCATTTTACTCTTTCGTTGCGAAAATCAAAAATTAAAATTTGTAAAATCCGAAATTCGGTCGCCATTTGTCCGTTTTTGCGAAAACCATCATCTCCTTAATACATCCTGTAGCAGTGTCCTCATGAAAGAGTTTGCCAGTTTAATGACCCGGATGGGTCAATAATTAAAAAAGTTACCTCGAGCCAAAAATTAATCAGTGTTTGCCCTGCCTCTCTCTCCCAAATTAAACTAGCAGGTTGAAATTTGGACACAATGCTTGGGTTATGACTATCTAGCGGAGGAAAAAAAATCAAGTTTCCAAGTCATTTTCTTCCATGCGAAAAACGCGAACACGGCTCTAGTCTAGGTGTGTTCTCGCCGCGGCTAAAATCCATATTTTTTCAAGTCGCAATATCTTAAGAACCCCTAGACCGATTTGGACGGATTAAAATTCAGTTTAAGCGTTTTAGCGAGTGCTTTATTTTATAAACAGTCGTTTCGATCCGAATAAAACTCAGCGAGCTACGTGCGAAAAACCGATTTTCCATATCTTTACATGTTAAATTACCCCCCCCCTCCACACCTCCCTTAGCTTTCATATAATGATCACGTGAAAGAGGGACCTCGAATTTATGAAATCACAAAAAAAAAAAAAAAATTCGTAAAAGCGCGACTTTCTTTATCGGGTTTTTTTCCGCCAGATCGACACTAATATAAATTGTACAGAAATTCACAGCTTTTATTAGCCTATAGAATAATAATGTTTTTTGCTATTTCGCAGTTCGGTATAGGTACTCACAGCGAATAGACGTGTATACGGAAGCCGGGCAATATCTAGTGTTTACACCTTTATAGGTTTACAGGTAGAAGAAGCGATGTCAGCATCAGAAAAAGTCCCTCCGGATAGAGGAAAAAATAACATTAAATATGTAGAGATAAGTATGGATACAGAATCAGAGGCAAAACGTAATAGGGAAAATGAGGTAGATAATGAAATAACAAAAAAATTAAAACTAACAAACAATAATACAATCACGGATCATAATGTAAGTACTGAACAAAGTCAAATAAATGTTAACAAAAAAAATATGTATTCACACTCAGACCAGGGGCCCTATTTTGTTTTTGTTCAAAACAAAGAAGGTAATATTGGCAAACTCCATAAAATTGGTACTGCACGTTTAATTTTGAACGCAGTTCCAGAGATACAAAATAATATTGTTAATATGACGGTAATCGGTTTAAACAAAATCAAAATAGAATTAAACTCGTATGACAGTGCAAATAAATTAATAAATTCAACAATTCTAAATGAAAAAAAATACGAAGCGTACATTCCCGTTTTTTACACCCAGAAAAAAGGCGTTATAAAATATATAGATTTAGAATTAACAGATGAAGAACTAAAAAATATTATTAAACCTAGATACGGAAATATATTAGAGGTAATAAATGTTAAAAGAATGATAAAAAAAATTAATGAAGAGTTGGTTCCTACATCAACTATTATAGTGACCTTTAGGGGTCAAATGATACCTAGCCAAGTAGTTATCGAAAAGCTTGTTTACGATGTGGAATTATATATTCCAAAAGTAACACAATGCTTAAAATGCATGAGATATGGACACTTAAGTACTCAATGTAGGGGAAAAACACGTTGCAGGCATTGTGGTGACGAGCACGACACAGAAAATTGCCAAAAAACGAGTGAGCCTATTTGTATTTTATGCGGGGGTGATCACGCGGCCACGGATAGAAAAAAATGCGCGGAATTCGATAAACAAAAATATATCAAAAACATGATGATAACTGAAAACATATCATATGGCGAAGCAAAAAATAAGCAAAATAAAAGTTATGCTAATGTAACGAAAAATAACAATACAAACACAAGTAACAATAATTATTACACAATCATTAAACAACGCGATAACAAAAGAATAGATACAAACAATAAAACAACTCAATCCCCATACTCACAACAACATTTGGAAATATTGGAAATTCCAAAAATTCCTTCTACTTCATATGAAGCTTTTAGGAACGTGCCTAATTATCAAAATTTACAAAATAATCACAACGGTGCTAATAATAATATACAAATTATGTGCGATAGTATTTTATATTTAATTAAAGATAACATTGAACAAAACATATCAGATCCAAATAGTTTTTACGAATCTCTAAAACATAGAATAATGCAACTCTTTTATAATCAAATTCAGGGTGTTACAAGTCAATATTAGATCAATAATACATAATAAAGGTTTCTTAGAAAAATATTTATTCGATCAAAATATACAAGCGGTTTTAGTCAGTGAAACGTGGCTAAAACCCCATTTAAATATACATTTTAGTGGTTACAAAATTTTTAGAGCAGACAGAGACGATGGTTATGGTGGGGTAGCTATTATGATTAAAAATAACATACAATATTTAAATACTCGAGCCTTTCATGATATAAATGGTGTTATGTGTATTTCCAAAACTATAAAAGTTAGCCAACACAAGAAAATTAATTTCTATTCTCTGTATGCAAAACCTTCTTTAAATATCTCATCCAGACAATGGCAAATGTTTTTTAATAGCTTAGAAAAACCATTTATTGTAGGGGGGGATTTTAATTGTCATCATAGTGCTTTTGGGTGTGATTTAACCCATGTTAAGGGTATTAACCTGTTAACTGCCATAGAAGATCTAAATTTAACATTTTTAAATACGGGACAAGAAACTTTAATACGTACACCTAATCAAATACACAAGTCAGCCATTGATCTGACTATATGTTCTGGTGATATATCTGCTATCTGCGATTGGAATGTGCATAAAATTTCTTTAGGTTCAAATCACTTTCCTGTCATATTCAATGTAAACCTAAATAACCCGGAAATTAATATTAAGTCAGGACAAGCTGCTTGGAACCTAAATAAAGCGGATTGGTTGTATTTTTCTAGAAAATTAGAGTTCTCATTAATAAATAATGAAGTTAATAATTATGACGATTTTATAAGAGAAATAAACTTAGCTGCGAAAGAAACGATTCCTGAAAAGAAAAAAACGACCAATCCAAAATTTAATAAAAAGTGGTGGAATTCAGAGTGCGCTCAAGCAATGCAATCACAAAAAGAATCTCTTTTGCGGTACCTTAGACAGTCAAATTTTGAGAATTACTTAGAATATAAAAAAAATGTAGCAATTACGAAAAGGATAATAAAAAAAAGTAAAAGAGATTCTTGGAAACAATTTTGTCTAAAACTTAATAGAAGTACACCTATCCAAGAAATTTGGACTGAAGTCAAAAAATTAAAACAAACGTATGTAGAACCTACAAATAAAATAATAATAGGAGAATGGACACCCCAATTTTTGGAGAGGATATCACCGGCTTGGGTAGCTGAAAACCTAGAAACTTATGAAAAACAATCTAGTCAAATTGATGATACAAATTGCCAACTTATACAGCCTATTTCATATAACGAATTAGAAAATTGTATTAAATCACATAAAAATACTGCTCCAGGACTAGATAGAATTCATTATCCAATGCTTTTTCACCTACCACCAGAGTGTAAGAAAAAACTAGTTAAACTAATGAATGATATTTGGACCTCAAGACAGTATCCCAATAGTTGGAAAGATTATATTGTGGTACCTATACTGAAACCTGGTAGGGACCCTGACCTACCAGAATCTTATAGAGGTATATCCTTAGCCTCATGTGTTCTGAAGACCTTTGAAAGAATACTAAAAACAAGACTAGAATATTGGATGGAAAGCAATAAGAAACTGTCATCTCACCAATTTGGTTTCAGAAAGAGTAAGTCAACTATAGAAAATCTAGCCAATCTGACAATTGACATAAACATATCGTTCACAAGGAAAAAATCGGTAGTTGCACTTTTCGTCGACATTGAAGGAGCTTACGATAACGTAAATTTGAATATTCTTCAAAAACAAATGTTAAATGAAAATATACATCCAAAGTTTGTTCACAGCGTCATAAAAATATATGAAAATAGAAATATTTTCCTAAAAGTAGGGAATGATGTCCTAGGACCTAGGAGAGTAAACGTAGGAGTTCCACAGGGAAGCATACTAAGTCCTCTACTTTACTTAATATACACAAACGATCTAGAAAACCTGGCCAAAAATTTCCCTAAAATAAAAATATTACAGTTTGCTGATGATATCTGCATATATATAGATAATATTGATATAAGCGAGGGATTGGAAATTTTACAAAATTTTTTAAAATTTTTTACAGATTGGTGTTTTACCAAAGGTCTAAATATGTCCTTAAACAAAACTAAACTTTGTGTTTTCTCAAAAAAAAGAACAATTCCTACAGAAACCACACTAAACCAACACAATTACACAATTTTCGACAAGGTTACTTACCTGGGAATGATTTTAGACAGAAAATTATTGTGGAGAGAACATATTCAATATGTATTGAATAAAACCGAAAAAGGAATAAATATTCTTAGAGCAGTCAGCAATTGTAACTGGGGAGCAGATCCAAATATTTCATTATTGTTGTATAAATATTATATAAGATCAGTTATGGACTACGGATCAATTTTCTATTCACAAGCCGCCAAATGCCATCTCCAGAAATTAGATTCTATTGTCACTAAGTCCTTAAGAATAGCTATAGGAGCCTTAAGAAGTACACCAAATTCAAATTTATATGTTGAATGTTCAGAGATGCCATTGGAATACAGAAGACATTTATTATGCTGTAAATTCTTATGTAAAACTCTTTCCAAGGATAACACATTATCTTTGAAAATTAACGAATTGTTTACTCTAGATCTTTCTGATTCATTTTGGACTAAAAAAAAATCCTTGGAAATAGTAAAGTCTTATGAAACATATTTGGACTTTAAGGAATATCTACATCAATCTGAATTATACAGTAATTTTCAAATAGACTTAACTCAAATAAAATTCCAGGTATGTTTCTTAAGAGATTATTCAAAATTTCCTCAGTTAACAAGAAATATAATGTTTAAC
This sequence comes from Crepidodera aurea, assembly GCA_949320105.2. Classification (NCBI taxonomy): domain Eukaryota; kingdom Metazoa; phylum Arthropoda; class Insecta; order Coleoptera; family Chrysomelidae; genus Crepidodera; species Crepidodera aurea. Next base: position 89,087,808 of record OX439473.1, on the reverse strand, counting down.
GCAGATTTAAATGAAAATTTTCCAAATTTTTATCAAATATACACTGATGCTTCAAAAAGAGAAAATGAGGTAGGATGTGCAATTTGGGGCCCCTATAAGGATGAAAAACGATTAATCAAATTAAATTTGAACTTTTCTATCTATTCAGCTGAACAAATAGCAATCCTGGAAGCATTACATTATATAGAGAACGTCCAATCTCAAAATTTTATTATAATTTCAGATAGCCAGAGTTCATTAAAAAAAATATCTCAAATAAATCCATTTAATAAATTGACATATATTCTAATAGAAATTTGTAAGAAATATAGATATCTTAGATCAAAGGGGAAATCGATAAAATTTGTTTGGGTAAAAGCTCATTGTGGTATAACAAATAATGAAATTGTTGACAATTTGGCAAAAAAATCTTTAGCGATAAAAAATTTCTCTCCTTACAGGTGCGTCCCGGAAGATATAATTGTTTCTATGAAAAATCAAATGATGAATATTTGGCAGATTAATTATAAAAGTTGTAACAAAGGTAAATTTTATAAAAGCATACAACCTAAAATTAATAATCAACCTTGGTTTAAAGATAAAAATTTGGGAAAAGAGATAACTCGTATTATATGTAGAATGAGATTTGATCACTCCTTGGTTCCATCACATTTGTATAAGATTGGTTTAACAGAGTCTCCATTATGCGTATGTGGGGAAGAAGGAACAACACAACACGTTATCTTAGAATGTAATAGAAATCAGGAACAAAACAAGGGGATTATAGATAAGCTATACACAGTTAAAGAATTGAAGAAGCCTTTTAATTTAACAGAGATATTAATTAGCGAAAATAGCTATATATATAAAATCCTTCATCAACACATACGGAAGATATCACAAAAATTGTAAAAAAAAAAAAAAAAAAAAAAATAATAATAAAAAAATAAAAATAAATTAAAAAAAAAAAATAAAAAAAAAAAAAAGTACTAATAATATACCTATTAATATATATATAAAAAAAAACGACTATACAACATAATAAATATTAACAAAAATATATAACGCTTAATTTAACAAATACTAACAAAAATATATGTAAAACAAAGAAAATATGTATGAACTAACGCTAAATGTAAAAGGTAAACACACAAGAGATAGCAGATATACATAAGAATATGGTTAGGCTAATGGATTACAGAGTAATCCGCAGTCACTACTTTGAAATCCCCCCCCCCCTTTTTTGCTATTTTTCCAAAATTATTGAAGATCCTCGATGTTTCAACTCTCTTTTGCAAGGAAACCATAAAATGTACAAAAAAATTTTTGGAGAGATAAATTTTAGATAATTTTCTCTTCTTTATTTTACTGCATGACCATCGTGATCACAATAGCTTGCTTTGCAAGTTATAAGCTGAAAATCACACTAAAAAATTTTTTTTTTATTGGCTTTTGATGATTTCTCATATTTGCGGGAAAAATGTTTGTTGGACAACTTCAAATTCATGTTCAGCACTCCAAAAAACATAAAATGAACCACTAAAAACAATTACGCCAGAATTTGACTGGGTTATTACATGCAACTGCATTCTGTGACACGGACGAACAAACAGGTTTTCTCGTTTATAGCGAAAAACAAATTTTTCACCCTTTCGGGGGTGATTTTTGGCCGTTTTATGGGTGGGGTTAACTTTAAAAGAATTGTAACCACCTCCATCGTGTTCAGCATCCTGAAAAACGGGTGGTTATGTTAGTTTTACCGGTGAAAGATGCGATTCACACTTTTGGGGGTGGTTTTTGGTTTCAAAAAGAATTTTAACCCCCGCCATCACGAACGGACATGTAGCGATGACAAAATTTTCAACCTCTTGGTAATTTTCCATTTTTCATCCATTAGAACCTGACGTGTTACTCAAAATGTCCGTTCTCAATTTTTTCTCAACACATTTACTTCCCTCCATTAAAAAAACAAAAAACTGACGTGTGGCGATAACAAAATTAGACCACTTTTTTTTACATATTTAAAGATCAATTCCGACCTTTCGGGTGACTAAAAAAATCCGTCACCCTGAACTTTTTTCTCAATTCTCCGAGAACTGATGAAAAATGATTGAAAATTTTGTGTGGTAATAAGTCTTCAGTTTTAGCTTTTTCTTTTACTCTAGATTCTTAAAATCCTACTTCGTCAATTACCTGGGCCATCAATTCAGGCTGACGTGTGCAAGAAAATAAAAGACAGAAACTACAATTTCTACCTTTTTCGACCAGCAATATTTATTTCTCTGGTATAGTTTTGGAGTAAAACAGTGATGGTTTAAATAAAAGTTTCTGATTTACGTATTTGACTATATCTAGAAAGATTACCGTAAGTAATATCATAAGGGCATCTAATTGTCAAGTTTTGGCCGCGGGTAAACTCGAAAAAACTGCTGACAGGAGCTGTCATACAGTTTTTTCATCTAGAAACCATTTGTAATTCAAAATTGCGCGTTTGTGATTGGTGGACATTAAGACAAGGGAAATAGTCGAAGGTAATTTTTTTTAACTAATTAATGGCACTGGCAATAAGCCAACAGGCCAGACAAGTTGTTCCATCAACAAAAGTTAGTACTTTTTTGACTAGTTTAATTAACAAACTCAATATTTGTCTACATTAAATAAATAGAAATAAAGGGTTAGTCTTATTGCCTATATATACAGGGTGTCCCACGACGTACCGTACACAGTCCAACCATAAGTACTATGGACCGAGACCATTTCATATCTGTTATTAAAAAATGCCTTGTTGCGATTTTGACGGATATACAGGGTGATATTTGAAAATATGTGAATTATTCCACGTTAAGTATATCTAAAAATAAAAATCTCAGACCAATCAAATTTGGCACACTGAATGTTCTCCCTGAGCTCAATAAAATAGGTTTTAAAAAATTTTAATTTCAGGTCCGGACTTTAGATTTTTATTGGTTTTTTGAAAACACCACCCTGTAAGCCAGATGAGACAATTTTTATTTTTCTCACTTTAAAGCTTAAGGATGATACTAAGCAACAGTTGAAAAAAATTGAACGCGCAACTTTTTGTTTTCTGCAGAAAAAAATAAAACTTTAAAAAATAGTATAATTTTAATGGATTCACATTCTTCTTATGACTGATGCGGCACTACATTGATAGCACATCATCATTTTTCAACAAAAATCATAAAGACAGTTCATTTTACTCGATATAAAGTATTATTCAATCAACCGTTGAAATTCCAGGGCCGTATTTATTTTTTTTTAAGTTTTTATTGATCCTTTAAAAACAACACCCTGTAAAGCGAGTTGTACAAATTTTCTTTCTGTAACGTCAAAGAAAAAACTATTACTTTTGATAATTGTGCAAATGCAAGTAGGCTTTGAATTTGCTTTGACGTCCATTTTGACAGTTTGTGACAGAACGTGGTAAGCGAATATCCAGTATTTTGAATATTTCTAAGTCCACAGTTTTCAGGACGTTAACGAAAGAACCCCCAACTGGTACAAAGACTGCACTTTTAGATAAGAAGAATCCATTAAAATTATACTATTTTTTTAAGTTTTATTTTTTTCTGCAGAAAACAAAAAGTTACGGGTTCAATTTTTTTTTACTGTTGCCTAGTATCATCCTTAAGCTTTAAAGTGAGAAAAGTAAAAATTGTCTCATCTGGCTTACAGGGTGTTGTTTTCAAAAAACCAATAAAAATCTAAAAAAACTAAGGCCGGACCTGAAATTAAAATATTTTTAAATCCTATTTTATTCAGCTCAGGGAGCACACTCAGTGTGCCAAATTTGATTGGTCTGAGATTTTTACTTTTAGATATACTTAACGTAGAAGAATTTACATATTTTCAAATATCACCCTGTATATCCGTCAAAAACCCAACAAGGCATTTTTTAATACCAGATATGAAATGGCCTCGGTCTATAGTACTTATGATTGGACTGTGTACAGTACGTCGTGGGACACCCTATATATATATATATATATATATATATATATATATATATATATATATATATATATATATGTATTTTTTTTTATTACTTTTTTTTTGTGTCAATATTTTATGTTTTGTTCATAGAAGTTTTAATGATTCTTTTTTTTTTTTTTTTTTAATTTTTTTTTTCACTTAAGGCTTACAAGTATAATAGTTGGGGTAGCAACGCTACTCACATTTTTATATTAGTATTTTTACAAAATTTATATAATTTGTAGTAAATATTTATATTATCCAGGGTCAACAGAATTTGTAGATTTATTGGTAATTGAACTTTTTCAAGAATCAAATTTATTTCATTGGAATTTAATGGACATTCTAAAAATATATGTTGTAAATCGGCTATTTCATCACAACTACATCTATCATTATCTGATAGACCTATTTTAAATTTATGGGCGGGGTACAAGGCATGATTGCTCCGTATTCGGCTAATTGTTCTAATAAAGGACCTATTGCATGAATATTCAAACCAAGGTTTATTACGAATTTTCGGTTGAATGCTTTTAAAAAATTTTCCAGTAGAGGATTCATAGAATTTTTGTTGCCATTGTTTTATCATTTGGAATTTTAAAGTAGGCATAATGTCGGAAACTGGAATGTTAAGATATTTGTCGGACTTAACTGCCTCCTTGGCCAGGATATCTACTTTTTCGTTCCCTATTATCCCAATGTGAGCTTTTACCCATGATATGAAAATAATTTTTCCTTTATTTTGGGCTTCACTGTATAACTGTAGAATATCTAAAAGTATGTGATTAGAATTTGAGTCCAATTGGTTTCTTTTAAGCTTTTCAATTGCACTTTTGGAGTCACTAAATATGACAAACCAGTTTTCATCTTGACTTATACAAATTTCTATTGCTAATTTAATAGCTATTAGCTCAGCATTAAAAATAGAAATCAAGTTGGGAAGTTTGTAGGAAACACTTATATTTTTAGATAAATAATATACTTCTTTGGGTTTAGAGCCATCGGTGAAGATTTTTTCATGGTGATTCCGTTTTAAAGTAGAGTTCATATGAAAAGCTTGTCTTAAAACTAAAGTGTTTTTATTGTAGAATAATGGATTAATATCGATCTTAACTGGAGTATAAAAATTTGTGAATGGGTTTGTCCAAATAGGGATTCCATTAGATTGATAGATTACGTCTGCTAAATCCAAGTTAGAAGTAAAACTTTCTACTAATAATGGCCTTCTTCTTATCCCAATATTTATTTGTAAACACCTGGCCTGATAAACTTGCTATTTTTGGTAACAATTTTAAATTTTGAGATCTAGCTTTAAATAAAAATTTATCACTTATCAATCTTCTTCTTAGACTTAATGGTGGTTCGCATGTTTCTACTTCCATAACATTAATTGATGTACTACCTAGATATCCAATACTAAATCGTAGACATTTATTTTTTATTTGTTCAATTTTCTTGAGATGAGTTTCTGCCGCAGAATGATAAAAAATACTTCCATAATCTAGAATTGATCTTACTAACGATTTGTAGAAAATTAACATAATTTTCAGATCTGCCCCCCTTGCGTAGTGTTTTCAAAATATTAAGACCGTTTTCTGATATTTTAATTAACTGATTAATATGATCTTTCCAGTTTAATTTATTATCTAATATAGTCGAATGTAATATCCCAAGACTATGACAAATAGCCGACTATTATTTTTTGCCTAATTCTATCGAGAGTACCTTGTATTTCGAGACAATTTGATGAGACCATATGAACATTAATAATCTGAATAACTCCCGAGAGCTTTAGCTCGAGGGAGTTATTCTTTGATTATTAAAGTTCATATGGTCGAATTGAATTGTCTCGAAATGCAAGTTACTCGATATGAATTAAAGAAAATAATAGTCTCTATTTGTCATAGTCGAGTGATATTCAGGAAGATTATTTCATGAACCCCACCAAATCATTCGCTAAGATTGTCTCCAAACAGACTCTCTTTTTGATATTTTCTGGGATAGATTTGCTTATATTTTCACTGATTTCCGTAGTGGAACATGAACCAAAACGAGGCATTTTCAATTTTAAGTAAATGTTACGTCAAGTTTTGACAGTTAATAGCACACTTATATAATCGACTACAATAGCCGCTCATATTTCTTTATCTACCTAAATAGTTGATCATATCATGTGACTAAATTCATGACTTTTCATTGGCGCAACCATGTGTGAATGAAATAATCACAAGAAAAGTTAAACACGTTGATAAATGAAGAGATTTTGGGATTACCTTTATACCTGACCCTCGTTTAATCTTTCATGTAATATTTCAGTCTTAATTTTCCGTTCCTGTCTTGTTTAATCCATTTATATAAATTTGTTAGTCATTTGATAGTTGAGTTAGATAACCGTAATTAAAGTCCTCGTTAATTACCAGGAACTCTACACGTGTTAGGATCTTCGTATCTTTGTTTTTTGTTAAGCGATCACGAACGCATACGCGTCCGTTCGAGATACCCCCAATAAATCTTGTAAAAACTTGGGAAAATTGCTGGGAAAATTCCTAACAAGGAAGTAGTTAAAAGTTTCGCTCGGAGATTTTTGACAATTTCAAAAGGAAATAAAAATGTATTGTTTCTGCTGAAAATTTGTAATTAATTTTTTAGAGTAACTCCTTTAATCCAATTATTAATATTGAGCTGTCACACGTTAATTTTGGGTAACAAATTTTTAAATTATTTGAAGTTGACACGCTTGACGTTTTTTCTGTTTGTGGCAGAACGGAAAATTGAAAATCAGAGGAATTTCAAATAAATAACTTCAACCATATTTACAAACATGGTGGATGATGTAATTTAAGTAACACAAGTATGTACAAAAAAGTATACAGGGTGGCGCAAATTTAATTGAACACTATTGGGATTTCGTAAACCGCTATAGATACAAAGTTGATTAAATAGGAAAAACCATGGGTATTTTCAAGACGCATTTATTGGTTTTTCAAAATTAAAATAGCAGGTCCGGTTTCTGAGATATTTGGGAAATACCGAAATTAATGATTTTCGATTTATTTAATTAACACCTTAATTTTGAAACTTAAAAAAAGTTTTAAATCTTCCTGTGGAAATGATGGCTTGTCCACTAAAATATTTTCAAATATACCTGATGTAGTAATTAACATGTTAACTTCGCTGATTAATGAATCCTTCGAATCTGGTATCTTTCCGAGCTGTCTAAAAACGGCTATAATAATTCCACTTCATAAGGGTGGCGACAAAACCGAAACTTGTAACTATAGACATATTGCTTTATTACCTACCTTATCGAAGATAATAGAAAGGCTAATGAAAAATCGCCTACTGCCCTTTCTTTCCAAACAAAACATCATAACACCTCATCAATATGGTTTCCTTCCTAAAAAATGCACTAGTGACGCAATGTTTTCCGTTCTTAATGAAATATATACATCACTCAATGATAAACTTTTCACAGCTTCAGTATTTTGTGACTTTGCAAAGGCCTTTGATTGTGTTAATCATGAAATCTTAATTAAAAAACTACAAATTTATGGCGTACGGGGTTCTGCTTTGCATTGGTTTAAAACTTACTTAGAAAATAGAAATCAGCAGGTACGTGCTAATGGTGCTGATTCTTCAATTCTGTCAATTAGAAGTGGCGTACCTCAAGGTTCAGTGTTAGGTCCAATTTTATTTTTATTATTCATCAACGATATCACAGACTTAAACATAAGTGGAAGAATTACTTTATTTGCCGATGACACGAGTGTAACCTGGAGTAGTTCTGATATACAGACATTACAATCTAGCATAAACAAAGATCTAATAACTATCAAATCTTGGTATGACTCGAATGGGCTTTGTTTCAACCGTAGCAATGTCTTACAGAGGTACTTTACAGCATATAACCCTAAGCAATAATCTGATTCTAACGGTGAACTCAATTAAGTTTTTAGGTCTTTATATAGACAAATTCCTCAAATGGTTCATAGTGATACCTTGGCAAAAAAATTATCTTCTGCATGTTTTGCCAGTAAAACTGTTTCTAAAGAGCTGACCCCTACTACTGCATTAATGACCTACTTTTCTTTATTCGAATCTCACCTTCGCTATGGTTTACCGTTCTTGGGTTCTTGTAGCTTATACCACTTCGAATCTATTTTCAAATTACAAAAAAGAGCAATTCGTTATGTGTTTGGTTTAAGTAGTAGGACAAACTGTGAAAATTACTTTAAAAATTTCAAAATTCTAACCCTTTCCGCTCTATTTATCTTTGAATCTGTCTGCTTAGTTCGTAAGCACATTCAAAAGTTATCGGAAATACCAACTCGTAGATATCCTACAAGAAATTTAGATACTGATGTTTACTTAACTATTCCCACGTCTGACCTAATAAAAAATTCTATTACCTACAATGCAAAAAAATTGTATAACAACCTCCCGATACAGCTAAAATCTATAAATTCATATGATAAGTTCAGAAGATCGACTAGACCATTTTACACAGTGGCAGAATTTTATAACGTGCCTTAGACTTTTGGGTTGCAGCATATAGGAGCAATAATTAAATTAAGTTAATTTGAAAATTTTTATTTGAACAATAATTTATAGTGACGGATATTACATATCCAATGCAATTGTTATTGAAATTTTGTTTGTGATTTGTTTTGTCTAGTAATTTATTTTTATTTTTATTATGATTAGTTTCGCTTTTTTGATAAAATTTTTGTAATTTTTCTATGACTATAAAGAATATTCTCTCTCTCTCTCTCTTTTTTATTGAAGAACAAATACAACTTAACATAGCTTATCCAATCAATTATTTTTTTTAGATACAGACCTGTATGTTTTATTTCATTTTTAAAATCCTTATTTTTTTCTCTATTCAACCATGTAGAACACTTAATATTTTTACAATGAACTGCAGTTTAGGAATTTCTCTAAGTACAGTCCTGTTCAGTTTTATCGTGAATGTTTTTTAAACAACTTTTAGCTTTTGAGCATATTTTGAATGTAAATTAAAATAATTCACAATGACTGTTTAATACATTCTAATTTCTAATTATCTGTATAATTCAATAGTTGGAATTTAAATAAATTTTATTTATTTTCTGATTGTAGTTATTTAAGAAAATTGAATTCAGATATTTAATAGAAATTAAGTATACTTAGTCTCCAAATTAGTTAAGCAGGTGCCAATGCCAGAGATGGAAGATTCAAATAATGCCCAAAAGCAGGTTAAAGGAAAATAGAAGAAGAAAGTAGAAAGCAGGTAGCTAATTTTAGTTGGCCTAAAAATAAATTAGTAAATTTAATATTATTTCTTTTTATTTAAAATTTGGGCTTAACCCTTGGCAATCTACGGACTTACTGGAGGTGTAGTGTGGCCAATAACTGAAAAAGACTGGATCCAGATCCACAACTTTTTAATTTTTGGCTTAAAAATCCGAAATAAAATTCGATATTCGAAGACCCATGTGCTTTAGAACAATGCCAAGAACAAAAAAAGAAAAGAAGGAAGTGAGTGAGAAAGACACATTTCCAGACCTAGGTTTTTATTGGTGAACATAAATATTTGACCATATTAGGCCTTTTAGCCAGGTATAGGAATACCTAATTGTAAAAGCTACCAAGATATAAGAAGAAGAGCAGAGTTCAAAGGTCTCTAAAACAGTTCTAAACGAGTTAAGTTAGTTTAAATTAATAAACAGTTAAAATATCTGAACTCTTTTGAAACTCGCGAAGTAAGTAAATATTAGGTTCTTAAGATTACTAATAATTGATTTAAACCTGTAACAATAAGCTCAAAGTATACTCAATTTTTGATTAATTTATAAATATTTTCAATGAAGATGGAACAGGACCGTACTAAAATACAGTTCATTGTCAAAACCTAATATAAATATTAAGTAGAAAAAAAATGAGGATTTTAAAAATTAAATAAAACGTACAGGTCCGTATTTAAAAAAAATAGTTGAGCCCTTCAAAGATAAAACGTTGTTTTAAAAAATTGGATAAGCTATGTTAAGTTGTATTTGTTCTTCAATAAAAAAACTTTATAACTTTTTTTTCTATCTTTCAAGATTAAGGTGTTAATTAAATAAACCGTAAATTGTCAACAAAAAATCAATAAATTCGTCTTGAAAATATACATCTTTTCCCCATTTAATCAACTTTGTATCTATCACGGTTTACGAAATCCCAATAGTGTTAAATTAAATATGCGCCACCCTGTGTATATAAAAAAAGTGCTTTTGCAGACGATATAATGTGTAACGAAATTCCGTATACCTTCAAATCGCAATTTCTCGAGAACCGCTAGACCGATTTCGACGGGTTATCTCTAGAAATCGTTTTGATCTGAATAAAACTCAGCGAGTTTCTTGCGAAAAATAGATTTCCCATATCTTTAGATGTTAATTTCCCCCACTCCAGACCTCCCTTAGCTTTGATATAGTAATCACGTGAAAGAGGGACCTCGAATCTATGAAATCACAAAAAAAAAATTCGAAAAGAGCGACTTCGTTTATCGGGTTTTTTTCTAATGTTATATTTCATTTTCTTTCCTTTAAAAAATACGAATAATCATAAATTTATACATTTCTGAACTTTATGATTCAGCTAAATTCACTATTAGTGAAAAGTTTTTGAGTGGAATGCAATGAAAATCCAAAAGGTTTACAAAAACTGATACTGATAACGAAATGAACAACATTTTCTAAAGGAATAAACGAAGATTTAATTTTAAAAGATGCTACCATGATGTATTTGTACGGCATGGCATACCGTAACCAGAATTTTCGACTTATTAACACACAGAATTTTCAAGTATTTTTCATCAGTTCTCGGAGAATTGAGAAAAAAAGTTCAGGGTGACGGAATTTTTTAGTCACCCGAAAGGTCGGAATTGATCTTTGAATATGTAAAAAATCGGATGTGGCCATGCACATGACTTTACCATACTTTAACGGCCATAAGGCCTCATAATCCAATTACTCGTACATATTTAAGGCAGGCCATGCCTGGCAAGAGCGTACAATAATTGTCTCCATGAAACAAAACACTTCTACTGCGCTTGCGCTATTATGCAGCTATGTTATTCTATATTTTATTTTTAACTCGCTTATAATACAAAATTTTAAAAAAGTTTTTAAACAAAATTTATAGTAAATTTAATTTAAAATAATTTTTTTCTCTTAATATTTTTACATAAACTTAATAGAAACGATAATAATTGCGAAAATCTGAAAATTCTCAAAAGTAAACTCCCACTTCCGGTTGTCCGATTTTGCCCAAAATCTAATCAGCTCATTAGCATGTTGTAAAAATGCTAAATATAAAATTTGGTTAGGAAATTTCGATCGCAGTTGGAGTTAGAGCGCACACAAATTTTTCCGAACTACATACTCCATACTCCATACTCCATACTCCATACTCCATACTCCATACTCCATACTCCATACTCCATACTCCATACTCCATACTCCATACTCCATACTCCATACTCCATACTCCATACTCCATACTCCATACTCCATACTCCATACTCCATACTCCATACTCCATACTCCATACTCCATACTCCATACTCCATACTCCATACTCCATACTCCATACTCCATACTCCATACTCCATACTCCATACTTCATACTCCATACTCCATACTCCATACTCCATACTCCATACTCCATACTCCATACTCCATACTCCATACTTCATACATACATTTTCTAGAAATGGTCTTAAATGACTTAGGGGGTCTCAAAACATGTAAATCCACTGAAAGCTGAACTTTTTTTTTGCGATTACAATACTTTACCTATGGTAAAGTAATAAAAAGGTTCTAATGGATGAAAATTTGAAAAATACCAACAGGTTAAAAATTCTGTCATCGTCATATGTCCGTTCAGTTGATTAACGGTTATTTTATATAATTCTAGACTAATAAGTTCAGGGTGACAGATTCTTTTAGTCACTCGAAAGGTCTGAATTGATCTTTAAACATGTAAAAGAAAGTGGCCTATTTTTGTTATAGCCACATGTCCGTTTTTTTTTGTTTTTTTAATAGAGGGAAGTAAATGTGTTGAGAAAAATTTGAGAATGGATATTTATAACGACCCCCGTGCGAGCAAACTGGTTTTCCGTTTTTTGTATTGAGGCTTTTAGTGCATCCTGTGAGTTAGAAAGCATCACAAAAAACAGAAATAATTTTTAATACTGTTACGGTAAAAATTACTTTTTACCGTCCCCTCGTAGTATGAACTACAAATTTAAAGGACCCCACAGTTTTTGATAGGAAAATGGCTTTCGGTGGATTTCTCCCAAACTACTCTTACTGTTAAATACTCTTTGTAAGAGAACACTTAACAATTATGTCCAGCATAAAATTAACATTGCTAATGAATTTAATAAGAGCTTTAGCAAACCAAATAAAAAGCGATAAAAATCTATTCCTAACTGCACCTATTTTGATTTAAAAAATGGGAAAATCGTTGGAATAGATAACACAAAGTCTGAAATAATTAAATTAAACTGTGATTATCTTTTAAAACCATTTACACATACTCTATCTAAATGTATAGAACAATTGTTACTCTATTACATAAAAAGGGAGATGTAACAACATCAGCAATTACCAACACATATGGTTAATCACCCACTTCTCAAAAAAGTTTGAAAAATTAATTAAAAATAGATTAGTTTCACACCTAAACAAATATGAAATACTCTCAAAACAACAGTTTGGTTTTAGATAGAAAACATCCACACAAAACGCCGTTAGTGTCCTAACTTCACAAGTACCTAAGTGAATCACTTAATGAAAGCAAGCCCTGTTTGTGTATATTTCTGGATCTTTCAAATGCATTTGACACGGTTAGTCATCATCTTATCCTACACAGGGTGCCATGGCTCAGCGTTAGCATATAGACTTCTCAACGAGACGACCCGGGTTCGATTCCCAAGAAAATCAAGTGGTTCATAATATCGGCAACCCACCATGGCTCGGTGAGTACGTATAAACTGTAGTCATTAAGCCATGCAGAAAGCGGTAGTCGCGGCCTGAACCGTCAACAAGATTATTAGATTGAAGGTGGACCGCGAGTGATAGATGTCTAGATTATAGAATATAGAGTTAAATACATGTTACTTTAAAAGGGGCACTATGAAAATGAGCTGAAATAAGCATCGTTGTTATTTCGCTGATGGCAAGATGGTTTTTCGTATGTTCCTTTTTAATCCTTTATTTTAAACAAATATTTCGAGTTGATCTCCCAAAGACTACGCCAAATTGTAATTAGATTAATAACACATGTGCTATGAATAAATAAGAATAATAGACATAATAATTATGCTGCATTTTTGCTCTATGCGAGTCGCGAAACCCTTTAATTTATTTCAAGGTGACTGGCTGTGTTTAACCCTGTTAATTAAAAAGCCCGTGTCGGACATAGTCATGGTAACAAAAAAGTGATTGAAAAATGAAAAATGTAATGTCAATAAAAAATAAATTCTTAAGTAATAGTTTAGAAATCAAAATAAAATCTTCTAAAAGACGCTAAATGTGTGTGTGTGTGTGTGTGTGTGTGTGTGTGTGTGTGTGTGTGTGTGTGTGTGTGTGTGTGTGTGTGTGTGTGTGTGTGTGTGTGTGTGTGTGTGTGTGTGTGTGTGTGTGTGTGTGTGTGTGTGTGTGTGTGTGTGTGTGTGTGTGTGTGTGTGTGTGTGTGTGTGTGTGTGTGTGTGTGTGTGTGTGTGTGTGTGTGTGTGTGTGTGTGTGTGTGTGTGTGTGTGTGTGTGTGTGTGTGTGTGTGTGTGTGTGTGTGTGTGTGTGTGTGTGTGTGTGTGTGTGTGTGTGTGTGTGTGTGTGTGTGTGTGTGTGTGTGTGTGTGTGTGTGTGTGTGTGTGTGTGTGTGTGTGTGTGTGTGTGTGTGTGTGTGTGTGTGTGTGTGTGTGTGTGTGTGTGTGTGTGTGTGTGTGTGTGTGTGTGTGTGTGTGTGTGTGTGTGTGTGTGTGTGTGTGTGTGTGTGTGTGTGTGTGTGTGTGTGTGTGTGTGTGTGTGTGTGTGTGTGTGTGTGTGTGTGTGTGTGTGTGTGTGTGTGTGTGTGTGTGTGTGTGTGTGTGTGTGTGTGTGTGTGTGTGTGTGTGTGTGTGTGTGTGTGTGTGTGTGTGTGTGTGTGTGTGTGTGTGTGTGTGTGTGTGTGTGTGTGTGTGTGTGTGTGTGTGTGTGTGTGTGTGTGTGTGTGTGTGTGTGTGTGTGTGTGTGTGTGTGTGTGTGTGTGTGTGTGTGTGTGTGTGTGTGTGTGTGTGTGTGTGTGTGTGTGTGTGTGTGTGTGTGTGTGTGTGTGTGTGTGTGTGTGTGTGTGTGTGTGTGTGTGTGTGTGTGTGTGTGTGTGTGTGTGTGTGTGTGTGTGTGTGTGTGTGTGTGTGTGTGTGTGTGTGTGTGTGTGTGTGTGTGTGTGTGTGTGTGTGTGTGTGTGTGTGTGTGTGTGTGTGTGTGTGTGTGTGTGTGTGTGTGTGTGTGTGTGTGT